>CM068367.1:891608677-891993677 GCA_034769895.1 Magicicada septendecula
CACTGTTATATAAAACACTGTTATATGGGGTAATAAAACGTTGTTTATTACACCAACAACACACAAGAATAGAATGCTTATTATTTTATGATTTTCTTATAGTCTAAACAATGAATCAATGTTTTTCGATTGGTCAATAGTTGAAAGAAACTGAACTCGTTCTTTGGCGAGTTAATTGCAATTTAAATTTTACTTTATTAATTGATTTGAATTTAATTAAATTTATTTAATTAAATTGAATCTAAATGTTCATGAAACAAAATATAAAACTCAGAAATTAATTAGAATAATTAATTAAAATAAATTAGACGTGACAGTCTAGTTCACGTTATTTCATTTCTAGTGATTCTACTTCTGATCTACTGCAGTATGATCTAAGATTAGATTGTCAGTTAAGATTTGTATAACGCTTTTATACTACTTCTATTTCTTAACTATAATTTACTAAAGCCTTAAACTGCTATACAGATTATCACAACGAATTTACTTTTTAATTACTAGAGTCTTTGCTTTTTGTTTGGCACCTGAATTATTTGAATTACAATGTTTTAATTGAAAAATAGAAAATTTGATCTGAAAAATAAATAAGTGGATTTTGCTTTCCTGTTACTGAAGAGGATGTCGTCCCGATTTGTCCCTCGTCGATTCGAGTCCTTGGTTAGAGAAAGTAATCTGCTTAGAACTGCTGGATTCGGTCGTGGAGTTCAAAATTCGGCAACACTCTGCTTCCTTGCTGTTTGTGAATATTTTAACGTCTGCTGCTGTCCGCTGGAACTGCTTCCTGTCCCTCGTCGATTCGCACGTTGCACGTCAGCGTGTGTGTGTGTGCTTCGTTCGGGTGGTCGCTCTGCTCGTCAGCTGTTCACCAATGATTTAGACGGCCTCTCTGCTGTATTCTTGAAGTCTGGTCTTGAAGTCTGGTGGATCTCTTGCGTGCTTATGACTAACTGGTAGTACACAATAAGCTTGGTTGATGTACTGAAGAGTATCTCGCCTTTACGCAACAATTACGAGCTATACAGATGATCTGTACTTAGTGTGTTCGTAATTGCGTGTGTGTTGACCACGTAGAGTCTTCTTGTTGATCTTCACCACTTTGGTTACTAGACGATCGAAGGACTACGTCTTAACTTCGTGAGTACTGGCAAAAGAGTGAGGTTTCAACCAGAAAACACCGCACTGGCCGGGGCTCGCGTGAAATGATTTCATTGGCTGGCACACTGTCCCTACCACATAAAATTTTGAATTCCCTTGGTCCGTGAGAATGAAGTTAGGTTCCCACAGACGGAGAATTGATATTATTATCTAATATTCTTATTATAATTATCCGGTGGAACCAATTTCCCGCTCCGGATATCCTGTGCTTATTTAATTTTGCAATAACTTGGTTGCAAACCAAGTTGTGTGAAATCTAAAATATACAATCTGTCAGAAATTATTATCTTTATAACATACTAAAATCTCATTACTGTAACTCTATTTTTACAGAAGTTATTCAATTAATTTAATTAACTCTTTCATTTGTTAATTATATCGCGTAAAATTTGCACACGTCATTATTAATATTTCGGCAAACATTTTGGCTATGTTGGATTTCGCCTTTATTTATTAGTTTCCGAGATATTAATAATTAACAGGTTGGGTGTGGTCGCTTCCTTGTACAGCGAACTGATTACATAATGACCACGTGTGCGTTGCTTTTCAAAGCATTATTTTCAATGCTCTACATTCAAATGGAGTTTTGACTGTTACATTTTATTTAAATATGCTTTCAGTATGCGGTAAACATATAACCCCAAATAGTTAATATTTGGTTCTGTTATAATATATATATATTGTAACTCTACTTAATGGGTGTTGTTGTGTTGTGTGAATGTATGAGCACCTACCTGCTGTCCGATCTTGCGGTTTTCTTCCGACTAGGGCGTGTGGATTTTGGATTTGATTTCGCAAGTGTGTAAACTCAAATATATGACAACAGCACACTAAATAAGTTATTTTAAAAGTGAAGAGTTTTGTGAGGTTGGTAGGCTCCGTAGTACAGCAATAAAAAAATACAATATGGGGTAATAAAACGGTGTTTATTACTCCAATGACACACAAGAATGAAATATTTATATGATCAAATATTCTTACGAACTAAACAATAAATAGATCTTGAATTTCGTTTTCTAAATGGTTGATAACTTTCAGAAGTTGAGCTCGTTATTTTGAAAGAGTTAATTTTAACTGAAAATTTAATTAATTAATTTACTTTAATTTAATTTAATTAAAATTGCTTTAAAATTTTATTCAAATGGAATAAAAACTCTGAAGTTAGTTGAATATATTCCCAAAATAAACTAGGCGTGACAATCTAGTTCACGTCCCTTTATTTACTAGTGACTTGACTCTCGTATACTGCAGTATGAGCAAATTATTTAATTCTTTGTTAAGATTTGTATAGCGCTTTCTGTTTTATCTACTTTTAATTCTTACTAAAGCTTATTAATTACTTATACTGGCTATCAGATTATCACACATGAATAATTCTTATTTAACTAGAGTCTTTGATTTCTGGCACCTGAATAATTTATTACAATGATTTTAATTAAAAAAAGAAAGAAAATTTAACGGTTGAAAAATAGATAACTTGATTTTGACTTTCCTGATACTGAAGTGGATTGTAGAGATGCTCCAGATGTCCCTCGCTGTCCTTGTCCAATCGGCTAGAGATAGTGATCTGCTTGAGCGTCCTGGGTTTCGGCGATGAGCTCGGAAATCAGCAACCCTCTCCTCTCCTGCTATTTGTTGAAGTTTTTACGTCTGCGGCTTTCTGCGAGAACTGCTTCACGTCCCTCGTCGATTCACGTTCCACGTCAGCGTGTGTGTGCTTCGTTTCGAGTTGTAGTTCTGCTCGTCAGCTGATTCACAATGGTTTAGACGGCCTCTCTGTCGTATTCTTGAAGTAATGTCTTGTAGTCTTGTAGATCTCTTGCGTGCTTATGACCACAGCTTGTAGTGCACAATAAGCTTGTTTGTTGATGTAGAAAGAGTATCTTGACGTGACGCTGTAAATACGAATCGTTACAGTTGATCTGTGTTCTAATGATCGTAATTATGCGTGTTGACCACGTAGAGTCTTCAGATGAGTCTTTACAAAACTATGGTTTTGAGACGATCGAAGATATACGTCTGTTCTTCTTGAATACTGGCAGTAGAGTGTTCGATCAGCCCCAAAACTCCGCGCTGGTTGGGATTTCTTCGAATGATTTGATTGGCTGACACACTCTCCCTACTACACAAAATTTGAATCACCTTAGTCCGTGAGAACGAAACTAGTTTCCCACAGACGGAGAATTTATATTATTATTAATATTCTAACACAACGGAACTGAATTGTCGTTCCGGATTTCCTGTGGCACTTTTATATTGCAATTATCTTGGTTGCAAACCAAGTTGTGATAGTTCGAAAATATACAATTTGTTGTAAATTCTTATAGTTATAACATATTAAAAGCTCTTTAATGTAGCTCAATTATTACAGAAGTTATTCACATAAAATTAATTAACTCTGTTATTATTTAATTATATTGCATAAAATTCGCACACCCCATTATTAATATTTCGGCAAACATTTTGGCTATAATGGATTTCGCCTGAATTTACTGGTTTCCGAAATATTAACAATTGAAAGTTTGGGTGTGGTCGTATGCATTACACCTCGTGTTGATTATGTAACAATCGCGTGTGCGTCTTTTACAATGCATTATTTTGATCGATATTACATATGAGTGGAGTTTCGACTATTAAAATTTATTCAAACATCAATATAGTATATTCTCAACATATAACTCCAAATAAATGATATTTGGTCCTGTTATAATATATATATATATATATATACATATATACATATATATTACTTTAATGTTTATAACTAAATTTGCCTCAAGATATACTTTTTTCCTTTAGGAACATGTTTCGAGAGTTCTTGTTCTCTCATCTTCAGCCTTCGCCATCTTGTTTCTGGTGATTTCACCAGAAACAAGATGGCGAAGGCTGAAGATGAGAGAACAAGAACTCTCGAAACATGTTCCTAAAGGAAAAAAGTATATCTTGAGGTAAATTTAGTTATAAACATTAAAGTATTATATACATCAAGAAACGGACTGTAGCAGAAAGTGATTGAAATATATATATATACACATATATTTATATAATATGGCTGCGTGGGCGCGCGCGTACGTGCACACGCGTGCGCGCATGAGTGCATGTATAAACATTTCTATGTAGTATAATATATTTGAAACAAGCTTCCAATTATTATTATTATTATAATCAATATCATAATCATTTTCTTTATCTACATTTTCACTGTTATAACGTTAAAAACTGAAGCTAGTACGTTTAGTTGTAAACATAAATACTTTTGTCAACGAAATGAAAATGGTTATTTAGTTGATACATACCTTCATAGGTGACTTAAATTTTTGAAGACGAAGCTACCCAGAGCCTACTCTTTGTTGCTGTATACTTTTCAAGTGATTTGAGTTTGAGCTGTTTGTTCAGATGGCGGATTCTGATGAATGTTCTTGTCCTGACGTACAGACAAATGACTTTCTCGTCCACTTCTGGAAATTTAGATTTGAGTAAGGAGGCCAAATAAGAGATAACTTTCACTTGTTTTGATACTGTACGTCCGTGGAAAGAACTGAAAACTATCTCAAACTGAATCAGTTTTTGTAACCACTCGTCTGACTTATGGGTAAGCCCCCCCTTTGATATAATAGATATCCAGTCATGACTATCTTCCCCGGAAAGACACAATGTTTCTCACACATAGACTTTCATCAATGAAGCGGCACTTGAATTCGATGTACCCGGCCAGATATTTTAAGGCATCTTGAGGAACATCGTTGTCACTTGCAGACTGGGCCAAGTCCTCTGTTTTTAACAATTCTGCTTCATCAGTGTTATTATTCGGAGAACTTAGTTGTTCAACTATGTCTATGCATAGTTCATTGGTAACAAACTGGATGAAATCCTCGTCAGAGTCATTTGATTCCATAACTTCGGTGGAATGAATGCTACCATCCTCAGCCACAGATGCACTTCCAGATAACGGTATATCGTCCGTGCTACCCATTAAAAGCAAGAGCCAAATTCTGTTGCGCACTTCAAAGGGAGTGGGATTATTATAAAAGACGCCTAATCCCCGAATTCGTGAAACAAAGTTTTCTAGGCAATCTTGATTGAATATAGCGGTCAAAATGTACGTCACCCCATGAATCATTGTCATTTGTTCATAAAGGCCGAACAATGAATTTAAAGATATAACGAAATCTTTCTGAAAAGGTAGTAAACTTTTTTTACTTGCTACTCGCATGTTAGTTATTACTTCCAAAAACCTTTTTAAAGTATTTTCTTGCCTCCTTAAATTCATGCCGTACCCACTTCTGAGGGGCGTTATCTGGTCTTTTGGAAGTCTCGGATTTAAAACATCAAATGCATTGTTTACCAGTTCGATGAAGTTGCTTTCGCGCTCTTTATTTGCAACATATTTCAGCGCCTTTGCTGTATGATTAGAAAACAACTGTGCAGCAAATCTTACATTTTGACGAGATCGACCAGTTACGTTAAGGTGTATCTGACTAATATTGGGTAAAATCGTCAATTCTCCTTTCTGTTGCTGTAACAGATTTTCGATTGTATCCTTTTTAAGCTCAGTGCCGTCGCAAAGTAACAACCCATGGTCTAGAAAATGATTCTAACCAGCTTCAAAAGATGAGGTACGACACAGAAAACCCACACCTTATCGTTTGTAGTTGGGTTAATGAAGAAATTTTTTTCTGTGTTTACACCTAATTCCTTCCAGACTTTTGAATTCTTTCCCCCCATATCACACGTCACAGACGCTACATGAATATTACTGCTCTCAACGGCACTGATAATGCTTTTAAGCAATATATCTGTCATGGTCACATCAAAATCATAAAAAATGGATTGCTTCCACTTGGCAAACAGACCTCTAATCATGACCACCTGAACATTACTGTGGGGCCCCAGAATTACGGCATCTGATGAATCGTAGCACACACGTCCATCAATATTCATTTCATCGAAAGAAAGGACACAAATTCTCTCAAGTTCATAAAAAAAAATTTGTAGCCTCAGCTTTCATTAAAGACAAAACTTCCTGAAGGCCTGAAGGATGCCTCGCCTGCATTTAAACTGTCGTGTCCACTTTTGGAGAGTAGAACGAGCAGGTAAGGGGAAATTGCGTTTTCTTAAGTAATTGTAGGTCTTCTTTGAAAGTGCTCTTAGCATGAGTGCATTCGCGATATCTTCTGATGACCACTTAACCCTCTTGTCTTGTAAAAGACATCGAATCTGGCCTGGAGTGAAGCACTTAGAAAGGATATCTTTTATGTCTTGATTTAATGTTGTCTGTGTTGTTTTGCATGGGAATGCCTTCTTGAAAGGCGCTACATATCTTGCTCTTTTGAGTGTTGTTAGAGCAGCTTGCGTTTGTTTTAGTGCGAGTAGATTTAGGGCATTTTTCTTTTTTAGCTGTAAACTTTCTTCTCGAAGTTTTGCTATTTCTATATCTTTTTGTATGTCCTGATTTGTCTCAGTGCTAGTTTTCTGGTCGATACCTCTCTTCTTTGGGGACAAAGTACTTACTGTTGCTAGCGCTCATTTCCTCACAGATCTGACTTCTATGCGGGCCTCTCGATCACTGGAGACCTACAGAGGGTAAACAATCCCTTAATTTTGTATGAATCAGGAGTGAAACATAAAAAAAAAATTAGGCAAGGATGACATTAAGGAGGTAAATGAACTAATAAACTAACTGAGATGCATAACTCGCTAATATTTGAAAACGAATTAAACCAATCATTATTAGTTTGCGTACAATTAACACTACAAAACCCCACCCCAGACTACTGTACTGTTGTTAATTAAATTTATAACCATAATGGCTAAATGACAAATAGTTTAGTTTTAGTAGTTTTTAAGTTTATGTATACTTAAACACACACACACACACACACACACACACAAGCGAGTTAAAACTGAAAACTCGCTTCGCTCGTTCAATTAAAGACTATACATATTCAGTCCATACCATCCAGTAATGCGAGGTCTGCTGTGTAAATTCTGCTTGGGTAAGGATATTCAGATATAGGCCTATTTTATAAGTCAGTAGGCCTATAAACCCAGAATCAATTTAGGAACAGGGAGGAAACTTATAGTCTGAGTTATGTTGGCTAATAAAATTTGACTAAAATAGTATTACAATGTTTAAACTGAGGACATACACACCTGAGTTGTGATCTCGCTTGAATCTGAGTTGCCGTGCCAATTTGGAATGTACTGGGATGGAATAGCGTTTAACCGCAGAATTTTTCTTGTCGGTAAACCAAGAAGTTCATTTTTCATGTCCCTTTCATAATCTTCTGGGAGAAAGTGCTTAGAACACACTCAGGCAGTATTAGTAGTGGTGTAGGGGGGTACTAGGCCTTCATGACGTCACGAGGTCCCAGTACCCCCCTACATCTGGGGGGATTCTAGGCCGTACGCTACTAGGCCTTCATGACATCATGAGGTCCCAGTACTTCCCCTACATCTGGGGGGGATTCAAGGCCGTCTAGCTCTGACGTCATCGTGACGTCACTGGCCCAGGTTGATTTGTGTAGCTACGGCCGCCGTCCGGCGGCAGCCAGGTCACCGCCCGGTCGCCGCCTGGACGTAGATTAGTCGGTGTATCGTCCATGTTGTCGGGCGGTCTATCGTCGATACGAAGAGCCTGAGTGACGTGTATTGCATTGTTGCTTCCACCGGTGTTTTGAATTTTATGGTGCATTGATAATCTTTGGCTTTACCTGGAGCGTTTGAGAATATGTGTTTGTAATTGTTATATACCGTAATTAATTGTTCCGCCTGTGTTTCGCTGATCAGACCCCTTGCTTTCGTCCTTTGGAAATCCCGTATTTCTTCTAATTTTTCTAACCACAACGCTGGGTTTTCCTCCTGATATAACGGCATGTTTAATGGTCGATCGGCGCAATAATAATGGTTCACTATCGCTTGATAAGGTGTGTTGTCTGTACCATCTCCTTGGACATCGATTAAATTATTGGTCCAAATTCCCTCGTTAGTTTTTAAAGTTATAATCTTACCTTCTAAATCTATTATTGCATTATATGGCCTAAGTATATCGCAGCCTATTAGGATACTCATGGGTAAATTATTCGCCACTAATAACCCTATTGGTAACGTTACCCCATTACTAGTCATCTCTAATGACACCTGTTTCTTTATCGATTTGTTCTGCCTCCCCGTTGCTCCGACTAGAATGATGTTATTTATAGGCAGAGTGGGTATGGGAAAATTACTGTTTTGTTTGATCCTCTCTAACTCTACACTATCGATAAGCGATACGTTTGACCCCGTGTCAATGAGTAATATTGCTTCTAGGCCATTGATATTCGCCTTGATTTGTACGATACTATTATTCCCTTTGTTATGATTTTTAACGATATTGTCACTCTCTTCTAATAATTCCTCCCTGATATCCCTAAGATAATTATTTATTCTTAATGTCATAGTCCCGTCTTTGTCCTGTCTATTTATGTATTTAGTCACCCCATAATATTGGTTCAGTGAAGGGCCGTTTTCCTTTTCCACTGCCGCGTTTAGTTTAAATGAGCCACTGTCTCATTGGCCCGGTCTCCCGGAACATTGGGTTGCTGACCTGTCTATGGTTCTTGCCTGACCTCGGGATTACCACTAATAGGTGGGCTATTCGTTGTATTACCCTGGTTACCTTGCGTCTGTTGTGGGTAAAACATGTAAGTGGGTATATTGGGTGGATATGGCCGTCGGTTATTGGCCATTGTATAGTTTACCTGGGGCCTATATTCTTGATTTCTCCTATCGCCTCCTCCTTGGTTACCCCCGTTACGATAATTATTACGCTGACCATAATTATTTCCCTTATAGTTATTTCCGCGATAACTATTTCCCTGATGGTAGTTCCTACCGTAATTATTTTCGGGGTAATTATTTCTGTTTGGTCCCGGATAGTTGCGGTTATTTGGACCCTGAGTGTTATTATTTCGGCCATTTGGTGGGGTATTATTGTTTTGGTTATTTGTGTTAAAGTTGTTACCGTTTCCACCTCCATTCCGGTTTGCTCCGTTATTGTTGCTATTATATTCTACTTTATGATTGGGGGTTGGTAATCCTGGAACCTTCCAGTGGATTCACAATTTTCTAATAATTTGGCTAAATCGGTTATTTTACTGAGCTGTTGGTACAATTGGGCATCTTTGATACCATAGCTGTAATAGCCAGCTAACTGCCTCACCAAACATTCTTCCGGGATCGGCGGTATCAACTTCCGTGCCAAACATATCTTTCCTAGGAAATAAGACGTCGGCGACTGTCCATTGGACGCGTCGTATTTGCCGTAGAATATGTCCATTCGTACCCTGTTTTGCGCAGTTTCCGACCAATACTTCTCCTTGAATTGGCGTTTAACTCGGCTAAATTCATGATTTCGGGTCGTACAGCTATCCACCAGTTATGCCTAGTGTTTCTAAACGTCTCGTCTAGCATCTCCCTTATTCTGTCCCACCTTGTTTCTCTATTTCTTTCAACAAACTCTTCCATTCTCTCTAAAAATTCCATCGGGTTTCGACGATAGTTTTGGAAGTTGATTACTTCCCTGTTCTCACTGTGACACGTATGAGTATTTAATATAGGTGTGTCCCTCAGCGCTTCTAATCTTTCCTGCAGGTTTTTCTCTCTCTGATCTATTTCCTGTATGTTATTTCTGTTAGTTTTTATTTGCTCGTCCAGCCTGTTAGCGATGTCATACGTTCTCTGTATCCTCTCGCTAACGTCTTTCCGGACTTCTCCCACCTCCTGCATGATTGCGTCTTGGTTCTGCCTTACCTTGTTTTCGAGAGTTCTAACATCTTGTTTGGTCTCTACTGTTTGTTCCTCTATATTTTCAAAACGGGTATTATTTCCCTCCTGTAATCTTTCTAACTGTTTCTCCATATTTTCGACCTTCCTGTCACTGTCGATTTGACTATCATCGATCCTTTTGTTTACTGTTTCGTACTTTATGCTAATTTCTTTTTTCAGGGACTCTATACTTTTTTATTCTCCTCCTGAAACAGCTCCAGTTTTTTCCCATTGTCATTTATTTTCTCGGTTATATACTCCCTTAAAGATTCCATTTTTTTGTCTAATTTCTCCCTATCTTCCTGTCTGTTTTTATTATTATCCTCCTTCAGGGATTTTATTATTTCCTCCTTATCTTCCCGTCTATTCTTATTACTCTCCTCCTTCAGGGATTCTATACTTCCTTTTATTTCCGCCTTGTCTTCCTGTCTATTTTTATTCATGGATTCTATTATTTCCTCCTTATCTTCCTTCATTCTTTGGAGCATCATCATTATTATATTCGTGTCAACGCTCCCTGTTATTTTTTCTGGTTCGGGTTTCTCTGTTTGTTCTACCATTTGTATGGGTTCTTCTCCCGTTTGTTCCTCTAGTTCATCTGCCGTTTGTATTGGTCTTTCCATTTCTAGTGTGGGCGGTTCTAATTCCGTTTCCTCGATTTGTACTGCCTCTCCGTCTTCCACACTTAATTCGGGCTCTACATTCTTCTTCACCTTTTTTCCCTTTGGTTGCGGCATCTTGATTTGTTGGTAGTTGCCGGGCTTGTTCCTTTTTTTTCAAGCCCCACGTTGGGCGCCAATTTATAACAAAAAGAGAAAATGTTGTGTGTTTTCGTGTGTTGTTCGTGTTGTAATATGTCGGCCGTTACCTCCGCGCACTTTTTGTTACTTACTGATGACTGGATCCTCTGCAGTGATGTCGTCCTGTAAAACAACTTAATCTACTATGTGTTTGTGGGCGCCACTTGGAATCTTTTGTTCCAAGAAAAATGTTATTAACATTAAAATTTTGAATTCTTAGCAGATAGTTTAATTCTATGAAAAAAATGTGAACAAGACAGTTTGGGTTTGAAAAAATAAAGTATGTTTAATGATTCTTAAAAAAATCGTCTGAAGGACTAACATTCGTGAAAAAATAAAAAATTGCAGAGTTACAAAAAAATTATAAGTTATTATTATTATTGATAAGTTTTTTCTCCAATCAAGTATCGGCTAACAAATATATTTTTTACTCAGTTGAAAAGCATGAGTTTAATATGTGAAAAATCTTTACTCTCAGGACGTGACTCCTTTGAACTACCAAGACATATCAGTAAGATGCTTTACAAAAATTAAGTGATTTGAAGGTGTGTGTGGCATGTGTAGTACAACTGTGTGACAAATGTAACCAGGTAAAAATGACTTTAACTTTGACAACTCACGTTCCGATGGGTAATTATTCTCGCACTGGACACTTCTCTCGGGTAGTTTTCAATCTCGCCTCTTCGTGTCGACGTTCCTTGTGCACTGAATTTATTTTAAGTCAAAATGCGATTTTTTACAACTTCCGCACTTTTGTAAAACAGTTTGGCAGTAGATTTACGCTTGAACCCCGCCGCTAGCGATCAGCTGCTTCGCGTTGTTTCTCAAATTGGCCGCCACAGCGCTGATTCCCTTGCAGTCGATAGAAAGGCTTTGTGTATGTTACGTTATGGGGAGTTTTTTGTCAAGTCAGTTGGTCTTAGCGAATACAGCAGAATTGATTCTCTATTAAAATTTTGGTCCCTCCTGGGCCGCTGATATTCTGGTTGCGTGTGTTCTATTAAAATGTGCTGTGTTGCTGCTCTATTTCAGCAACACATTGGCGTAGGCTCTTGTAGAGGTTAAGTCAGTCTATTTGTCAATGTACGGGAAAAGCCTTTCTTCGTTCTTGTGTCGAATTCTCGCCTTCGGTTTCGCCTCGGTTGCGGTGATCAGTGTCGTGGGTGATGCGTCTGTTCTGGATTCCAAGCATGAAGTGTTTTTGGGTCGAATTTGGTCTTCCTTTTATACTTTGTCAGGCTCATTGTTTTAGCTTTTCGACATGAACTTCCGGTGTATTTGTGTAAAAATTCCTTCTAGAACGTTCGAGAATAATGAAATGGAACACCATGGAACAAATTTAACTTCCGTCGAAGCTTTTAGAACAAAATTTCTTATTCTTCACACTAAGGATATTACAAAAATTATTCTGGTATTTGTCAAACAATTTTACATCAGTACTCACAATTTGCATGCCATTACTACATTTGGATTCTCTGCTTTCAACTGAATCTAATGATACTAATTACGATTGGTTTTTGAATAAATTAACTATAATAAAACAACACAACATACAACTCTTACCTTGGAATGGTTCCACAAAAATTCAATTTTTGAACTAAAAAATTGTTGTGAAGCTGTTTGGTTTCTTCTACAACATTAACACATAATATTACCATCTTTCTATAACAAAATAAATATAGTTTAACATATATAATACACAAATAAGTTCAGATTTACATGGTCCATGCCTATGGCCTACGTTGTTGTCACTGTTAGAATACAATAATTAGTCTTTTTCTTTAATATATATGGGATTTTTTCTAGTATACACTGAGAGTTTATTATATTGTCTGTCTTTTGTGATACCTGGTTTATCCTGATACATATTATTTTTATTGTAGGATAACTTAGCATCATATTGGTTTGCCTGAGTTGTCCTTTTTCTTTGTGTGACAAATCTCACTCTTATAAGTCAAATTCTTTAATAATTGATCTTATTTTCAACTGAGTCTGTTTGTTTTCATGGTACAATAAAGTATTGTACCCTTTTCTTTTATTTTTGTTAACATTTTGTAAATATTTAGTCGAATATGACTATTTCTTGTAATGGTTGCTTGGCCTTAGCCATACATGGTATAGGTAAATAGTTTGCTAACTCGACTATTACAGTGTTTAAGTTAGTCATATATATTAGTATAGTCGCTTTATATTATATTTCAACTTTGTAATGCAATTTGGTTGCATTTTGTCAACATTAAATCCATAAATATCACAATAATATAGGCCTACTACATGTTTTTAGTTAATACAGTTTTTGGCTATTTTAACTGACTTTTATTCATTTGACAGCTTTTTTATTTAAGATAAATTGTTCATCTTTGTCTACTTGACAATTTCATATAGTTTTTATCTAAATTTGATAATAATTAATTTTTACATGAAATCTGAGTGATTGGTCTCAAATCAAACACCTTAATATTTTTTTGTCATAACATTTATATATTTTTTATTTTAACTTAGATCCTTTCTAATAATGTATTCAAATCATTTAATACATTTATTTTATTTATATTACATAATACAATAATAATGGATCATGTCCATTAATTCACAATAATTAGTTCTTTACACCCTATTCAGAGTTACAAAACTTAATAATTAATGACTTCATTTTGGTTGTTTCTGATATTATTTGTCTCTCTTATAGTATATTATGGGTTTTACACTGTTCTTCACTTGAATAATATATATGGGGTTTGAGTCTTAGTCATAGTCTGGTCGTTTTTCATGTTAGTAGTATTAATTATTAGACAATATTACAAAATTTTTAGGACTACTTGGGTTCGATACTGTTCACCTCACTTTCCTCTTGTGGGTAATCGTTGTGGGTATATCGTTACGATCGGTTATGGCATGGCAATGGTTTCGTTAACGATAGGCAGGATGCATTTCGGTTGAGGGTACATCATTACGAACGGTTATGGCATGCAGTACATTGCCCTGACAGTTTTCAATGAACGTGGCAATGGTAACATTAACGATAGGCAGGTTGACATTGCGTTTATGGGTATATCGTTACGATCGGTTACGACATGCAGTACCTTGTTCTGACAGCTTTCAATGAACGTGGCAATGGTTTCGTTAACGATAGGCAGGTTGACATTGCGGTTATGGGTATATCGTTACGATCGGTTATAGCATGATGTACCTTGGTCTGGCGGCTTTCAATGAACTTGGCAATGGTTTCGTTAACGATAGGCAGGTTGACATTGTGGTTATGGGTATATCGTTACGATCGTTTATGGCATGCAGTACTTCGGTCTGACAGATTTCAATGAACGTGGCAATGGTTTCATTAACGATAGGCAGGTTGACAATGCGGTTATGGTTATAACGTTACAATCTGTTATGGCATGCAGTACCTTGGTCTGACAGCTTTCAATGAACGGGGTAATAGTTTTGATAAAGATAGGCAGGTTGACATTGCGGTTATGGGTATATCGTTACGATCGGTTATGGCATGCAGTACCTTGGTCTGGCGGCTTTCAATGAACTTGGCAATGGTTTCTTTAACGATAGGCAGGTTGACATTGCGGTTGAGGGTATATCGTTACGATCGGTTATGCCATGCAGTACCTTGGGCTGACAGTTTTCAATGAACGTGGAAATGGTAACATTAACGATAGGCAGGTTGACATTGGGGTTATGGGTATATCGTTACGATCGGTTATGGCATGCAGTACCTTGGTCTGACAGCTTTCAACGAACGTGGCAATGGTTTCGTTACGATAGACAGGTTGTCAATGCGGTTATGGGTATATCGTTACGATCGGTTACGGCATGCAGTACCTCGGTCTGACAGCTTTCAATGAACGTGGCAATGGTTTCGTTAACGATAGGCAGGTTGTCAAAGCGGTTATACTGTAGGTATATCGTTATGATCTGTTATGGCATGCAGTACCTTGGTCTGGAGGCTTTCAATGAACTTTGCAATGGTTTCGTTAACGATAGGCATGTTGAGATTGCAGTTATGGGTATATCGTTACGATCGGTTCTGACATGCGGTACCCTGGTCTGACAGCTTTCAATGAACGAATCAATGGTTTCGTTAACGAGAGGCAGGTAGACATTGCTGTTAAGGGTATATCGTTACGATCGGTTACGGCATGCAGTACCTTGATCTGACCGCTTTCAAGATCTTGGAAATGGTTTCGTTAAAGATAGGCAGTTTGACATTGCGGTTATGGGTATATCGTTACTTGGTTATGGCATGCAGTACCTTGGTCTGGCGGCTTACAATGAACTTTGGAATGTTTTCGTTAACGATAGGCAGGTTGACATTGCGGTTATGGGTATAAAGTTAAAACCGGTTATGGCATGGCGTACCTTGTTCTGGCTGCGTTCAATGAACTTGGCAATGGTTTCGTTAAAGATAGGCAGGTTGAGATTGCAGTTATTGGTATACCGTTACGATCGGTTATGGCATTCAGTATCTTGGTCTGGCGGCTTTCAATGAACTTTGCAATGGTTTCGTTAACGATAGGCAGGTTGACACTGCGGTTATGGCTATATCGTTACGATTGGTTATGGCTTGCAGTACCTTGGTTTGACAGCTTTCAATGAACGTGGCAATGGTTTCGTTACGATGGGCAGGTTGACATTGCGGTTATGGGTATATCGTTACGATCGGTTATGGCATGCAATAACTTGGTCTGACAGCTTTCAATGAACGTGGCAATGGTTTCGTTAACGATAGGCAGCTGACGTTGCGGTTATGAGTATATCGTCACCATCGCTTATAGCATGCAGTACCTCGGTCTGACAGCTTTCAATGAACGTGGCAATGGTTTCGTTAACGATAGGCAGGTTGTCAAAGCGGTTATAGGTATATCGTTATGATCTGTTATGGCATGCAGTACCTTGGTCTGGAGGCTTTCAATGAACTTGGCAATGGTTTCGATAACGATAGGCATATTGACATTGCGGTTATGGGTATATCGTTACGATCGGTTATGGCATGCAGTACCTTGGTTTGGCGGCTTTCAATGAACTTGGCAATGGTTTCGTTAACGATAGGCAGGTTGTCATTGTGGTTACGGATATATCGTTACGATCGGTGATGGTATGGCAATGGTTCCGTTAACGATAGGCAGGTTGAAATTGCGGTTGTGGGTATATCGTTACGATCGGTTATGGCATGCAGTACATTGGTCTGACAGTTTTCCATGAAAGTGGCAATGGTAACATTAACGATAGGCAGGTTGACATTGCGTTTATGGGTATATCGTTACGATCGGTTACGGCATGGAGTACCTAGTTCTGACAGCTTTCAATTAACGTGACAATGGTTTCATTAATGATAGGGAGGTTGACATTGTGATTATGGTTATATCGTTACGATCGGTGATTGCAAGCAGTTATTTGATCTGGCGGCTTTCAATGAACTTGGCAATGGTTTCGTTAACGATAGAGAGGTTGACAATGCGGTTATGGGTATATCGTTACGATCGGTTATGGCATGCAGTACCTTGGTCTGACAGCTTTCAATGAACGGTGTAACAGTTTCGTTAACGATAGGCAGGTTGACATTGCGGTTATGGGTATATCGTCACGATCGGTTATCGCATGCAGTACCTTGGTCAGACATCTTTCAATGAAAATGGCAATTGTTTCGTTAACGATAGGCAGGTTGTCATTGCGGTTATGGGTATATCGTTACGATCCGTTATGACATGCAGCACCTTGGTCTGGCGACTTTCAATGAACTTGGCAATGGTATCGTTAACGATAGGCAGGTTGTCATTGCGGTTATAGGTATATCTTTATGATCTGTTATGGCATGCAGTACCTTGGTCTGGCGGCTTTCAATGAACTTTGCAATGGTTTCGCTAACGATAGGCATGTTGAGATTGCAGTTATGGGTATATCGTTACGATCGGTTATGGCATGCAGTACCTTGGTCTGACAGCTTTCAATGAACTAGGCAATAGTTTCGTTAACGATAGGCAGGTTGACATTGCGGTTATGGGTATATCGTTACGATCGGTTATGGCATGCAGTAACTTTGTCTGACAGCTTTCAATGAACTTGTCAATGGTTTCTTTAACGATAGGAAGGTTGACATTGTGGTTGTGGCTTTATCGTTACGATCGGTTCTGACATGCGGTACCTTGATCTGACAGCTTTCAATGAACGAATCAATGGTTTCGTTAACGAGAGGCAGGTTGACATTGCTGTTAAGGGTATATCGTTACGATCGGTTACGGCATGCAGTACCTTGATCTGACCGCTTTCAAGATCTTGGCAATGGTTTCGTTAAAGATAGGCAGTTTGACATTGCGGTTATGGGTATATCGTTACTTGGTTATGGCATGCAGTACCTTGGTCTGGCGGCTTACAATGAACTTTGGAATGTTTTCGTTAACGATAGGCAGGTTGACATTGCGGTTATGGGTATAAAGTTAAAACCGGTTATGGCATGGCGTACCTTGTTCTGGCTGCGTTCAATGAACTTGGCAATGGTTTCGTTAAAGATAGGCAGGTTGAAATTGCAGTTATTGGTATACCGTTACGATCGGTTATGGCATTCAGTACCTTGGTCTGGCGGCTTTCAATGTACTTTGCAATGGTTTCGTTAACGATAGGCAGGTTGACACTGCGGTTATGGGTATATCGTTACGATTGGTTATGGCTTGCAGTACCTTGGTTTGACAGCTTTCAATGAACGTGGCAATGGTTTCGTAAAAGATGGGCAAGTTGACATTGCGGTTATGGGTATATCGTTACGATCGGTTATGACATGCAGTATCTTGGTCTGACAGCTTTCAATGAACCTGGCAATGGTTTCGTTAACGATATGCAGGTTGTCTTTGCGGTATGGATATATCGTTACGATCGGTTACGGCATGCAGACCTTGGTCTGACGGCTTTCAATGAACTTTTCAATGGTTTCGTTAACGGTAGGCAGGTTGACATTGCGGTTATGAGTATATCGTTACGATCAGTTATGGCATGCATTACCTTGGTCAGGCGGCTTTCAATGAACTTGGCAATGGTTTCGTTAACGATAGGCAGGTTGACATTGCGGTTATGGGTATATCGTTACGATCGATTATGGCATGCAGTACCTTGGTCTGGCAGCTTTCAATGAACTTGCGAATGGTTTCGTTAACGATAGGCAGGTTGACATTATGGTTATGGTTATATCGTTACGATCGGTTATGGCATTCAGTACCTTGGTCTGACAGCTTTCAATGAACGAGGCACAGGTTTTTGTTAACGATATACAGGTTGACATTGCGGTTATGGGTATATCGCTACGATCGTTTACGGCATGCAGTACCTTGTTTTGATAGCTTTCAATGAACTTGGCAATGGTTCCGTTAACGATAGACAGGTTGATATTGAGGTTATAAGGGTATACGTTATGATCCGTTATGGCATGCTGTACCTTGTTCTGGCTGCTTTCAATGAACTTGGCAATGGTTCTTTAACGATAGGAAGGTTGACATTGTGGTTGTGGCTTTATAGTTACAATCGGTTATGGCATGCATTACCTTGGTCTGACAGCTTTCAATGAAATTGGCAATGGTTTCTTTAAAGAGAGGTAGGTTGACATTGCGGTTATGGGTATTTCGTTACGATCGGTTACGGCATGGAGTACCTAGTTCTGACAGCTTTCAATTAACGTGACAATGGTTTCATTAATGATAGGGAGGTTGACATTGTGATTATGGTTATATCGTTACGATCGGTGATTGCAAGCAGTTATTTGATCTGGCGGCTTTCAATGAACTTGGCAATGGTTTCGTTAACGATAGAGAGGTTGACAATGCGGTTATGGGTATATCGTTACGATCGGTTATGGCATGCAGTACCTTGGTCTGACAGCTTTCAATGAACGGTGTAACAGTTTCGTTAACGATAGGCAGGTTGACATTGCGGTTATGGGTATATCGTCACGATCGGTTATCGCATGCAGTACCTTGGTCAGACATCTTTCAATGAAAATGGCAATTGTTTCGTTAACGATAGGCAGGTTGACATTGCGGTTATGGGTATAAAGTTAAAACCGGTTATGGCATGGCGTACCTTGTTCTGGCTGCGTTCAATGAACTTGGCAATGGTTTCGTTAAAGATAGGCAGGTTGAAATTGCAGTTATTGGTATACCGTTACGATCGGTTATGGCATTCAGTACCTTGGTCTGGCGGCTTTCAATGTACTTTGCAATGGTTTCGTTAACGATAGGCAGGTTGACACTGCGGTTATGGGTATATCGTTACGATTGGTTATGGCTTGCAGTACCTTGGTTTGACAGCTTTCAATGAACGTGGCAATGGTTTCGTAAAAGATGGGCAAGTTGACATTGCGGTTATGGGTATATCGTTACGATCGGTTATGACATGCAGTATCTTGGTCTGACAGCTTTCAATGAACCTGGCAATGGTTTCGTTAACGATATGCAGGTTGTCTTTGCGGTATGGATATATCGTTACGATCGGTTACGGCATGCAGACCTTGGTCTGACGGCTTTCAATGAACTTTTCAATGGTTTCGTTAACGGTAGGCAGGTTGACATTGCGGTTATGAGTATATCGTTACGATCAGTTATGGCATGCATTACCTTGGTCAGGCGGCTTTCAATGAACTTGGCAATGGTTTCGTTAACGATAGGCAGGTTGACATTGCGGTTATGGGTATATCGTTACGATCGATTATGGCATGCAGTACCTTGGTCTGGCAGCTTTCAATGAACTTGCGAATGGTTTCGTTAACGATAGGCAGGTTGACATTATGGTTATGGTTATATCGTTACGATCGGTTATGGCATTCAGTACCTTGGTCTGACAGCTTTCAATGAACGAGGCACAGGTTTTTGTTAACGATATACAGGTTGACATTGCGGTTATGGGTATATCGCTACGATCGTTTACGGCATGCAGTACCTTGTTTTGATAGCTTTCAATGAACTTGGCAATGGTTCCGTTAACGATAGACAGGTTGATATTGAGGTTATAAGGGTATACGTTATGATCGGTTATGGCATGCTGTACCTTGTTCTGGCTGCTTTCAATGAACTTGGCAATGGTTCTTTAACGATAGGAAGGTTGACATTGTGGTTGGGGCTTTATAGTTACAATCGGTTATGGCATGCATTACCTTGGTCTGACAGCTTTCAATGAAATTGGCAATGGTTTCTTTAAAGAGAGGTAGGTTGACATTGCGGTTATGGGTATTTCGTTACGATCGGTTATGGCATGCAGGACCTTGGTCTGACAGATTTCTTTGAACGAGGCAAAGGTTTCGTTAATGATAGGCAGGTTGACATTGCGGTTATGAGATATATCATTACGATCGGTTATGGCAAGCAGTACCTTGGTCTGACAGATTTCAATGAACTTGGCAATGATTTCGTAACGATAGGCTGGTTGGCATTGTGGTTATGGGTATATCGTTACGATCGGTTATGGCATGGCAATGGTTTCGTGAACGATAGGCAGGCTTATATTGCGGTTATGGGTATATCGTTACGATCGGTTATGGCATGCACAACCTTGGTCTGACAGCTTTCAATGAACTTGGAAAGGTTTTCTTTAACGATAGGCAGGTTGTCATGGCGGTTATGGGTATATCGTTACGATCGGTTATGGCATACAGTACCTTGGTCTGACAGCTTTCAATGAACTTGACAATGGTTTTGTTAACGATAGGCAGGTTGAGATTGCGTTTATGGGTATATCGTTACGATCGGTTATGGCATGCAGTAACTTGGTATGACAGATTTCTTTGAACGTGGCAAAGTTTTCGTTAATGATAGGCAGTTTCACATTGCGGTTATGGGATATATCATTACGATTGGTTATGTCAAGCAGTACCTTGGTCTGACAGCTTTCAAGGAACTTGGCAATGACTTCGTTAACGATAGGCTGGTTGGCATTATGGTTATGGGTATGTCGTTACGATCGGTTATGGCATGGCAATGGTTTCGTGAACGATAGGCAGGCTTATATTGCGGTTATGGGTATATCGTTACGATCGGTTATGGCATGCACTACCTTAGTCTGACAGCTTTCAATAAACTTGGTTATGGTTTCTTTAACGATAGGCAGGTTGACATTGCGGTTGTGGATATATCGTTACGACCGGTTATGGCATGCAGTACCTTGGTCTGACAGTTTTCAATGAACGTGGCAATGGTAAAATTAACGATAGGCATGTTAACTTTGCGTTTATTGGTATATCGTTACGATCTGTTACGGCATGCAGTACCTTGTTCTGACAGCTTTCAATGAACGTGGAAATGGGTTCATTAAAGATAGGCTGGTTGACATTGCTGTTATGGGTATATCGTTACGATCGGTTATGGCATGATGTACCTTGGTCTTGCGGCTTTCAATGAACTTGGAAATGGTTTCGTTAACGATAGGCAGGTTGACATTGTGGTTATGGGTATATCGTTACGATCGGTTATGGCATGCAGTACCTTGGTCTGGCGGTTTCAATGAACGTGGCAATGGTTTCATTAACGATAAGCAGGTTGACATTGCGGTTATGGGTAAATCGTTACGATCGGTTATGGCATGATGTACCTCGGTCTGGCGGCTTTCAATGAAATTGGCAATGGTTTCTTTAACGATTGCAGGTTGACATTGTGGTTATGGGTATATGGTTACGATGGGTTATGTCTTGCAGTACTTAGGTCTTGCGGCTTTCAAAAAATTTGGCAATGGTTTCGTTAACGATAGACTGGTTGACAATGCGGTTATGGGTATATCGTTACGACCGGTTATGGCATGCAGTACCTTGGTCTGGAGGCATTCAATGAACTTGGCAATGGTTTCGTTAACGATAGGCAGGTTGACATTGTGGTTATGTGTATATCGTTACAATGGGTTATGGCTGGCAGTACTTAGGTCTTGCGGCTTTCAAAAATTTGGCAATGGTTTCGTTAAGTATAGACAGGTTGACAATGCGGTTATGGGTATATCGTTACGATCGGTTATGGCTTGCAGTACTTTGTTCTCGCGGCTTTCAAAGAATTTGGCAATGGTTTCGTTAACGATAGACAGGTTGACAATGCGGTTATGGGTATATAGTTACGATCGGTTATGGGGTTGCAGTACTTTGTTCTCGCGGCTTTCAAAGAATTTGGCTATGGTTTCGTTAACGATAGACAGGTTGACTATGCGGTTATGTGTATATCGTTACGATCGGTTATGGCATGCAGTACCTCGGACTGACAATTTGAATGAACGTGGCAATGGTTTCGTTAACGATAGGCAGGTTGACATTGCGGTTATATTTATATCGTTATGATCTATTATATCATGCAGTAACTTGGTCTGGCGGCTTTCAATGAACTTCGCAATGGTTTCGATAACGATAGGGATGTTGACATTGCGGTTATGGGTATATCGTTACGATCGGTTATGGCATGCAGTACCTTGGTCTGGCGGCTTTCAATGAACTTGGCAATGGTTTCGTTAACGATAGGCAAGTTGTCATTATGATTATGGGTATATCGTTACAATCGGTTATGGCATGGCAATGGTTTCGTTAACGATATGCAGGTTGACATTGCGGTTTTGGGTATATCGTTACGATCGGATATGGCATGCAGTACATTGGTCTGAAAGTTTTCCATAAACGTGATAATGGTAACATTAACGATAGGCAGGTCGACATTGCGTTTATGGGTATATCGTTACGATCGGTTACGGTATGGTGTACCTTGTTCTGACAGCTTTCAATTAACGTGGCAATGGTTTCATTAACGATAGGCATGTTGACATTGCGGTTATGGGTATTTCGTTACGATCGGTTATGGCATGATGTACTTTGGTCTGGCGGCTTTAAATGAACTTGGCAATGTTTTCGTTAACGAGAGGCAGGTTGACATTGTGGTTATGGGTATATCGTTACGATCAGTTATTGCATGCAGTTATTTGGTCTGGCGGCTTTCAACGAACTTGGCAATGGTTTCCTTAACGATAGACAGGTTGACAATGCGGTTATGGGTATATCGTTACGATCGGTTATGGCATGCAGTACCTTGTTCTGACAGCTTTCAATGAACGATGTAATAGTTTCGTTAACGATAGGCAGGTTGACATTTTGGTTATGGGTATATCGTCACGATCGGTTATGGCATGCAGTATCTTGGTCAGACATCTTTCAATGAACATGGCAATTGTTTCGTTAACGATAGGCAGGTTGTCATTGCGGTTATGGGAATATCGTTACGATCCGTTATGACATGCAGTACCTTGGTCTGGTGACTTTCAATGAACTTGGCAATGGTTTCGTTAACGATAGGCCGGTTGTCATTGCGGTTATAGGTATATCGTTTTGATCTGTTAGGGCATGCAGTACCTTGGTCTGGCGGCTTTCTATGGACTTTGCAATGGTTTCGTTAACGGTAGCCAGGTTGAGATTGCATTTATGGGTATATCGTTACGATCGGTTATGGCATTCAGTAACTTGGTCTGACAGCTTTCAATGAACTAGGCAATAGTTTCGTTAACGATAGGCAGGTTGACATTGCGGTTATGGGTATATCGTTACGATGGGTTATGGCATGCAGTACCTTTCTCTGACAGCTTTCAATGAATTTGTCAACGGTTTCTTTAACGATAGGCAGGTTGACATTGCGTTTATGAGTGTACCGTTACGATCGGTTACGGCATGGTGTACCTTGTTCTGACAGCTTTCAGTAAACGTGGCAATGGTTTCATTAGGATAGGCAGGTTAACATTGCGGTTATGGGTATCTCGTTACGATTTGTTATGGCATGATGTACTTTGGTCTGGCGGCTTTAAATGAACTGGGCAATTTTTTCGTTAACGAGAGGCAGGTTGACATTGTGGTTATGGGTATATCGTTACAATCGGGTATTGCATGCAGTTATTTGGTCTGGCGGCTTTCAATGAACTTGGCAATGGTTTCGTTAACGATAGACAGGTTGACAATGCGGTTATGGGTATATCGTTACGATCGGTTATGGCATGCAGTACCTTGGTCTGACCGCTTTCAATGAACGGTGTAATAGTTTCGTTAACAATAGGCAGGCTGACATTGCGGTTAAATGTATATCGTTATGATCTGTTATGGCATGCAGTACCTTGGTCTGGCGGCTTTCAATGCACTTGGCAATGGTTTCGTTAACGGTAGGCAAGTTGATATTGCAGTTATGGGTATATCGTTACGATCGGTTATGGCATGCAGTAACTTGGTCTGACAGCTTTCAAGGAACGAATCAATGGTTTCTTTAACGAGAGGCCGGTTGACATTGCTGTTATGGGTATATCGTTACAATCGGTTATGGCATGGCAATTGTTTCGTTAACGATAGGCAGGTTGACATTGCGGTTGTGGGTATATCGTTACGAACGGTTATGGCATGCAGTACATTGCTCTCACAGTTTACAATGAACGTGGCAATGGTAACATTAACGATAGGCAGGTTGACATTGCGTTTATGGGTATGTCGTTACGATCGGTTACGGCATGCAGTACCTTGTTCTGACAGGTTTCAATGAACGTGGCAATGGTTTCATTTACGATAGGCAGGTTGACATTGCGGTTATGGGTATATCGTTACGATCGGTTATAGCATGATGTACTTTGGCCTGGCTGCTTTCAATGAACGTGGCAATGGTAAAATTAACGATAGGCAGGTTGACATTGCGGTTATGGGTATATCGTTACGATCGGTTATGGCATGCAGTACCTTGGTCTGACAGCTTTCAATGAACGTGGCAATGGTTTCGTTAACGATAGACAGGATGACAATGCGGTTATGGGTATATCGTTACGATCGGTTATGGCATGCAGTACCTTGGTCTGACATTTTTCAATGAACGAGGCAATGGTTTCGTTAACGATAGGCAGCTGACGTTGCGGTTATGGGTATATCGTCACGATCGTTTACAGCATGCAGTACCTCGGTCTGACAGCTTTCAATGAACGTGGCAATGGTTTCGATAACGATAGGCATATTGTCATTGTGGTTACGGGTATATCGTTACGATCGGTGATGGTATGGCAATGATTTCGTTAACGATAGGCAGGTTGAAATTGCGGTTGTGGGTATATCGTTACGATCGGTTATGGCATGCAGTACATTGGTCTGACAGTTTTCCATGAACGTGGCAATGGTAACATTAACGATAGGCAGGTTGACATTGCGTTTATGGGTATATCGTTACAATCGGTTATGGCATGGAGTACCTTGTTCTGACAGCTTTCAATTACGTGACAATGGTTTCATTAATGATAGACAGGTTGATATTGAGGTTATAAGGGTATATCGTTATGATCGGTTATGGCATGCTGTACCTTGTTCTGGCTGCTTTCAATGAACTTGGCAATGGTTTCTTTAACGATAGGAAGGTTGACATTGTGGTTGTGGCTTTATCGTTACAATCGGTTATGGCATGCAGTACCTTGGTCTGACAGCTTTCAATGAACTTGGCAATGGTTTCTTTAAAGAGAGGTAGGTTGACATTGCGGTTATGGGTATTTCGTTACGATCGGTTATGGCATGCAGTACCTTGGTCTAACTGCTTTCAATGAGCTTGGCAATGGTTTCGTTAACGATAGGTAGTTTGACATTGCTGTTATGGGTATTTCGTTACAATCGGTTATGGCATGGCAATTGTTTCGTTAACGATACGCAGGTTGACATTGCGGTTGTGGGTATATCGTTACGAACGGCTATGGCATGAATACATTGCTCTGACAGTTTTCAATGAACGTGGCAATGGTAACATTAACGATAGGCAGGTTGACATTGCGTTTATGGGTATATCGTTACGATCGGTTACGACATGCAGTACCTTGTTCTGACAAGTTTCAATGAACGTGGCAGTGGTTTCATTTACGATAGGCAGGTTGACATTGCGGTTATGGGTATATCGTTAGGATCGGTTATGGCTTGCAGTACTTAGGTCTTGCGGCTTTCAAAGATTTTGGCAATGGTTTCGTTAAGTATATACAGGTTGGCAATGCGGTTATGGGTATATCGTTACGATCGGTTATGGCATGGCAATTGTTTCGTTAACGATAGGCAGGTTGACATTGTGGTTGGGGGTATATCGTTACGAACGGTTATGGCATGCAGTACATTGCTCTGACAGTTTTCAATGAACGTGGCAATGGTAACATTAACGATTGGCAGGTTGACATTGCGTTTATGGGTATATCGTTACGATCGGTTACGACATGCAGTACCTTGTTCTGACAGGTTTCAATGAACGTGGCAATGGTTTCATTAACGATAGGCAGGTTGACATTGCGGTTATGGGTATATCGTTACGATCGGTTATAGCATGATGTACCTTGGTCTGGCGGCTTTCAATGAACTTGGCAATGCTTTCGTTAACGATAGGCAGGTTGACATTGTGGTTATGGGTATATCGTTACGATCGTTTATGGCATGCAGTACCTCGGTCTGAGAGATTTCAATGAACGTGGCAATGGTTTCATTAACGATAGGCAGGTTGACAATGCGGTTATGGTTATAACGTTACAATCTGTTATGGCATGCAGTACCTTGGTCTGACAGCTTTCAATGAACGGGGTAATAGTTTCGATAAAAATAGGCAGGTTGACATTGCTGTTATGGGTATATCATTACGATCGGTTATGGCATGCAGTACCTTGGTCTGGCTGCTTTCAATGAACGTGGCAATGGTAACATTAACGATAGGCAGGTTGACATTGCGGTTATGGGTATATCGTTACGATCGGTTATGGCATGCAGTATCTTGGTCTGACAGCTTTCAATGAACATGGCAATGGTTTCGTTAACGATAGACAGGTTGACAATGCGGTTATGGGTATATCGTTACGATCGGTTATGGCATGCAGTACCTTGGTCTGACAGCTTTCAATGAACGTGGCAATGGTTTCGTTAACGATAGGCAGCTGACGTTGCGGTTATGGGTATATCGTCACGATCGTTTTAAGCATGCAGGACCTCGGTCTGACAGCTTTCAATGAACGTGGCAATGGTTTCGTTAACGATAGGCAGGTTGTCATTGCGGTTATAGGTATATCGTTATGATCTGTTATGGCATGCAGTACCTTGGTCTAGCGGCATTCAATGAACTTGGCAATGGTTTCGATAACGATAGGCATGTTTACATTGCGGTTATGGGTATATCGTTACGATCGGTTATGGAATGCAGTACCTTGGTCTGGCGGCTTTCAATGAACTTGGCAATGGTTTCGTTAACGATAGGCAGGTTGTCATTGTGGTTACGGGTATATCGTTACGATCGGTGAAGGTATGGCAATGATTTCGTTAACAATAGGCAGGCTGAAATTGCGGTTGTGGGTATATCGTTACGATCGGTTATGGCATGCAGTACATTGGTCTGACAGTTTACATGAACGTGGCAATGGTAACATTAACGATAGGCTTCTTGACATGGCGTTTATGGATATATCGTTACGATCGGTTACGGCATGGAGTACCTTGTTCTGACAGCTTTCAATTACGTGACAATGGTTTCGTTAATGATAGGCAGGTTGACATTGCGGTTATGGGTATCTCGTTACGATCGGTTATGGCATGATGTACTTTGGTCTGGCGGCTTTAAATGAAGTTGACAATGTTTTCGTTAACGAGAGGCAGGTTGACATTGTGGTTATGGTTATATCGTTACGATCGGTTATTGCATGCAGTTATTTCGTCTGGCGGCTTTCAATGAACTTGGCAATGGTTTCGTTAACGAAAGAGAGGTTGACAATGCGGTTATGGGTATATCGTTACGATCGGTTATGGCATGCAGTACCTTGGTCTGACAGCTTCCAATGAACGGTGTAATAGTTTCGTTAACGAAAGGCAGGCTGACATTGCGGTTATGGTTATATCGTCACGATCGGTTATGGCATGCAGTACCTTGGTCAGACATCTTTCAATGAACATGGCAATTGTTTCGTTAACGATAGGCAAGTTGTCATTGCGGTTATGGGTATATCGTTACGATCCGTTATTACATGCAGTACCTTCTTCTGGCGACTTTCAATGAACTTGGCAATGGTATCGTTAACGATAGGCAGTTTGTCCTTGCGGTTATAGGTGTATCGTTATGATCTGTTATGGCATGCATTACCTAGGTCTGGCGGCTTTCAATGAACTTTGCAATGGTTTCGATAACGATAGGCATGTTGAGATTGCAGTTATGGGTATATCGTTACGATCGGTTATGGTATGCAGTACCTTGGTCTGACAGATTTCAATGAACGTGGCAATGGTAACATTAACGATAGGCAGGTTGACATTGCGTTTATGGGTATATCGTTACAATCGGTTACGGCATGGAGTACCTTGTTCAGACAGCTTTCAATTACGTGACAATGGTTTCATTAATGATAGGCAGGTTGACATTGCGGTTATGGGTATCTCGTTACGATCGGTTATGGCATGATGTACTTTGGTCTGGCGGCTTTAAATGAAGTTAACAATGTTTTCGTTAACGAGAGGCAGGTTGACATTGTGGTTATGGTTAAAACGTTACGATCGGTTATTGCATGCAGTTATTTGGTCTGGCTGCTTTCAATGAACTTGGCAATGGTTTCGTTAACGATAGAGAGGTTGACAATGCGGTTATGGGTATATTGTTACGATCGGTTATGGCATGCAGTACCTTGGTCTGACAGCTTTCAATGAACGGTGTAATAGTTTCGTTAACGAAAGTCAGGTTGATATTGCGGTTATGGGTATATCGTCACGATCGGTTATGGCATGTAGTACCTTGGTCAGACATCTTTCAATGAACATGGCAATTGTTTCGTTAACGATAGGCAGGTTGTCATTGCGGTTATGGGTATATCGTTACGATCCGTTATGACATGCAGTACCTTGGTCTGGCGACTTTCAATGAACTTGGCAATGGTATCGTTAACGATAGGCAGTTTGTCATTGCGGTTATAGATATATCGTTATGATCTGTTACGGCATGCAGTACCTTGGTCTGACAGCTTTCAATGAACTTGTCAATGGTTTCTTTAACGATAGGAACGTGGGCATTGCGGTTGTGGCTTTATCGTTACGATCGGTTATGACATGCAGTACCTTGGTCTGACAGCTTTCAATGAACGAATCAATGGTTTCGTTAACGAGAGGCAGGTTGACATTGCTGTTAAGGGTATATCGTTACGATCGGTTACGGCATGCAGTACCTTGATCTGACCGCTTTCAAGATCTTGGCAATGGTTTCGTTAAAGATAGGCAAGTTGACATTGCGGTTATGGGTATCTCGTTACGATCGGTTATGGCATGATGTACTTTGGTCTGGCGGCTTTAAATGAAGTTTACAATGTTTTCGTTAACGAGAGGCAGGTTGTCATTGTGGTTATGGTAAAATCGTTATGATCGGTTATTGCATGCAGTTATTTGGTCTGGCGGCTTTCAATGAACTTTGCAATGGTTTCATTAACGATAGGCAGGTTGACACTGCGGTTATGGGTATATCGTTACGATTGGTTATGGCTTGCAGTACCTTGGTTTGACAGCTTACAATGAACGTGACAATGGTTTCGTAAACGATCGGCAGGTTGATATTGCGGTTATGGGTATATCGTTACGATCGGTTATGACATGCAGTATCTTGGACTGACAGCTTTCAATGAACTTGGAAATGGTTTCGTTAACGATATGCAGGTTATCTTTGCGGTATGGATATATCGTTACGATCGGTTACGGCATGCAGACCTTGGTCTGACGGCTTTCAATGAACTTGGCAATGGTTTCGTTAACGGTAGGCAGGTTGACATTGCGGTTATGAGTATATCGTTACGATCAGTTATGGCATGCAGTACCTTGGTCAAGCGGGTTTCAATGACTTGGCAATGGTTTCGTTAACGATAGGCAGGTTGACATTGCGGTTATGGGTATATCATTACTATCGATTATGGCTTGCAGTATCTTGGTCTGGCAGCTTTCAATGAACTTGCCAATGGTTTCGTTAACGATAGTCAGGTTGACATTACAGTTATGGTTATATCGATACGATCGGTTATGGCATGTAGTACCTTGGTCTGACAGCTTTCAATGAACGTGGCAATGGTTTTTGTTAACGATATACAGGTTGACATTGCGGTTATAGGTATATCGTTACGATCGGTTGCTGCCTGCAGTACCTTGTTTTGATAGCTTTCAATGAACTTGGCAATGGTTTCGTTAACGATAGACAGGTTGATATTGAGGTTATAAGGGTATATCCTTACGATCGGTTATGGCATGCTGTACCTTGGTCTGACAGCTTTCAAGGAACTTGGCAATGATTTCGTTAACGATAGGCTTGTTAGCATTGTTGGTATGGGTATATCGTTACGATCGGTTATGGCATGGCAATGGTTTCGTGAACGATAGGCAGGCTGACTTTGCGGTTATGGGTATATCGTTACAATCGGTTATGGCATGCAGTACCTTGGTCTGACAGCTTTCAATGAACTTGGCAATGGTTTCGTTAACGATAGGTAGGTGGAGATTGCGTTTAAGGGTATATCGTTACGATCCGTTATGGCATGCAGTACCTTGGTCTGACAGATTTCTTTGAACGTGGCAAAGGTTTCGTTAATGATAGGCAGGTTGACATTGCGGTTATGGGATATATCATTACGATCGGTTATGGCAAGCAGTAACTTGGTCTGACAGCTTTCAATGAACTTGGCAATGGTTTCTTTAAAGAGAGGTAGGTTGACATTGCGGTTATGGGTATTTCGTTACGATCGGTTATGGCATGCAGTAACTTGGACTGACAGCTTTCAATGAACTTGGCAATGGTTTCGTTAACGATAGGTAGGTTGAGATTGCGTTTATGGGTATATCGTTACGATCGGTTATGGCATGCAGTACCTTGGTCTGACAGATTTCATTGAACGTGGCAAAGGTTTCGTTAATGATAGGCAGGTTGACATTGCGGTTATGGGTATATCGTTACGATCGGTTATGGCATACAGTACCTTGGTCTGACAGCTTTCAATGAACATGGCAATGGTTTCTTTCACGATAGGTAGGTTGGGAATGCGTTTATGGGTATATCGTTACGATTGGTTATGGCATGCAGTACCTTGGTCTGACAGATTTTTTTGAACGTGGGAAAGGTTTCGTTAATGATAGGCAGTTTGACATTGCGGTTATGGGATATATCATTACGATCGGTTATGGCAAGCAGTACCTTGGTCTGACAGCTTTCAAGGAACTTGGCAATGATTTCGTTAACGATAGGCTGGTAGGCATTGTGGTTATGTTTATATCGTTACGATCGGTTATGGCATGACAATGGTTTCGTGAAAGATAGGCAGGCTTATATTGCGGTTATGGTTATATAGTTACGATCGGTTATGGGATGCACTACCTTGGTCTGACAGCTTTCAATGAACTTGGTAATGGTTTCTTTAACGATAGGCAGGTTGACATTCGTTTGTGGGTATATCGTTACGATCGGTTATGGCATGCAGTAACTTTGTCTGACAGTTTTCAATGAACGAGGCAATGGTAAAATTAACGATAGGCAGGTTGACTTTGCGTTTATTGGTATATAGTTATGATCTGTTACGGCATGCAGTAACTTGTTCTGACAGCTTTCAATGAACGTGGCAATGGGTTCATTAAAGATAGAATGGTTGACATTGCTGTTATGGGTATATCGTTACGATCGGTTATGGCATGCAGTCCTTTGGTCTGGCGGCTTTAAATGAAGTTGGCAGTGGTTTCGTTAAAGGTAGACAGGTTGAAAATGCGGTTATGGGTATATTGTTACGATGGGTTATGGCGTGCAGTAACTTGGTCTGGCGGCTTTCAATGAACGTGGCAATGGTTTCATTAACGATAGGCAGGTTGACATTGCGGTTATGGGTAAATCGTTACGATCGGTTATGGCATGATGTACCTCGGTCTGGCGGCTTTCAATGAACTTGGCAATGGTTTCGTTAACGATAGGCAGGTTGACATTGTGGTTATGGGTATATGGTTTCAATGGTTTATGGCATGCAGTACCTTTCTCTGACAGCTTTCAATGAACTTGTCAATGGTTTCTTTAATGATAGGCAGGTTGATATTGCGATTATGGTTATCTCGTTACGATCGGTTATGGCATGATGTTTTTTGGTCTGGCGGCTTTAAATAAACTTGGCAATGTTTTCGTTAACGAGAGGCACGTTGACATTGTGGTTATGGGTATATCGTTACGATCGGTTATTGCATGCAGTTATTTGGTCTGGCGGCTTTCAATGAACTTGGCAATGGTTTCGTTAACGATAGACAGGTTGACAATGCGGTTATGGGTATATCGTCACGATCGGTTATGGCATGCAGTACCTTAGTCAGACACCTTTCAATGAACATGGCAATTGTTTCGTTAACGATAGGCAGGTTGTCATTGCGGTTATGGGTATATCGTTACGATCCGTTATGACATGCAGTACCTTGTTCTGGCGACTTTCAATGAACTTGGCAATGGTATCGTTAACGATAGGCAGTTTGTCATTGCGGTTATAGGTATACCGTTATGATCTGTTATGGCATGCAGTACCTTGGTCTGACAACTTTCAATGAACGTGGCAATGGTAACATTAACGATAGGCAGGTTGACATTGCGTTTATGGGTATATCGTTACGATCGGTTACGGCATGGAGTACCTTGTTCTGACAGCTTTCAATTACGTGACAATGGTTTCATTAATGATAGGCAGGTTGACATTGCGGTTATGGGTATCTCGTTACGATCGGTTATGGCATGATGTACTTTGGTCTGGCGGCTTTAAATGAAGTTGACAATGTTTTCGATAATGAGAGGCAGGTTGACATTGTGGTTATGGTTAAATCGTTACGATCGGCTATTGCATGCAGTTATTTGGTCTGGCGGCTTTGAATGAAATTGGCAATGGTTTCGTTAACGATAGAGAGGTTGACAATGCGGTTATGGGTATATCGTTACGATCGGTTATGGCATGCAGTACCTTGGTCTGACAGCTTTCAATGAACGGTGTAATAGTTTCATTAACGAAAGGCAGGTTGACATTGCGGTTATGGGTATATCGTCACGATCGGTTATGGCAGGCAGTACCTTTTTCAGACATCTTTCAATGAACACGGCAATTGTTTCGTTAACGATAGGCAGGTTGTCATTGCGGTTATGGGTATATCGTTACGATCCGTTATGACATGCAGTACCTTGGTCTGGCGACTTTCAATGAACTTGGCAATGGTATCGTTAACGATAGGCAGTTTGTCATTGCGGTTATAGGTATATCGTTATGATCTGTTACGGCATGCAGTACCTTGGTCTGACAGCTTTCAATGAACTTGCCAATGGGTTCTTTAACGATAGGAACGTGGGCATTGCGGTTGTGGCTTTATCGTTACGATCGGTTATGACATGCAGTACCTTGGTCTGACAGCTTTCAATGAACGAATCAATGGTTTCGTTAACGAGAGGCAGGTTGACATTGCTGTTAAGGGTATATCGTTACGATCGGTTACGGCATGCAGTACCTTGATCTGACCGCTTTCAAGATCTTGGCAATGGTTTCGTTAAGGATAGGCAAGTTGACATTGCGGTTATGGGTATCTCGTTACGATCGGTTATGGCATGATGTACTTTGGTCTGGCGGCTTTAAATGAAGTTGACAATGTTTTCGTTAACGAGAGGCAGGTTGACATTGTGGTTATGGTAAAATCGTTATGATCGGTTATTGCATGCAGTTATTTGGTCTGGCGGCTTTCAATGAACTTGGCAATGGTTTCGTTAACGATAGAGAGGTTGACAATGCGGTTATGGTTATATCGTCACGTTCGGTTATGGCATGCAGTACCTTGGACTGGCGGCTTTCAATGAAATTTGCAATGGTTTCGTTAACGATAGGCAGGTTGACACTGCGGTTATGGGTATATCGTTACGATTGGTTATGGCTTGCAATACCTTGGTTTGACAGCTTACAATTATCGTGCCAATGGTTTCGTAAACGATCGGCAGGTTGACATTGCGGTTATGGGTATATCGTTACGATCGGTTATGACATGCAGTATCTTGGACTGACAGCTTTCAATGAACTTGGCAATGGTTTCGTTAACGATATGCAAGTTATCTTTGCGGTATGGATATATCGTTACGATCGGTTACGGCATGCAGACCTTGGTCTGACGGCTTTCAATGAACTTGGCAATGGTTTCGTTAACGGTAGGCAGGTTGACATTGCGGTTATGAGTATATCGTTACGATCGGTTATGGCATGTAGTACCTTGGTCTGACAGCTTTCAATGAACGTGGTAATGGTTTTTGTTAACGATATACAGGTTGACATTGCGGTTATAGGTATATCTTTACGATCGGTTGCGGCATGCAGTACCTTGTTTTGATAGCTTTCAATGAACTTGGCAATGGTTTCGTTAACGATAGACAGGTTGATATTGAGGTTATAAGGGTATATCGTTACGATCGGTTGTGGCATGCTGTACCTTGGTCTGACAGCTTTCAAGGAACTTGGCAATGATTTCGTTAACGATAGGCTGGTTAGCATTGTTGTTATGGGTATATCGTTACGATCGGTTATGGCATGGCAATGGTTTCGTGAACGATAGGCAGGTTGACTTTGCGGTTATGGGTATATCGTTACAATCGGTTATGGCATGCAGTACCTTGGTCTGACAGCTTTCAATGAACTTGGCAATGGTTTCGTTAACGATAGGTAGGTTGAGATTGCGTTTATGGGTATATCGTTACGATCGGTTATGGCATGCAGTAACTTGGTCTGACAGATTTCATTGAACGTGGCAAAGGTTTCGTTAATGATAGGCAGGTTGACATTGCGGTTATGGGATATATCATTACTATTGGTTATGGCAAGCAGTAACTTGGTCTGACAGCTTTCAATGAACTTGGCAATGATTTCGTTAACGATAGGCTGGTTGGCATTGTGGTTATGGGTATATTGTTACGATCGGTTATAGCATGGCAATGGTTTCGTGAACGATAGGCAGGCTTATATTGCGATTATGGGTATATCGTTACGATCGGTTATGGCATGCACTACCTTGGTCTGACAGCTTTCAATGAACTTGGAAATGTTTTCTTTAACGATAGGCAGGTTGACATTGCGGCTATGGGTATATCGTTACGATCGGTTATGGCATACAGTACGTTGGTCTGACAGCTTTCAATGAACATGGCAATGGTTTCGTTCACGATAGGTAGGTTGAGACTGCGTTTATGGGTATATCGTTACGATTGGTTATGGCATGCAGTACCTTGGTCTGACAGATTTCTTTGAACGTGGCAAAGGTTTGGTTAATGATAGGCAGTTTGACATTGCGGTTATGGGATATATCATTACGATCGGTTATGGCAAGCAGTAACTTTGTCTGACAGTTTCAATGAACGTGGCAATGGTAAAATTAACGATAGGCAGGTTGACTTTGCGTTTATGGGTATATCGTTATGATCTGTTACGGCATGCAGTAACTTGTTCTGACAGCTTTCAATGAACGTGGCAATGGGTTCATTAAAGATAGGCTGGTTGACATTGCTGTTATGGGTATATCGTTGCGATCGGTTATGGCATGCAGTCCTTTGGTCTGGCGGCTTTAAATGAAGTTGGCAATGGTTTCGTTAAATGTAGACAGGTTGAAAATGCGGTTATGGGTATATGTTACGATGGGTTATGGCGTGCATTACCTTGGTCTGGCGGCTTTCAATGAACTTGGCAATGGTTTCGTTAACGACAGGCAAGTTGTCATTGCGGTTGTGGGTATATCGTTAATATCGGTAATGGCATGGCAATGGTTTCGTTAACGATAGGCAGGCTGATATTGCGGTTATGGGGATATCGATACGATCGGTTATGGCATGCAGTCCTTTGGTCTGGCGGCTTTAAATGAACTTGGCAGTGGTTTCGTTAACTGTACACAGGTTGACATTGCGGTTATGGGTATATTGTTACTATGGGTTATGTCGTGCAGTACCTTGGTCTGGTGGCTTTCAATGAACGTGGCAATGGTTTCATCAACGATAGGCAGTTTGACATTGTGGTTATGGGTAAATCGTTACGATCGGTTATGGCATGATGTACCTCGGTCTGGCGGCTTTCAATAAACTTGGCAATGGTTTCGTTAACGATAGGCAGGTTGACATTGTGGTTATGGGTAAATCATTGCGATCGGTTATGGCAAGCAGTAACTTGGTCTGACAGATTTCATTGAACGTGGCAAAGGTTTCGTCAATGATAGGCAGGTTGACATTGCGGTTATGGGATATATCATTACGATTGGTTATGGCAAGCAGTAACTTGGTCTGACAGCTTTCAATGAACTTGGCAATGATTTCGTTAACGATAGGCTGTATGCCATAACCGATCGTAACGATATACCCATAGCCGCAATGTCAACCTGCCTATCGTTAAAGAAAACATTTCCAAGTTCATTGAAAGCTGTCAGACCAAGGTAGTGCATGCCATAACCGATCGTAACGATATACCCATAATCGCAATATAAGCCTGCCTATCGTTCACGAAACCATTGCCATGCTATAACCGATCGTAACAATATACCCATAACCACAATGCCAACCAGCCTATCGTTAACGAAATCATTGCCAAGTTCATTGAAAGCTGTCAGACCAAGTTACTGCTTGCCATAACCAATCGTAATGATATATCCCATAACCGCAATGTCAACCTGCCTATCATTAACGAAACCTTTGCCACGTTCAATGAAATCTGTCAGACCAAGTTACTGCATGCCATAACCGATCGTAACGATATACCCATAAACGCAATCTCAACCTACCTATCGTTAACGAAACCATTGCCAAGTTCATTGAAAGCTGTCAGACCAAGGTACTGCATGCCATAACCGATTGTAACGATATACCCATAACCGCAAAGTCAACCTGCCTATCGTTCACGAAACCATTGCCATGCCATAACCGATCGTAACGATATACCCGTAACAACAATGCTAACCAGCCTATCGTTAACGAAATCATTGCCAAGTTCCTTGAAAGCTGTCAGACCAAGGTACAGCATGCCACAACCGATCGTAACGATATACCCTTATAACCTCAATATCAACCTGTCTATCGTTAACGAAACCATTGCCAAGTTCATTGAAAGCTATCAAAACAAGGTACAGCATGCCGCAACCGATCGTAAAGATATACCTATAACCGCAATGTCAACCTGTATATCGTTAACAAAAACCATTACCACGTTCATTGAAAGCTGTCAGACCAAGGTACTACATGCCATAACCGATCGTAACGATATACTCATAACCGCAATGTCAACCTGCCTACCGTTAACGAAACCATTGCCAAGTTCATTGAAAGCCGTCAGACCAAGGTCTGCATGCCGTAACCGATCGTAACGATATATCCATACCGCAAAGATAACTTGCATATCGTTAACGAAACCATTGCCAAGTTCATTGAAAGCTGTCAGTCCAAGATACTGCATGTCATAACCGATCGTAACGATATACCCATAACCGCAATGTCAACCTGCCGATCGTTTACGAAACCATTGGCACGATAATTGTAAGCTGTCAAACCAAGGTATTGCAAGCCATAACCAATCGTAACGATATAGCCATAACCGCAGTGTCAACCTGCCTATCGTTAACGAAACCATTGCAAATTTCATTGAAAGCCGCCAGTCCAAGGTACTGCATGCCATAACCGAACGTGACGATATAACCATAACCGCATTGTCAACCTCTCTATCGTTAACGAAACCATTGCCAAGTTCATTGAAAGCCGCCAGACCAAATAACTGCATGCAATAACCGATCATAACGATTTTACCATAACCACAATGTCAACCTGCCTCTCGTTAACGAAACCATTGATTCGTTCATTGAAAGCTGTCAGACCAAGGTACTGCATGTCATAACCGATCGTAACGATAAAGCCACAACCGCAATGCCCACGTTCCTATCGTTAAAGAACCCATTGGCAAGTTCATTGAAAGCTGTCAGACCAAGGTACTGCATGCCGTAACAGATCATAACGATATACCTATAACCGCAATGACAAACTGCCTATCGTTAACGATACCATTGCCAAGTTCATTGAAAGTCGCCAGACCAAGGTACTGCATGTCATAACGGATCGTAACGATATACCCATAACCGCAATGACAACCTGCCTATCGTTAACGAAACAATTGCCGTGTTCATTGAAAGATGTCTGAAAAAGGTACTGCCTGCCATAACCGATCGTGACGATATACCCATAACCGCAATGTCAACCTGCCTTTCGTTAATGAAACTATTACACCGTTCATTGAAAGCTGTCAGACCAAGGTACTGCATGCCATAACCGATCGTAACGATATACCCATAACTGCAATCTCAACATGCCTATCGTTAACGATACCATTGCCAAGTTCATTGAAAGTCGCCAGAACAAGGTACTGCATGTCATAACGGATCGTAACGATATACCCATAACCGCCATGACAACCTGCCTATCGTTAACGAAACTATTGCCAAGTTCATTGAAAGCCGCCAGACCAAATAACTGCATGCAATAACCGATCGTAACGATATACCCATAAACATATTGTCAACCTGCCTCTCGTTAACGAAAACATTACCAAGTTCATTTAAAGCCGCCAGACCAAAGTACATCATGCCATAACCGATCGTAACGCGATACCCATAACCGCAATGTCAACCTGTCTATCGTTAATGAAACCATTGCCACGTTAATTGAAAGCTGTCTGAACAAGGTACACCATACCGTAACCGATCGTAACGTTATACCCATAAACGCAATGTCAACCTGCCTATCGTTAACGAAACCATTGCCAAGTTCATTGAAAGCCGCCAGACCAAATAACTGCATGCAATAACCGATCGTAACGATATACCCATATACATATTGTCAACCTGCCTCTCGTTAACGAAAACATTACCAAGTTCATTTAAAGCCGCCAGACCAAAGTACATCATGCCATAACCGATCGTAACGCGATACCCATAACCGCAATGTCAACCTGTCTATCGTTAATGAAACCATTGCCACGTTAATTGAAAGCTGTCAGAACAAGGTACACCATACCGTAACCGATCGTAACGTTATACCCATAAACGCAATGTCAACCTGCCTATCGTTAACGAAACCATTGCTATGCCCTAACCGATCGTAACGATATACCCATAACCACAATGACAACCTGCCTATCGTTAACGAAACCATTGCGAAGTACATTGAAAGCCGCCAGACGAAGGTACTGCATGATATAACCGATCGTAACGATATAAACATAACCGCAATGTCAACTTCCCTATCGTTATCGAAACCATTGCCAAGTTCATTGAAAGCCACCAGACCAAGGTACTGCATGCCATAACAGATCATAACGATATAACTATAACCGCAATGTCAACCTGCCTATCGTTAACGAAACCATTGCCACGTTCATTCAAAGCTGCCAGACCGAGGTACTGCATGCCATAAACGATCGTAGCGATATAACCATAACCGCAACGTCAGCTGCCTATCGTTAACGAAAATATTGCCACGTTCATTGAAAACTGTCAGACCAAGGTACTGCATGCCATAACCGATCGTCACAATATACTCATAACCGCAATGTCAACCTGCCTATCGTTAAAGAAAACATTTCCAAGTTCATTGAAAGCTGTCAGACCAAGGTAGTGCATGCCATAACCGATCGTAACGATATACCCATAATCGCAATATAAGCCTGCCTATCGTTCACGAAACCATTGCCATGCTATAACCGATCGTAACGATATACCCATAACCACAATGCCAACCAGCCTATCGTTAACGAAATCATTGCCAAGTTCATTGAAAGCTGTCAGACCAAGTTACTGCTTGCCATAACCAATCGTAATGATATATCCCATAACCGCAATGTCAACCTGCCTATCATTAACGAAACCTTTGCCACGTTCAATGAAATCTGTCAGACCAAGGTACTGCATGCCATAACCGATCGTAACGATATACCCATAAACGCAATCACAACCTACCTATCGTTAACGAAACCATTGCCAAGTTCATTGAAAGCTGTCAGTCCGAGTTACTGCATGCCATAACCGATCGTAACGAAATACCCATAACCGCAATGTCAACCTACCTCTCTTTAAAGAAACCATTGCCAAGTTCATTGAAAGCTGTCAGACCAAGTTACTGCTTGCCATAACCGATCGTAATGATATATCCCATAACCGCAATGTCAACCTGCCTATCATTAACGAAACCTTTGACACGTTCAAAGAAATAAGTCAGACCAAGGTACTGCATGCCATAACGGATCGTAACGATATACCCATAAACGCAATCTCCACCTACCTATCGTTAACGAAACCATTGCCAAGTTCATTGAAAGCTGTCAGACCAAGGTACTGCATGCCATAACCGATTGTAACGATATACCCATAACCGCAATGTCAACCTGCCTATCGTTCACGAAACCATTGCCACGTTCATTCAAAGCTGTCAGACCGAGGTACTGCATGCCATAAACGATCGTAGCGATATACCCATAACCGCAACGTCAGCTGCCTATCGGTAACGAAAATATTGCCACGTTCATTGAAAACTGTCAGACCAAGGTACTGCATGCCATAACCGATCGTCACGATGTACCCATAACCGCATTGTCAACCTGTCTATCGTTAACGAAACCATTGCCACGTACATTGAAAGCTGTCATACCAAGGTACTGCAAGCCATAACAGATCGTAACGATATACTCATAACCGCATTGTCAAACTCTCTATCGTTAACGAAACCATTGCCAAATTCATTGAAAGCCGCCAGACCAAAGTACTGCAAGCCATAACCGATCGTAACGATATACCCATAACCGCATTGTCAACCTGTCTATATTTAACGAAACAATTGCCAAATTCTATGAAAGCCGAAAGACCTAAGTACTTCAAGCCATAACCCATCGTAACGATATACCCATAACCACAATGTCAACCTGCCTATCGTTAACGAAACCATTGCCAAGTTCATTGAAAGCCGCCATACCAAGGTACTGCATGCCATAACCGGTCGTAACGATATACCCATAACCGCATTGTCAACCTGTCTATTGTTAACGAAACCATTGCAAAATCCTTTAAAAGCCGCAAGACCTAAGTACTGCAAGCCATAACCCATCGTAACCATATACCCATAACCACAATGTCAACCTGCCTATCGTTAACGAAACCATTGCCAAGTTCATTGAAAGCCGCCAGACCGAGGTACATCATGCCATAACCGATCGTAACGATTTACCCACAACCGCAATGTCAACCTGCCTATCGTTAATGAAACCATTGCCACCTTCATTTAAAGCCGCCAGACCAAAGGAATGCATGCCATAACCGATCGTAACGATATACCCATAACCGCAATATCAGCCTGCCTATCGTTAACGAAACCATTGCCATGCCATTACCGATAGTAACGATATACCCATAACCGCAATGACAACCTGCCTGTCGTTAACGAAACCATTGCCAAGTTCATTGAAAGCCGCCAGACCAAGCTAATGCACGCCATAACCCATCGTAACAATATACCCATAACCGCATATTCAACCTGTCTACCTTTAACGAAACCATTGCCAAGTTCATTTAAAGCCGCCAGACCAAAGGACTGCATGCCATAACCGATCGTAATGATATACCCATAACAGCAATGTCAACCAGCCTATCTTTAATGAACCCATTGCCACGTTCATTGAAAGCTGTCAGACCAAGGTAGTGCATGCCATAACCGATCGTAACTATATAACCATAACCGCAATATAAGCCTGCCTATCGTTCACAAAACCATTGCCATGCCATAACCGATCGTAACGATATAAACATAACCACAATGCCTACCAGCCTATCGTTAACGAAATCATTGCCAAGTTCCTTGAAAGCTGTCAGACCAAGGTACTGCTTGCCATAACCGATCGTAATGATATATCCCATAACCGCAATGTCAAACTGCCTATCATTAACGAAACCTTTGCCACGTTCAAAGAAATCTGTCAGACCAAGGTCCTGCATGCCATAACCTATCGTAACGATATATCCATAAACGCATTCTCAACCTACCTAACGTGAACGAAACCATTGCCATGTTCATTGAAAGCTGTCAGACCAAGGTACTGTATGCCATAACCGATCGTAACGATATACCCATAACCGCAATGTCAACTTGCCTATCGTTAAAGAAAACATTTCCAAGTTCATTGAAAGTTGTCAGACCAAGGTAGTGCATGCCATAACCGATCGTAACGATATACCCATAATCGCAATATAAGCCTGCCTATCGTTCACGAAACCATTGCCATGCTATAACCGATCGTAACTATATACCCATAACCACAATGCCAACCAGCCTATCGTTAACGAAATCATTGCCAAGTTCATTGAAAGCTGTCAGACCAAGCTACTGCTTGCCATAACCAATCGTAATGATATATCCCATAACCGCAATGTCAACCTGCCTATCATTAACGAAACCTTTGCCACGTTCAATGAAATCTGTCAGACCAAGGTACTGCATGCCATAACCGATCGTAACGATATACCCATAAACGCAATCTCAACCTACCTATCGTTAACGAAACCATTGCCAAGTTCATTGAAAGCTGTCAGACCAGGTTACTGCATGCCATAACCGATCGTAACGAAATACCCATAACCGCAATGTCAACCTACCTCTCTTTAAAGAAACCATTGCCAAGTTCATTGAAAGCTGTCAGACCAAGTTACTGCTTGCCATAACCGATCGTAATGATATATCCCATAACCGCAATGTCAACCTGCCTATCATTAACGAAACCTTTGCCACGTTCAAAGAAATCTATCAGACCAAGGTACTGCATGCCATAACCGATCGTAACGACATACCCATAAACGCAATCTCAACCTACCTATCGTTAACGTAACCATTGCCAAGTTCATTGAAAGCTGTCAGACCAAGGTACTGCATGCCATAACCGATTGTAACGATATACCCATAACCGCAAAGTCAACCTGCCTATCGTTCACGAAACCATTGCCATGCCATAACCGATCGTAACGATATACCCATAACAGCAATGTCAACCTGCCGATCGTTTACGAAACCAATGCCACGTTCATTGTAAGCTGTCAAACCAAGGTACTGCAAGCCATAACCAATCGTAACGATATACTCATAACCGCAGTGTCAACCTGCCTATCGTTAACGAAACCATTGCAAAGTTCATTGAAAGCCGCCAGTCCAAGGTACTGCATGCCATAACCGATCGTGACGATGTACCCATAACCGCAATGTCAACCTGCCTATCGTTAACAAAACTATTACACCGTTCATTGAAAGCTGTCAGACCAAGGTACTACATGCCATAACCGATCGCTACGATATAACCATAACCGCATTGTCAACCTCTCTATCGTTAACGAAACCATTGCCAAGTTCATTGAAAGCCGCCAGACCAAATAACTGCATGCAATAACCGATCATAACGATTTTACCATAACCACAATGTCAACCTGCCTCTCGTTAACGAAAACATTGTCAACTTCATTTAAAGCCGCCAGACCAAAGTACATCATGCCATAACCGATCGTAACGAGATACCCATAACCGCAATGTCAACTTGCCTATCTTTACCGAAACCATTGCCAAGATCTTGAAAGCGGTCAGATCAAGGTACTGCATGCCGTAACCGATCGTAACGATATACCCTTAACAGCAATGTCAACCTGCCTCTCGTTAACGAAACCATTGCAAAGTTCATTGAAAGCCGCCAGTCCAAGGTACTGCATGCCATAACCGATCGTGACGATATACCCATAACCGCAATGTCAACCTGCCTATCGTTAACAAAACTATTACACCGTTCATTGAAAGCTGTCAGACCAAGGTACTACATGCCATAACCGATCGCAACGATATAACCATAACCGCATTGTCAACCTCTCTATCGTTAACGAAACCATTGCCAAGTTCATTGAAAGCCGCCAGACCAAATAACTGCATGCAATAACCGATCATAACGATTTTACCATAACCACAATGTCAACCTGCCTATCGTTCACGAAACCATTGCCATGCCATAACCGATCGTAACGATATACACATAACAACAATGCTAACCATCCTATCGTTAACGAAATCATTGCCAAGTTCCTTGAAAGCTGTCAGACCAAGGTACAGCATGCCACAACCGATCGTAACGATATACACTTATAACCTCAATATCAACCTGTCTATCGTTAACGAAACCATTGCCAAGTTCATTGAAAGCTATCAAAACAAGGTACTGCATGCCGCAACCGATCGTAACGATATACCTATAACCGCAATGCCAACCTGTATAACGTTAAAAAACACTATTGCCACGTTTATTGAAAGCTGTCAGACCAAGGTACTACATGCCATAACCGATCGTAACGATATAACCATAACTGTAATGTCAACCTGACTATCGTTAACGAAACCATTGGCAAGTTCATTGAAAGCTGCCAGACCAAGGTACTGCAAGCCATAATCGATTGTAACGATATACCCATAACCGCAATGTCAACCTGCCTATCGTTAACGTAACCATTGCCAAGTTCATTGAAAGCCGCTTGACCAAGGTACTGCATGCCATAACTGATCGTAACGATATACTCATATCCGCAATGTCAACCTGCCTACCGTTAACGAAACCATTGCCAAGTTCATTGAAAGCCGTCAGACCAAGGTCTGCATGCCGTAACCGATCGTAACGATATATCCATACCGCAAAGATAACCTGCATATCGTTAACGAAACCATTGCCAAGTTCATTGAAATCTGTCAGCCCAAGTTACTGCATGTCATAACCGATCGTAACGATATACCCATAACAGCAATGTCAACCTGCCGATCGTTTATGAAACCATTGCCACGTTCATTGTAAGCTGTCAAACCAAGGTACTGCAAGCCATAACCAATCGTAACTATATACCCATAACCGCAGTGTCAACCTGCCTATCGTTAACGAAACCATTGCAAAGTTCATTGAAAGCCGCCAGTCCAAGGTACTGCATACCATAACCGATCGTGACGATATACCCATAACCGGAATGTCAACCTGCCTATCGTTAACAAAACTATTACACCGTTCATTGAAAGCTGTCAGACCAAGGTACTACATGCCATAACCGATCGCTACGATATAACCATAACCGCATTGTCAACCTCTCTATCGTTAACGAAACCATTGCCAAGTTCATTGAAAGCCGCCAGACCAAATAACTGCGTGCAATAACCGATCATAACGATTTTACCATAACCACAATGTCAACCTGCCTCTCGTTAACGAAAACATTGTCAACTTCATTTAAAGCCGCCAGACCAAAGTACATCATGCCATAACCGATCGTAACGAGATACCCATAACCGCAATGTCAACTTGCCTATCTTTACCGAAACCATTGCCAAGATCTTGAAAGCGGTCAGATCAAGGTACTGCATGCCGTAACCGATCGTAACGATATACCCTTAACAGCAATGTCAACCTGCCTCTCGTTAACGAAACCATTGATTCGTTCATTGAAAGCTGTCAGACCAAGGTACTGCATGTCATAACCGATCGTAACGATAAAGCCACAACCGCAATGCCCACGTTCCTATCGTTAAAGAAACCATTGACAAGTTCATTGAAAGCTGTCAGACCAAGGTACTGCATGCCGTAACAGTTCATAACGATATACCTATAACCGCAATGACAAACTGCCTATCGTTAACGATACCATTGCCAAGTTCAATGAAAGTCGCCAGAACAAGGTACTGCATGTCATAACGGATCGTAACGATATACCCACAACCGCAATGACAACCTGCCTATCGTTAACGAAACAATTGCCGTGTTCATTGAAAGATGTCTGAAAAAGGTACTGCATGCCATAAACGATCGTGACGATATAGCCATAACCGCAATGTCAACCTGCCTTTCGTTAACGAAACTATTACACCGTTCATTGAAAACTATCAGACCATGGTACTGCATGCCATAACCGATCGTAACGATATAACCATACCCGCATTGTCAACCTCTCTATCGTTAACGAAACCATTGCCAAGTTCATTGAAAGCCGCCAGACCAAATAACTGCATGCAATAACCGATCGTAACGATTTAACCATAACCACAATGTCAACCTGCCTCTCGTTAACGAAAACATTGTCAACTTCATTTAAAGCCGCCAGACCAAAATACATCATGCCATAACCGATCGTAACGAGATACCCATAACCGCAATGTCAACCTGCCTATCATTAATGAAACCATCGTCACGTAATTGAAAGCTGTCAGAACAAGGTACTCCATGCCGTAACCGAACGTAACGATATACCCATAAACGCAATGTCAACCTGCCTATCGTTAATGTTACCATTGCCACGTTCATTGAAAGCTGTCAGACCAAGGTACTGCATGCCATAACAGATCATAACGATATACCTATAACCGCAATGACAAACTGCCTATCGTTAACGATACCATTGCCAAGTTCATTGAAAGTCGCCAGAACAAGGTACTGCATGTCATAACGGATCGTAACAATATACCCATAAAGGCAAAGACAACCTGCCTATCGTTAACGAAACAATTGCCATGTTCATTGAAAAATGTCTGACCAAGGTACTGCAAGCCATAACCGATCGTGACGATATACCCATAACCGCATTGTCAACCTGTCTATCGTTAACGAAACAATTGCCAAGTTCATTGAAAGCCGCCAGACCAAATAACTGCATGCAATAACCGATCGTAACGATATACCCATAACCACAATGTCAACGTGCCTCTCGTTAACGGAAACATTGCCAAGTTTATTTAAAGCCGCCAGACCAAAGTACATCATGCCATAACCGATCGTAACGAGATAACCATAACCGCAATGTCAACCTGCCTATCTTTAAAGAAACCATTGTCACGTTAATTGAAAGCTGTAAGAACAAGGTACACCATGCCGTAACCGATCGTAACGATATACCCATAAACGCAATGTCAACCTGCCTATCGTTTAAGAAACCATTGACAAGTTTATTGAAAGCTGTCAGAGAAAGGTACTGCACGCCATAACCGATGGTAACGATATACCCATAACCACAATGTCAACCTGCCTATCGTTAACGAAACTATTGACTAGTTCATTGAAAACTGTCAGAACAAGTTACTGAATGCCATAACCGATCGTAACGGTATACCCATAACTGCAATATCAACCTGCCTATCGTTAACGAACCCATTGCCAAGTTCATTGAAAGCCGCCAGACCAAGGTACTGCATGCCATAACCGATCGTAACGATATACCCATAACCGCAATGTCAACTTCCCTATCGTTATCGAAACCATTGCCAAGTTCATTGAAAGCCGCCAGACCAAGGTACTGCATGCCATAACAGATCATAACGATATAACTATAACCGCAATGTCAACCTGCCTATCGTTAACGAAACCATTGCCACGTTCATTCAAAGCTGTCAGACCGAGGTACTGCATGCCATAAACGATCGTAGCGATATACCCATAACCGCAACGTCAGCTGCCTATCGTTAACGAAAATATTGCCACGTTCATTGAAAACTGTCAGACCAAGGTACTGCATGCCATAACCGATCGTCACGATATACCCATAACCGCATTGTCAACCTGTCTATCGTTAACGAAACCATTGCCACGTTCATTGAAAGCTGTCATACCAAGGTACTGCAAGCGATAACAGATCGTAACGATATACTCATAACCGCATTGTCAACCTGTCTATCGTTAACGAAACCATTGCCAAATTCTTTGAAAGCCGCCAGACCAAAGTACTGCAAGCCACAAACGATCGTAACGGTATACCCATAACCGCATTGTCAAACTGTCTATACTTAACGAAACCATTGCCAAATTCTTTGAAAGTCGAAAGAACTAAGTACTGCAAGCCATAACCCATCGTAACAATATACCCATAACCACAATGTCAACCTGCCTATCGTTAACGAAACCATTGCCAAGTTCATTGAAAGCCGCCAGACCAAGGTACTGCATGCCATAACCGGTCGTAACGATATACACATAACCGCATTGTCAACATGTCTATCGTTAACGAAACCAGGTTGATATTGAGGTTATAAGTGTATATCGTTACGATCGGTTGTGGCATGCTGTACCTTGGTCTGACAGCTTTCAAGGAAATTGGCAATGATTTCGTTAACGATAGGATGGTTAGCATTGTTGTTATGTGTATATCGTTACGATCGGTTATGGCATGGCAATGGTTTCGTGAACGATAGGCAGGTTGACATTGTGGTTATGGTAAAATCGTTATGATCGGTTATTGCATGCAGTTATTTGGTCTGGCGGCTTTCAATGAACTTGGCAATGGTTTCGTTAACGATAGAGAGGTTGACAATGCGGTTATGGTTATATCGTTGCGATCGGTTATGGCATGTAGTACCTTGGTCTGACAGCTTTCAATGAACGGTGTAATAGTTTTGTTAACGATAGGCAGGTTGACATTGCGGTTATGGGTATATCGTCACGATCGGTTATGGCATGCAGTACCTTGGACTGGCGGCTTTCAATGAACTTTGCAATGGTTTCGTTAACGAGAGGCAGGTTGACATTGCTGTTAAGAGTATATCGTTACGATCGGTTACGGCATGCAGTACCTTGATCTTACCGCTTTCAAGATCTTGGCAATGGTTTCGGTAAAGATAGGCAAGTTGACATTGCGGTTATGGGTATCTCGTTACGATCGGTTATGGCATGATGTACTTTGGTCTGGCGGCTTTAAATGAAGTTGACAATGTTTTCGTTAACGAGAGGCAGGTTGACATTGTGGTTATGGTAAAATCGTTATGATCGGTTATTGCATGCAGTTATTTGGTCTGGCGGCTTTCAATGAACTTGGCAATGGTTTCGTTAACGATAGGGAGGTTGACAATGCGGTTATGGTTATATCGTTGCGATCGGTTATGGCATGTAGTACCTTGGTCTGACAGCTTTCAATGAACGGTGTAATAGTTTTGTTAACGATAGGCAGGTTGACATTGCGGTTATGGGTACATCGTCACGATCGGTTATGGCATGCAGTACCTTGGACTGGCGGCTTTCAATGAACTTTGCAATGGTTTCGTTAACGATAGGCAGGTTGACACTGCGGTTATGAGTATATCGTTACGATTGGTTATGGCTTGCAGTACCTTGGTTTGACAGCTTACAATGAACGTGGCAATGGTTTCGTAAACGATCGGCAGGTTGACATTGCTGTTATGGGTATATCGTTACGATCGGTTATGGCATGGCAATGGTTTCGTGAACGATAGGCAGGTTGACTTTGCGGTTATGGGTATATCGTTACAATCGGTTATGGCATGCAGTAACTTGGTCTGACAGCTTTCAATGAACTTGGCAATGGTTACGTTAACGATAGGTAGGTTGAGATTGCGTTTATGGGTATGTCGTTACGATCGGTTATGGCATGCAGTACCTTGGTCTGATAGATTTCTTTGAACGTGGCAAAGGTTTCGTTAATGATAGGCAGGTTGACATTGCGGTTATGGGATATATCATTACGATCGGTTATGGCAAGCAGTAACTTGGTCTGACAGCTTTCAATGAACTTGGCAATGGTTTCTTTAAAGAGAGGTAGGTTGACATTGCGGTTATGGGTATTTCGTTACGATCGGTTATGGCATGCAGTAACCTGGTCTGACAGCTTTCAATGAACTTGGCAATGGTTTCGTTAACGATAGGTAGGTTGAGATTGCGTTTATGGGTATATCGTTACGATCGGTTATGGCATGCAGTACCTTGGTCTGACAGATTTCATTGAACGTGGCAAAGGTTTCGTTAATGATAGGCAGGTTGACATTGCGGTTATGGGATATATCATTACGATTGGTTATGGCAAGCAGTAGCTTGGTCTGACAGCTTTCAATGAACTTGGCAATGATTTCGTTAACGATAGGCTGGTTGGCATTGTGGTTATGGGTATATAGTTACGATCGGTTATAGCATGGCAATGGTTTCGTGAACGATAGGCAGGCTTATATTGCGATTATGGGTATATCGTTACGATCGGTTATGGCATGCACTACCTTGGTCTGACAACTTTCAATCAACTTGGAAATGTTTTCTTTAACGATAGGCAAGTTGACTTTGCGGTTATGGGTATATCGTTACGATCGGTTATGGCATACAGTACCTTGGTCTGACAGCTTTCAATGAACATGGCAATGGTTTCGTTCACGTTAGGTAGGTTGAGAATGCGTTTATGGGTATATCGTTACGATAGGTTATGGCATGCAGGACCTTGGTCTGACAGATTTCTTTGAACGTGGCAAAGGTTTCGTTAATGATAGGCAGTTTGACATTGCGGTTATGGGATATATCATTACGATCGGTTATGGCAAGCAGTACCTTGGTCTGACAGCTTTCAAGGAACTTGGCAATGATTTCGTTAACGATAGGCTGGTAGGCATTGTGGTTATGTTTATATCGTTACGATCGGTTATGGCATGCACTACCTTGGTCTGACAGCTTTCAATGAACGTGGCAATGGGTTCATTAAAGATAGGCTGGTTGACATTGCTGTTATGGGTATATCATTACGATCGGTTATGGCATGCAGTCCTTTGGTCTGGCGGCTTTAAATGAACTTGGCAATGGTTTCGTTAAAGGTAGACAGGTTGAATATGCGGTTATGGGTATATTGTTACGATGGGTTATGGCGTGCATTAGCTTGGTCTGGCGGCTTTCAATGAACTTGGCAATGGTTTCGTTAACGACAGGCAGGTTGTCATTGCGGTTATGGGTATATCGTTACTATCGGTAATGGCATGGCAATGGTTTCGTTAACGATAGGCAGGCTGATATTGCGGTTATGGGTATATCGTTACGATCGGTTATGGCATGCATTCCTTTGGTCTGGCGGCTTTAAATGAACGTGGCAATGGTTTCATTAACGATAGGCAGGTTGACATTGCGGTTGTGGGTAAATCGTTACGATCGGTTATGGCATGATGTACCTCGGTCTGGCGGCTTTCAATGAACTTGGCAATGGTTTCGTTAACGATAGGCAGGTTGACATTGTGGTTATGGGTATATGGTTACGATGCGTTATGGCTTGCAGTACTTAGGTCTTGCGGCTTTTAAAGGATTTTGCAATGGTTTCGTTAACGATAGACAGGTTGACAATGCGGTTATGGGTATATCGTTACGACCGGTTATGGCATGCAGTACCTTGGTATGGCGGCTTTCAATGAACTTGGCAATGGTTTCGTTAATGATAGGCAGGTTGACATTGTGGTTATGGGTATATCGTTACGATGGGTTATGGCTTGAAGTACTTAGGTCTTTCGGCTTTCATAGAATTTGGCAATTGTTTCGTTAAGTATAGACAGGTTGACAATGCGGTTATGGGTATATCGTTACGATCGGTTATGGCTTGCAGTACTTTGGTCTGGCGGCTTTCAATGAATTTGGCAATGGTTTCGTTAACGATAGAGAGTTTGACAATGCGGTTATGAGTATATCGTTACGATCTGTTATGGCTTGCAGTACCTTGGTATGACAGCTTTCAATGTACGTGGCAATGGTTTCGTTAACGATAGACAGGTTGACAATGCGGTTATGGGTATATCGTGACGATCGGTTATGGCATGCAGTACCTTGGTCTGACAGTTTTCAATGAACGTGGCAATATTTTCGTTAACGATAGGCAGCTGACGTTGCGGTTATGGGTATATCGCTACGATCGTTTATGGCATGCAGTACCTCGGTCTGACAGCTTTGAATGAACGTGGCAATGGTTTCGTGAACGATAGGCAGGTTGACATTGCGGTTATGGGTATATCGTTACAATCGGTTATGGCATGCAGTACCTTGGTCTGACAGCTTTCAATGAACTTGGCAATGGTTTCGTTAACGATAGGTAGGTGGAGATTGCGTTTATGGGTATATCGTTACGATCCGTTATGGCATGCAGTACCTTGGTCTGACTTATTTCTTTGAACGTGTCAAAGGTTTCGTTAATGATAGGCAGGTTGACATTGCGGTTATGGGATATATCATTACGATCGGTTATGGCAAGCAGTAACTTGGTCTGACAGCTTTCAATGAACTTGGCAATGGTTTCTTTAAAGAGAGGTAGGTTGACATTGCGGTTATGGGTATTTCGTTACGATCGGTTATGGCATGCAGTAACTCGGACTGACAGCTTTCAATGAACTTGGCAATGGTTTCGTTAACGATAGGTAGGTTGTGATTGCGTTTATGGGTATATCGTTACGATCGGTTATGGCATGCAGTACCTTGGTCTGACAGATTTCATTGAACGTGGCAAAGGTTTCGTTAATGATAGGCAGGTTGACATTGCGGTTATGGGATATATCATTACGATTGGTTATGGCAAGCAGTAACTTGGTCTGACAGCTTTCAATGAACTTGGAAATGATTTCGTTAACGATAGGCTGGTTGGCATTGTGGTTATGGGTATATCGTTACGATCGGTTATAGCATGGCAATGGTTTCGTGAACGATAGGCAGGCTTATATTGCGATTATGGGTATATCGTTACGATCGGTTATGGCATGCACTACCTTGGTCTGACAGCTTTCAATGAACTTGGAAATGTTTTCTTTAACGATAGGCAGGTTGACATTGCGGTTATGAGTATATTGTGACGATCGGTTATGGCATGCAGTACCTTGGTCTGACAGTTTTCAATGAACGTGGCAATATTTTCGTTAACGATAGGCAGCTGACGTTGCGGTTATGGTTATATCGCTACGATCGTTTATGGCATGCAGTACCTCGGTCTGGCAGCTTTGAATGAACGTGGCAATGGTTTCGTTAACGATAGGCAGGTTGGCATTGCGGTTATAGTTATATCGTTATGATCTGTTATGGCATGCAGTACCTTGGTCTGGTGGCTTTCAATGAACTTGGCAATGGTTTCGATAACGATAGGGAAGTTGACATTGCGATTATGTTTATATCGTTACGATCGGTTATGGCATGCAGTACCTTCGTCTGGCGGCTTTCAATGTACTTCGCAATGGTTTCGTTAACGATAGGCAGGTTGTCATTGTGGTTATGGGTATATCGTTACGATCGGTTAGGGCATAGCAATGGTTTCGTTAACGATAGGCAGGTTGACATTGCGTTTATGGGTATAACGTTACGATCGGTTACGGTATGGTGTACCTTGTTCTGACAGCTTTCAATTAACGTGGCAATGGTTTCATTAACGATAGACAGGTTGACATTGCGGTTATGGGTATCGCGTTACGATCGGTTATGGCATGATGTACTTTGGTCTGGCGGCTTTAAATGAACTTGGTAATGTTTTCGTTAACGAGAGGCAGGTTGACAATATGTTTATGGGTATATCGTTACGATCGGTTATTGCATGCAGTTATTTGGTCTGGCGGCTTTCAATGAACTTGGCAATGGTTTCGTTAACGATAGGCAGGTTGACATTGCGTTTATGGGTATAACGTTACGATCGGTTACGGTATGATGTACCTTGTTCTGACAGCTTTCAATTAACGTGGCAATGGTTTCATTAACGATAGACAGGTTGACATTGCGGTTATGGTTATCGCGTTACGATCGGTTATGGCATGATGTACTTTGGCCTGGCGGCTTTAAATGAACTTGGTAATGTTTTCGTTAACGAGAGGCAGGTTGACAATATGTTTATGGGTATATCGTTACGATCGGTTATTGCATGCAGTTATTTGGTCTGGCGGCTTTCAATGAACTTGGCAATGGTTTCGTTAACGATAGGCAGGTTGTCATGGCGCTTATGGGTATATCGTTACGATCCGTTATGACATGCAGTACCTTGTTCTGGCGACTTTCAATGAACTTGGCAATGGTATCGTTAACGATAGGCATGTTGAGATTGCAGTTATGGGTATATCGTTACGATCGGTTATGGTATGCAGTACCTTGGTCTGACAGCTTTCAATGAACGTGGCAATGGTATCATTAACGATAGGCAGGTTGACATTGCGTTTATGGGTAAATCGTTACGATCGGTTACGGCATGGAGTACCTTGTTCTGACAGCTTTCAATTACGTGACAATGGTTTCATTAATGATAGGCAGGTTGACATTGCGGTTATGGGTATCTCGTTACGATCGGTTATGGCATGATGTACTTTGGTCTGGCGGCTTTAAATGAAGTTGACAATGTTTTCGTTAACGAGAGGGAGGTTGACATTGTGGTTATGGTTAAATCGTTACGATCGGTTATTGCATGCAGTTATTTGGTCTGGCGGCTTTCAATGAACTTGGCAATGGTTCCGTTAACGATAGGTAGGTTGACAATGCGGTTATGGGTATATCGTTACGATCGGTTATGGCATGCAGTACCTTGGTCTGACAGCTTTCAACGAACGGTGTAATAGTTTCGTTAACGAAAGGCAGGTTGTCATTGCGGTTAGGGGTATATCGTCACGATCGATTATGGCATGCAGTACCTTGGTCAGACATCTTTCAATGAACATAGAAATTGTTTCGTTAACGATAGGCAGGTTGTCATTGCGGTTATGGGTATATCGTTACGATCCGTTATGACATGCAGTACCTTGGTCTGGCGACTTTCAATGATCTTGGCAATGGTATCGTTAACGATAGGCAGTTTGTCATTGCGGTTATAGGTATATCGTTATGATCTGTTACGGCATGCAGTACCTTGGTCTGACAGCTTTCAATGAACTTGTCAATGGTTTCTTTAACGATAGGAACGTGGGCATTGCGGTTGTGGCTTTATCGTTACGATCGGTTATGACATGCAGTACCTTGGTCTGACAGCTTTCAATGAACTTGGCAATGGTTTCGTTAACGAGAGGCAGGTTGACATTGCTGTTAAGGGTATATCGCTACGTTCGGTTACGGCATGCAGTACCTTGATGTCTCCGCTTTCAAGATCTTGGCAATGGTTTCGTTAAAGATAGGCAAGTTGACATTGCGGTTATGGGTATCTCGTTACGATCGGTTATGGCATGATGTACTTTGGTCTGGCGGCTTTAAATGAAGTTGGCAATGTTTTCGTTAACGAGAGGCAGGTTGACATTGTGGTTATGGTAAAATCGTTATGATCGGTTATTGCATGCAGTTATTTGGTCTGGCGGCTTTCAATGAACTTGGCAATGGTTTCGTTAACGATAGAGAGGTTGACAATGCGGTTATGGGTATATCGTTACGTTCGGTTATGGCATGCAGTACCTTGGTCTGACAGCTTTCAATGAACGTGGCAATGGTTTCGTAAACGATCGGCAGGTTGACATTGCGGTTATGGGTATATCGTTACGATCGGTTATGACATGCAGTATCTTGGACTGACAGCTTTCAATGAACTTGGCAATGGTTTCGTTAACGATATGCAGGTTATCTTTGCGGTATGGATATATCGTTACGATCGGTTACGGCATGCAGACCTTGGTCTGACGGCTTTCAATGAACTTGGCAAAGGTTTCGTTAACGGTAGGCAGGTTGACATTGTGGTTATGAATATATCGTTACGATCAGTTATGGCATGCAGTACCTTGGTCAAGCGGCTTCCAATGAACTTGGCAATGGTTTCGTTAACGATAGGCAGGTTGACATTGCGGTTATGGGTATATCGTTACGATCGATTATGGCTTGCAGTACCTTGGTCTGACAGCTTTCAAGGAACTTGGCAATGATTTCGTTAACGATAGGCTGGTTAGCATTGTTGTTATGGGTATATCGTTACGATCGGTTATGGCATGGCAATGGTTTCGTGAACGATAGGCAGGTTGACTTTGCAGTTATGGGTATATCGTTACAATCGGTTATAGCATGCAGTACCTTGGTCTGACAGATTTCTTTGAACGTGGCAAAGGTTTCGTTAATGATAGGCAGGTTGACATTGCGGTTATGCGTATATCGTTACGATCGATTATGGCTTGCAGTACCTTGGTCTGGCAGATTTCAATGAACTTGCCAATGGTTTCGTTAACGATAGGCAGGTTGACATTACAGTTATGGTTATATCGTTACGATCGGTTATGGCATGTAGTACCTTGGTCTGACAGCTTTCAATGAACGTGGCAATGGTTTTTGTTAACGATATACAGGTTGACATTGCGGTTATTGGTATATCGTTACGATCGGTTGCGGCATGCAGTACCTTGTTGTGATAGCTTTCAATGAACTTGGCAATGGTTTCGTTAACGATAGAAAGAGTGATATTGAGGTTATAACGGTATATCGTTACGATCGGTTATGGCATGCTGTACCTTGGTCTGACAGCTTTCAAGGAACTTTTCAATGATTTCGTTAACGATAGGCTGGTTAGCATTGTTGTTATGGGTATATCGTTACGGTCGGTTATGGCATGGCAATGGTTTCGTGAACGATAGGCATGTTGACTTTGCGGTTATGGGTATATCGTTACAATCGGTTATGGCATGCAGTACCTTGGTCTGACAGCTTTCAATGAACTTGGCAATGGTTTCGTTAACGATAGGTAGGTTGAGATTGCGTTTATGGGTATATCGTTACGATCGGTTACGGCATGCAGTACCTTGGTCTGACAGATTTCTTTGAACGTGTCAAAGGTTTCGTTAATGATAGGCAGGTTGACATTGCGGTTATGGGATATTTCATTACGATCGGTTATGGCAATCAGTAACTTGGTCTGACAGCTTTCAATGAACTTGGCAATGGTTTTTTAAAGAGAGGTAGGTTGACATTGCGGTTATGGGTATTTCTTTACGATCGGTTATGGCATGTAGTAACTTGGTCTGACAGCTTTCAATGAACTTGGCAATGGTTTCGTTAACGATAGGTAGGTTGAGATTGCGTTTATGAGTATATCGTTACGATCGTTTATGGCATGCAGTACCTTGGTCTGACAGATTTCATTGAACGTGGCAAAGGTTTCGTTAATGATAGGCAGGTTGACATTGCGGTTATGGGATATATCATTACGATTGGTTATGGCAAGCAGTAACTTGGTCTGACAGCTTTCAATGAATTTGGCAATGATTTCGTTAACGATACGCTGGTTGGCATTGTGGTTATGGGTATATCGTTACGATCAGTTATGGCATGGCAATGGTTTCGTGAACGATATTCAGGCTTATATTGCAATTATGGGTATATCGTTACGATCGGTTATGGCATGCACTACCTTGGTCTGACAGCTTTCAATGAACTTGGAAATGTTTTCTTTAACGATAGGCAGGTTGACATTGCGGTTATGGGTATATCGTTACGATCGGTTATGGCGTACAATATCTTGGTCTGACAGTTTTCAATGAACATGGCAATGGTTTCGTTCACGATAGGTAGGTTGAGAATGCGTTTATGGGTATATCGTTACGATAGGTTATGGCATGCAGTACCTTGGTCTGACAGATTTCTTTGAACGTGGCAAAGGTTTCGTTAATGATAGGCAGTTTGACATTGCGGTTATGGGATATATCATTACGATCGGTTATGGCAAGCAGTACCTTGGTCTGACAGCTTTCAAGCAACTTGGCAATGATTTCGTTAACGATAGGCTGGTTGGCATTGTGGTTATGGGTATATCGTTACGATCGGTTATGGCATGGCAATGGTTTCGTGAACGATAGGCAGGCTTATATTGCGATTATGGGTATATCGTTACGATCGGTTATGGCATGCACTACCTTGGTCTGACAGCTTTCAATGGACTTGGTAATGGTTTCTTTAACGATAGGCAGGTTGACATTCGGTTGTGGGTATATCGTTAGGATCGGTTATGGCATGCAGTAACTTTGTCTGACAGTTTTCAATGAACTTGGCAATGGTAAAATTAACGATAGGCAGGTTGACTTTGCGTTTATGGGTATATCGTTATGATCTGTTACTGCATTCAGTAACTTGTTCTGACAGCTTTCAATGAACGTGGCAATGGGTTCATTAAAGATATGCTGGTTGACATTGCTGTTATGGGTATATCGTTACGATCGGTTATGGCATGCAGTCCTTTGGTCTGGCGGCTTTAAATGAACTTGGCAATGGTTTCGTTAAAGGTAGACAGGTTGAAAATGCGGTTATGGGTATATTATTACGATGGGTTATGGCGTGCATTACCTTGGTGTGGCGGCTTTCAATGAACTTGGCAATGGTTTCGTTAACGACAGGCAGGTTGTCATTGCGGTTATGGGTATATCGTTACTATCGGTAATGGCATGGCAATGGTTTCGTTAACGATAGGCAGGCTGATATTGCGGTTATGGGTATATCGTTACGATCGGTTATGGCATGCAGTCCTTTGGTCTGGCGGCTTTAAATGAACTTGGCAATGGTTTCGTTAAAGGTAGACAGGTTGAAAATGCTGTTATGGGTATATTATTACGATGGGTTATGGCGTGCATTACCTTGGTCTGGCGGCTTTCAATGAACTTGGCAATGGTTTCGTTAACGACAGGCAGGTTGTCATTGCGGTTATGGGTATATCGTTACTATCGGTAATGGCATGGCAATGGTTTCGTTAACGATAGGCAGGCTGATATTGCGGTTATGGGTATATCGTTACGATCGGTTATGGCATGCAGTCCTTTGGTCTGGCGGATTTAAATGAACTTGGCAATGGTTTCGTTGACGGTAGACAGGTTGACAATGCGGTTATGGGTATATTGTTACGATGGGTTATGGCGTGCAGTACCTTGGTCTGGCGGGTTTCAATGAACGTAACAATGGTTTCATTAACGATAGGCAGGTTGACATTGCGGTTATGGGTAAATCGTTACGATCGGTTATGGCATGATGTACCTCGGTCTGGCGGCTTTCAATGAACTTGGCAATGGTTTCGTTAACGATAGGCAGGTTGACATTGTGGTTATGGTTATATGGTTACGATGGGTTATGGCTTGCAGTACTTAGGTCTTGCGGCTTTCAAAGGATTTGTCAATGGTTTCGTTAACGATAGACAGGTTGACAATGCGGTTATGGGTATATCGTTACGACCGGTTATGGCATGCAGTATCTTGGTCTGGCGGCTTTCAATGAACTTGGCAATGGTTTCGTTAACGATAGACAGGTTGACAATGCGGTTATGGGTATATCGTGACGTTCGGTTATGGCATGCAGTACCTTGGTCTGACAATTTTCAATGAACGTGGCAATATTTTCGTTAACGATAGGCAGCTGACGTTGCGGTTATGGGTATATCGCTACGATCGTTTATGGCATGCAGTACCTCGGTCTGACAGCTTTGAATGAACGTGGCAATGGTTTCGTTAACGATAGGCAGGTTGACATTGCGGTTATAGTTATATCGTTATGATCTGTTATGGTATGCAGTACCTTGGTCTGGCGGCTTTCAATGAACTTGGCAATGGTTTCGATAACGATAGGGTAGTTGACATTGCGGTTATGGGTATATCGTTACGATCGGTTATGGCATGCAGTACCTTGGTCTGGCGGCTTTCAATGAACTTGGCAATGGTTTCGTTAACGATAGGCAGGTTGACATTGCGGTTATGGGTATCGCGTTACGATCGGTTATGGCATGATGTACTTTGGTCTGGCGGCTTTAAATGAACTCGGTATGTTTTCGTTAACGAGAGGCAGGTTGACATTGTGTTTATGGGTATATCGTTACGATCAGTTATTTCATGCAGTTATGTGGTCTGGCGGCTTTCAACGAACTTGGCAATGGTTTCGTTAACGATAGACAGGTTGACAATGCGGTTATGGGTATATCGTTACGATCGGTTTTGACATGCAGTACCTTGGTCTGGCGACTTTCAATGAACTTGGCAATGGTTTCGTTAACGATAGGCAGGTTGTCATTGCGGTTATAGTTATCTCGTTACGATCGGTTATGGCATGATGTACTTTGGTCTGGCGGCTTTAAATAAACTTGGCAATGTTTTCGTTAACGAAAAGCAGGTTAACATTGTGGTAATGGGTATATCGTTACGATCGGTTATTGCATGCAGTTATTTGGTCTGGCGGCTTTCAATGAACTTGGCAATGGTTTCGTTAACGATAGACAGGTTGACAATGCGGTTTTGGGTATATCGTTACGATCGGTTATGGCATGCAGTACCTTGGTCTGACAGCTTTCAATGAACGGTTTAATAGTTTCGTTAACGATAGGCAGGCTGACATCGCGGTTAAAAGTATATCGTTATGATCTGTTATGGCATGCAGTACCTTGGTCTGGCGGCTTTCAATGAACTTGGCAATGGTTTCGTTAATGGTAGGCAAGTTGAGATTGCAGTTATGGGTATATCGTTACGATCGGTTATGGCATGCAGTAACTTGGTCTGACAGCTTTCAATGAACGAATCAATGGTTTCTTTAACGAGAGGCCGGTTGACATTGCTGTTATGGGTATATCGTTACAATCGGTTACGGCATGCAGTACCTTGGTCTGAACGATTTCAAGATCTTGGCAATGGTTTCGTTAAAGGCACGCATTCTGACTTTGCGGTTATGGGTATATCATTACGATCGATTATGGCATGCACGACCTTGGTCTGGCAGCTTTCAATGAACTTGCCAATGATTTCGTTTACGATAGGCAGGTTGACATTACGGTTATGGTTATATCGTTACGATCGGTTATGGCAAGCAGTACCTTGGTCTGACAGCTTTCAGTGAACGTGGCAATCGTTTCGTTAACGATATAAAGGTTGACATTGCGGTTATGGGTATATCGTTACGATCGGTTACGGCATGCAGTACCTTGGTCTGACAGCTTTCAGTGAACGTGGCAATCGTTTCGTTAACGATATAAAGGTTGACATTGCGGTTATGGGTATATCGTTACGATCGGTTACGGCATGCAGTACCTTGGTTTGACATCTTTCGATGAACTTGGCAATGGTTTCGTTAACGATAGACAGGTTGTTATTGAGGTTATAAGGGTATATCGTTACGATCGGTTATGGCATGCTGTACCTTGGTCTGACAACATTCAATGAATTGGCAATGGTTTCGTGAACGATAGGCATGTTGACTTTGCGGTTATGGTTATATCGTTACAGTCGATTATGGCATGCAGTACCTTGGTCTGACAGGTTTCAATGAACATGGCAATGGTTTCGTTAAAGAGATGTAGGTTGACATTGCGGTTATGGGTATATCGTTTCGATCGGTTATGGCATGCAGTACCTTGGTCTGACAGCTTTCAATGAACTTGGCAATGGTTTCGTTAACGATAGGTAGGTTGACATTGCGTTTACGGGTATATCGTTACGATCGGTTATATCATGCAGTACCTTGATCTGACAGATTTCTTTGAACGTGGCAAAGGTTTCGTTTATGATAGGCAGGTTGACATTGCGGTTATGGGATATATTATTACTATCTGTTATGGCAAGCAGTAACTTGGTCTGACAGCTTTCAATGAACTTGGCAATGATTTTGTTAACGATAGTCTGGTTGGCATTGTGGTTATGGGTATATCGTTACGATCGGTTATGGCATGCACTACCTTGGTCTGACAGCTTTCAATGAACTTGGCAATGCTTTCTTTAACGATAAACAGGTTGACATTGCGGTTGTGGGTATATCGTTACGATCGGTTATGGCATGCAGTAACTTGGTCTGACAGTTTTCAATGAACGTGGCAATGGTAAAATTAACGATAGGCAGGTTGACTTTGCGTCTATGGGTACATCGTTACGATCGGTTGCGGCATGCAGTACCTTGTTCAGACAGCTTTCAATGAACGTGGCAATGGTTCCATTAAAGATAGGCAGGTTGACATTGCGGTTATGGGTATATCGTTACGATCGGTTATGGCATGATGTACCTTGGTCCTGCGACTTCCAATGAACTTGGAAATGGTTTCTTTAACGATAGGCAGGTTGACATTGTTGTTATGGGTATATCGTTACGATCGGTTATGGCATGCAGTACCTTGTTCTGACAGCTTTCAATGAACTTGGCAATGATTTCATTAACGATATGCTGGTTGGCAATGTGGTTATGGGTATAACGTTACGATCGATTATGGCATGCAATACCTTGTTCTGGCGGCTATCAAAGAATTTGGCAATGGTTTCGTTAACGATAGACAGGTTGACAATGCGGTTATTGGTATATCGTTACGATCGGTTATGGCATGCAGTACCTTGGTCTAACAGCTTTCAATGAACGTGGCAATGGTTTCATTAACGATAGGCAAGTTGACATTGTTGTTATGGGTATATCGTTACGATCGGTTATGGCATGATATACCTTGGTCTGGCGGCTTTCAATGAACTTGGCAATGGTTTCGTTAACGATAGGCAGGTTGACATTGTTGTTATGGGTATATCGTTACGATCGGTTATGGCGTGCAGTACATTGTTCTGGCGGCTATCAATGAACTTGGCAATGGTTTCGTTAACGATAGGCAGGTTGTCATTGCGGTTATGGGTATATCGTTACGATCGGTTATGGCATGATGTACCTTGGTCTTGCGGCTTTCAATGAGCTTGGAAATGGTTTCGTTTACGATAGGCTGGTTGACATTGTGGTTATGGGTATATCGATATGATCGGTTATGGCATGCAATAACTTTGGCTGGCGGCTTTCAATGATGTTGGCAATGGTTTCGTTAACGATAGGCAGGTTGAAATTGCGGTTATTGGTATATCGTTACGATCGATTATGGCAAGCAGTACTTTGTTCTGGCAGCTTTCATTGAACTTGCCAATGGTTTCGTTAACGATAGGCAGGTTGACATTACGGTTATGGTTATATCGTTACGATCGGTTATGGCATGTAGTACCTTGGTCTGACAGCTTTTTAATGAACGTGGCAATGGTTTCCTTAACGATATACAGGTTGACATTGTGGTTATGGGTATATCGTTACGATCGGTTACGGCATGCAGAAACTTGGTTTGACAGCTTTCAATGAACTTGGCAATGGGTCGTTATCGATTGACAGGTTGATATTGACGTTATAAGTGTATATCGTTACGATCGGTTATGGCATGCTGTACCTTCATCTGACAACTTTCAATGTAATTGGCAATGTTTTCTTTAACGATTGGCAGGTGACATTACGGTTGTGATTATATCGTTACGATCGGTTATGGCATGAAGTACCCTGGTCTGACAGTTTTCAATGAACGTGGCAATGGTAAAATTAACGATACGCAGGTTGGCTTTGCGTTTATGGATATATCGTTACGATCGGTTACGGCATGCAGTACCTTGTTCTGACTGCTTTCAATGAACATGGCAATGGTTTCGTTAACGATAGGCAGGTTGTCATTGCGGTTATGGGTATATCGTTATGATCGGTTATAGCAAGCAGTACCATGGTCTGACAGCTTTCAATGAACTTGCCAATGATTTCGTTAACGATAGGCTGGTTGGCATTGTGGTTATGTGTATATCGTTACGATCGCTTATGGCATGCAGTACCTTGTTCTGGAGGCTATCAATGAACTTGGCAATGGTTACGTTAACGATAGGCAGGCTGATATTGCGGTTATGGGTATATCGTTACGATCGGTTATGGCATTCACTGCCTTGGTCTAACAGCTTTCAATGGACTTGGCAATGGTTTCTTTAACGATAGGCAGGTTGACATTACGGTTGTGATTATATCGTTACGATCGGTTATGGCATGCAGTACCCTGGTCTGTCAGTTTTCAATGAACGTGGCAATGGTAAAATTAACGATATGCAGGTTGGCTTTGAGTTTATGGATATATGGTTACGATCGGTTACGGCATGCAGTACCTTGTTCTGACAGCTTTCAATGAACGTGGCAATGGTTTAATTAATGATAGGCATGTTGACATCGCGGTTATGGGTATATCGTTACGATCTGTTATGGCATGATGTACCTTGGTCTTGCGGCTTTCAATGAATTTGGAAATGGTTTCGTTAACGATCGGCAGGTTGATATTTTGGTTATGGGTATGTCGATACGATCGGTTATGGCATGCAATAACTTGGTCTGGCGGCTTTCAATGATCTTGGCAATGGTTTCGATAACGACAGTCATGTTGACACTGCGGTTATGGGTATATCGTTACTATCGGTTATGGCATGCAGTACCTTGTTCAGGCGGCTTTCAATGAACTTGGCAATGGTTTCGTTAACGATAGGCAGGTTGACATTGCGGTTATTGGTATATCGTTACGATCGATTATGGCTAGCAGTACTTTGTTATGGCACCTTTGAATGAACTTGCCAATGGTTTCGTTAACGATAGGCAGGTTGACATTACGGTCATGGTTATATCGTTACGATCAGTTGTGGCATGTAGTACCTTGGTCTGACAGCTTTCAATGAAAGTGGCAATGGGTTCCTTAACGATATACAGGTTGACATTGTGGTTATGGGTATATCGTTACGATCGGTTACGGCATGCAGTAACTTGGTTTGACAGCTTTCAATGAACTTGGCAATGGGTCGTTATCGATAGACAGGTTGATATTGAGGTTATAAGGGTATATCATTGCGATCGGTTATGGCATGCTGTACCTTCGTCTGACAACTTTCAATGTAATTGGCAATGGTTTCGTTACAGAGAGGTAGGTTGACATTGCGGTTATGGGTATATCGTTACTATCGGTTATGGCATGCAGTACCTTGGTCTGACAGCTTTCAATGAAATTTGCAATGGTTTCGTTAACGATAGGTACGTTGAGATTGCGTTTATGGGTATATCGTTACGATCGGTTATGGCATTCAGTAGCTTGGTCTGACAGATTTCTTTGTAAGTGGCAAAGCTTTCGTTAATGATAGGCAGGTTGACATTGCGGTTATGGGTATATCGTTATGATCGGTTATGGCATGATGTACCTTGGTCTTGCGGCTTTCAATGAACTTGGAAATGGTTTCGTTAACGATAGGCAGGTTGACATTGTTGTTATGGGTATATAGTTACAATCGGTTATGGTATACAGTACTTTGGTCTGGCGGCTTTCAATGAACTTGGCAATGGTTTCATTAACAATAGGCAGGTTGACATTGTGGATATGGGTATATCGTTACGATCGGTTATGGCTTGCAGTACTTCGGTCTGGCTGCTTTCAAAGAATTTGGCAATGGTTTCGTTAACGATAGACAGGTTGACAATGCGGTTATGGGTATATCGTGACGATCGGTTATGGCATGCAGTACTTTGGTCTGACAGCTTCAATGAACGTGGCAATGGTTTCGTTAATGATAGACAGGTTGACAGTGCAGTTATGAGTATATCGTTACGATCGGTTATGGGATGCAGTACATTTGTCTGACACCTTTCAATGAACGTGGCAATGGTTACGTTCACGATAGGCAGCTGACATTGCGGTTATGGGTATATCGTTGCGATCGTTTATGGCATGTAGTACCTCGGTCTGACAGCTTTCAATGAACGTGCCAATGGTTTCGTTATCGATACGAAATTTGACAATGCGGTTATGGGTATATCGTTACGATCGGTTAATGGCATGCTGTACCTTGGTATGTCAGCTTTCAAGGAACTTGGTAATAGTTTCCTTAACGATAGGCAGGTTGTCATTGCGGTTATGGGTATATCATTACGATTGGTTATGGCATTCAGTACCTTGGTCTGGCGGCTTTCAATGAACTTTGCTATGGTTTCGTTAACGATAAGCAGGTTGTCATTGCGGTTATGGGTATATCGTTACGATCGGTTATGGCATGGCAATGGTTTCGTTAACGATAGGCAGGTTGACATTTTGGTTATGGGTATATCGTTACGATGGGTTATGCCTTGCAGAACTTAGGTCTGGCGGCTTTCAAAGAATTTGGCAATGGTTTCGTTAACGATAGACAGGTTGACAATGCGGTTATGGGTATATCGTTTCAATCGGTTATGGCATGAAGTACCTTGGTCTGACAGCTTTCAATGAACGTGGCAATGGTTTCGTTAACGATAGACAGGTTGACAATGCGGTTATGGGTATATCGCTACGATCGTTTATGGCATGCAGTACCTCGGTCTGAATGCTTTCAATGAACGTGGCAATGGTTTCATTAACGATAGGCAGGTTGACATTGCGGTTATGGGTATATCGTGACGATCGGTTATGGCATGATGTTCCTTGGTCTGGCGGCTTTCAATGACCTTGGCAATGGTTTGGTTAATGATAGGCAGGTTGTCATTGCGGTTATGGGTTTATCGTTACGATCGGTTATGGCAAGCAGTAACTTGGTCTGACAGCTTTCAATGAAATTGGCAATAGTTTCGTTAACGATAGGCAGGCTGATATTGCGGTTATGGGTATATTGTTACGATCGGTTACGGCATGCACTGCCTTGGTCTAACAGCTTTCAATGAACGAGGCAATGGTAACATTAACGATAGGCAGGTTGACATTGCGGTTATGGGTATATCGTTACGATCGGTTATGTCATGATGTACCTTGGTCTGGCGGCTTTCAATGAACTTGGCAATGGTTTCGTTAACGATAGGCAGGTTGACATTGTGGTTATGGGTATATCGTTACGATCGGTTTTTGCATGCAGTTCTTTGGTCTGGCGGCTTTCAATGAACTTGGCAATGGTTTCTTTAACGATAGACAGGTTGACAATGCGGTTATGGGTATATCGTTACGATCGGTTATGGCATGCAGTACCTTGGTCTGACAGTTTTCAATGAACGTGGCAATGGTAAAATTAACGATAGGCAGGTTGACACTGCGGTTGTGGGTATATCGTTACGATTGGTTATGGCATGCAGTACCTTGGTCTGACAGTTTTCAATGAACGTGGTAATGGTAAAATTAACGATAGGCTGGTTGACTTTGCGTTTATGGATATATCGTTACGATCGGTTACGGCATGCAGTACCTTGTTCTGACTGCTTTCAATGAACGTGGCAATGGTTTCATTAAAGATAGGCAGGTTGACTTCGCGGTTATGGGTATATCGTTACAATCGGTTATGGCATGCAGTACTTTGGTCTGGCGGCTTTCAATGAACTTTGCAATGGTTTCGTTAACGATAGGCAGGTTGATATTGTCGTTATGGGTATATCGTTATGATCGGTTATGGCATGCAGTACCTTGGTCTGCCTGCTTTCAATGAACTTGGCAATGGTTTCGATAACGATTGGCATGTTGACATTGCGGTTATGTATATATCGTTACGATCGTTTATGGCTTCCAGTACCTTGGTCTGCTTGCTTTCAATGAACTTGGCAATAGTTTCGATAACGATTGGCATGTTGACATTGCGGTTACGTATATATCGTTACGATCGGTTATGGCATGCAGTACCTTGGTCTGACAGTTTTCAATGAACGTGGCAATGGTAAAATTAACGATAGGCTGGTTGACTTTGCGTTTATGGATATATCGTTACGATCGGTTACGGCATGCAGTACCTTGTTCTGACTGCTTTCAATGAACGTGGCAATGGTTTCATTAAAGATAGGCAGGTTGACTTCGCGGTTATGGGTATATCGTTACAATCGGTTATGGCATGCAGAACTTCGGTCTGGCGGCTTTCAAAGAATTTGGCAATGGTTTCGTTAACGATAGACAGGTTGACAATGCGGTTATGGGTATATCGTTACGATCGGTTATGGCATGCAGTACTTTGGTCTGACAGCTTCAATGAACGTGGCAATGGTTTTGTTAATGATAGTAAGGTTGACAATGCAGTTATGTGTATATCGTTACGATCGTTTATGGCTTCCAGTACCTCGGTCTGACAGCTTTCAATGAAAGTGCCAATGGTTTCGTTATCGATACGAACGTTGACAATGCGGTTATGGGTATATCGTTACGATCGGTTAATGGCATGCAGTACCTTGGTCTGTCAGCTTTCAAGGGACAGGGTTATAGTTTCCTTAACAATAGGCAGGTTGTCATTGCGGTTATGGGTATATCGTTAAGATCGATTATGGCATTCAGTACCTTGGTCTGGCGGCTTTCAATGAACTTTGCAATGGTTTCGTTAACGATAGGCAGGTTGTCATTGCGGTTATAGGTATATCGTTATGATCTGTTATGGCATGCAGTACCTTGGTCTGGCGGCTTTCAATGACTTGGAAATGGTTTCGTTAACGATAGGCAGGTTGAGATTGCATTTATGGGTATATCGTTACGATAGGTTATGGCATGCAGTACCTTGGTCTGCCTACTTTCAATGAACTTGGCATTGGTTTCGATAACGATTGGCATGTTGACATTGCGGTTATGTATATATCGTTACGATCGATTATGGCATGCAGTACCTTGGTCTGCCTGCTTTCAATGAACTTGGCAATAGTTTCGATAACGATTGGCATGTTGACATTGCGGTTACGTATATATCGTTACGATCGGTTATGGCATGCAGTACCTTGGTCTGGCGGCTTTCAATGAACCTGGCAAAGGTTTCGTTAACGATAGGCAGGTTGTCATTGCGGTTATGGGTATATCGTTATGATCGGTTATGGCATGGCAATGGTTTCGTTAACGATATGCAGGTTGACATTGCGGTTGTGGGTATATCGTTACGATCGGTTATGGCATGCAGTACCTTGGTCTGACAGCTTTCAATGAACGAAGCAATGGTTTCTTTAACGATAGGCAGGTTGACTTCGCGGTTATGGGTATATCGTTACAATCGGTTATGGCATGCAGTACTTTGGTCTGGCCGCTTTCAATGAACTTCGCAATGGTTTCGTTAACGATAGGCAGGTTGATATTGTGGTTATGGGTATATCGTTATGATCGGTTATGGCATGCAGTACCTTGGTCTGCCTGCTTTCAATGAACTTGGCAATGGTTTCGATAACGATTGGCATGTTGACATTGCGGTTATGTATATATCGTTACGATCGTTTATGGCTTCCAGTACCTTGGTCTGCCTGCTTTCAATGAACTTGGCAATAGTTTCGATAACGATTGGCATGTTGACATTGCGGTTACGTATATATCGTTACGATCGGTTATGGCATGCAGTACCTTGGTCTGACAGTTTTCAATGAACGTGGCAATGGTAAAATTAACGATAGGCTTGTTGACTTTGCGTTTATGGATATATCGTTACGATCGGTTACGGCATGCAGTACCTTGTTCTGACTGCTTTCAATGAACGTGGCAATGGTTTCATTAAAGATAGGCAGGTTGACTTCGCGGTTATGGGTATATCGTTACAATCGGTTATGGCATGCAGTACTTCGGTCTGGCGGCTTTCAAAGAATTTGGCAATGGTTTCGTTAACGATAGACAGGTTGACAATGCGGTTATGGGTATATCGTTACTTTCGGTTATGGCATGCAGTACTTTGGTCTGACAGCTTCAATGAACGTGGCAATGGTTTTGTTAATGATAGTAAGGTTGACAATGCAGTTATGTGTATATCGTTACGATCGTTTATGGCTTCCAGTACCTCGGTCTGACAGCTTTCAATGAAAGTGCCAATGGTTTCGTTATCGATACGAACGTTGACAATGTGGTTATGGGTATATCGTTACGATCGGTTAATGGCATGCAGTACCTTGGTCTGTCAGCTTTCAAGGGACAGGGTTATAGTTTCCTTAACGATAGGCAGGTTGTCATTGCGGTAATGGGTATATCGTTAAGATCGATTATGGCATTCAGTACCTTGGTCTGGCGGCTTTCAATGAACTTTGCAATGGTTTCGTTAACGATAGGCAGGTGGTCATTGCGGTTATAGGTATATCGTTATGATCTGTTATGGCATGCAGTACCTTGGTCTGGCGGCTTTCAATGACTTGGAAATGGTTTCGTTAACGATAGGCAGGTTGAGATTGCATTTATGGGTATATCGTTACGATAGGTTATGGCATGCAGTACATTGGTCTGCCTGCTTTCAATGAACTTGGCATTGGTTTCGATAACGATTGGCATGTTGACATTGCGGTTATGTATATATCGTTACGATCGATTATGGCATGCAGTACCTTGGTCTGCCTGCTTTCAATGAACTTGGCAATAGTTTCGATAACGATTGGCATGTTGACATTGCGGTTACGTATATATCGTTACGATCGTTTATGGCATGCAGTACCTTGGTCTGGCGGCTTTCAATGAACCTGGCAAAGGTTTCGTTAACGATAGGCAGGTTGTCATTGCGGTTATGGGTATATCGTTACGATCGGTTATGGCATGGCAATGGTTTCGTTAACGATATGCAGGTTGACATTGCGGTTGTGGGTATATCGTTACGATCGGTTATGTCATGCAGTACCTTGGTCTGACAGTTTTCAATGAACGTGGCAATGGTAACATTAACGATAGGCAGGTTGACATTGCGGCTATGGGTATATTGTTACGATCGGTTAAGGTATACAGTACCTTTGTCTGACAGCTTTCAATGAACTTGGCAATGGTTTCTTTAACGATAGGAAAGTTGACATTGCGGTTGTGGCTTTATCGTTACGATCGGTTATGGCATGCAGTACCTTGGTCTGACAGCTTTCAATTAACGAAGCAATGGTTTCTTTAACGATAGGCAGGTTGACATTGCGGTTATGGGTATATCGTTACGATCGGTTACGGCATGCAGTACCTTGGTCTGACCGATTTCAAGATCTTGGCAATGGTTTCGTTAAAGATAGGCAGTTTGACATTGCGGTTATGTGTATATCGTTACGATCGGTTATGGCATGCCGTACCTTCGTCTGGCGGCTTACAATGAACTTGGCAGTGGTTTCGTTAACGATAGGCAGGTTGACTTTGCGGTTTTGGGTATATCGTTACGACCGGTTATGGCATGGAGTACCTTGTTCTGGCGGCTTTCAATGAACTTGGCAACGGTTTCGTTAACGATAGGCATGTTGAGATTGCTGTTGTTGGTATATCGTTACATCGGTTATGGCATGCAGTACCTTTGTCTGGCGGCTTTCAATGGAATTTTTCAATGGTTTCGTTAACGATAGGCAGGTTGACACTGCGGTTATGGATATATCGTTACGATTGGTTATGGCTTGCAGTACCTTGGTTTGACAGCTTTCAATGAACGTGGCAATGGATTCGTTAACGATCGCCAGGTTAACATTGCGGTTATGGGTATATCGTTACGATCGGTTATGGCATGCACTCCCTTGGTCTGACAGCTTTCAATGAACTTGGCAATGGTTTCGTTAACGATATGCAGGTTGACTTTGCGGTATGGATATATCGTTACGATCGGTTACGGCATGCATTACCTTTGTCTGACGGCTTTCAATGAACTTGGCAATGGTTTCGTTAACGGTAGGCAGTTTGACATTGCGGTTATGGGTATATCGTTACGATCAGTTATGGCATGCAGTACCTTGGTCAGGCGGCTTTCAATGAACTTTTCAATGGTTTCGTTAACGAAAGGCAGGTTGACATTGCGGTTATGGGTATATCGTTACGATCGTTTATGGCATGCAGTACCTCGGTCTGAATGCTTTCAATGAACGTGGCAATGGTTTCATTAACGATAGGCAGGTTGACATTGCGGTTATGGGTATATCGTGACGATCGGTTATGGCATGATGTTCCTTGGTCTGGCGGCTTTCAATGAACTTGGCAATGGTTTGGTTAATGATAGGCAGGTTGTCATTGCGGTTATGGGTTTATCGTTACGATCGGTTATGGCAAGCAGTAACTTGGTCTGACAGCTTTCAATGAACTTGGCAATAGTTTCGTTAACGATAGGCAGGCTGATATTGCGCTTATGGGTATATTGTTACGATCGGTTACGGCATGCACTGCCTTGGTCTAACAGCTTTCAAAGAACGTGGCAATGGTAACATTAACGATAGGCAGGTTGACATTGCGGTTATGGGTATATCGTTACGATCGGTTATGTCATGATGTACCTTGGTCTGGCGGCTTTCAATGAACTTGGCAATGGTTTCGTTAACGATAGGCAGGTTGACATTGTGGTTATGGGTATATCGTTACGATCGGTTTTTGCATGCAGTTCTTTGGTCTGGCGGCTTTCAATGATCTTGGCAATGGTTTCGTTAACGATAGACAGGTTGACAATGCGGTTATGTGTATATCGTTACGATCGGTTATGGCATGCAGTACCTTGGTCTGACAGTTTTCAATGAACGTGGCAATGGTAAAATTAACAATAGGCTGGTTGACTATGCGTTTATGGATATATCGTTACGATCGGTTACGGCATGCAGTACCTTGTTCTGACTGCTTTCAATGAACGTGGCGATGGTTTCATTAAAGATAGGCAGGTTGACTTTGCGGTTATGGGTATATCGTTACAATCGGTTATGGCATGCAGTACTTTGGTCTGGCGGCTTTCAATGAACTTTGCAATGGTTTCGTTAACGATAGGCAGGTTGATATTGTGTTTATGGGTATATCGTTACGTTCGGTTATGGCATGCAGTACCTTGGTCTGCCTGCTTTCAATGAACTTGGCAATGGTTTCGATAACGATTGGCATGTTGACATTGCGGTTATGTATATATCGTTACGATCGGTTATGGCTTGCAGTACTTCGGTCTGGCGGCTTTCAAAGAATTTGGCAATGGTTTCGTTAACGATAGACAGGTTGACAATGCGGTTATGGGTATATCGTTACGATCGGTTATGGCATGCAGTACTTTGGTCTGACAGCTTCAATGAACGTGGCAATGTTTACGTTCACGATAGGCAGCTGACATTGCGGTTATGGGTATATCGTTACGATCGTTTATGGCATGCAGTACCTCGGTCTGACAGCTTTCAATGAAAGTGCCAATGGTTTCGTTATCGATACGAACGTTGACAATGCGGTTATGGGTATATCGTTACGATCGGTTAATGGCATGCAGTACCTTGGTATGTCAGCTTTCAAGGGACAGGGTTATAGTTTCCTTAACGATAGGCAGGTTGTCATTGCGGTTATGGGTATATCGTTAAGATCGGTTATGGCATTCAGTACCTTGGTCTGGCGGCTTTCAATGAACTTTGCAATGGTTTCGTTAACGATAGGCAGGTTGTCATTGCGGTTATAGGTATATCGTTATGATCTGTTATGGCATGCAGTACCTTGGTCTGGCGGCTTTCAATGACTTGGAAATGGTTTCGTTAACGATAGGCAAGTTGAGATTGCATTTATGGGTATATCGTTACGATAGGTATGGCATGCAGTACCTTGGTCTGCCTGCTTTCAATGAACTTGGCATTGGTTTCGATAACGATTGGCATGTTGACATTGCGGTTATGTATATATCGTTACGATCGGTTATGGCATGCAGTACCTTGGTCTGCCTGCTTTCAATGAACTTGGCAATAGTTTCGATAACGATTGGCATGTTGACATTGCGGTTACGTATATATCGTTACGATCGGTTATGGCATGCAGTACCTTGGTCTGGCGGCTTTCAATGAACTTGGCAAAGGTTTCGTTAACGATAGGCAGGTTGTCATTGCGGTTATGGGTATATCGTTACGATCGGTTATGGCATGTCAATGGTTTCGTTAACGATAGGCAGGTTGACATTGCGGTTGTGGGTATATCGTTACGATCGGTTATGTCATGCAGTACCTTGGTCTGACAGTTTTCAATGAACGTGGCAATGGTAATATTAACGATAGGCAGGTTGACATTGCGGTAATGGGTATATTGTTACGATCGGTTATGGCATGATGTACCTTGGTCTGGCGGCTTTCAATGTACTTTGCAATGGTTTCGTTAACGATAGGCAGGTTGATATTGTGGTTATGGGTATATCGTTACGATCGGTTATTGCATGCAGTTCTTTGGTCTGGCGGCTTTCAATGAACTTGGCAATGGTTTCGTTAACGATAGACAGGTTGACAAAGCGGTTATGGGTATATCGTTACGATCGGTTATGGCATGATGTACCTTGGTCTGGCGGCTTTCAATGAACTTTGCAATGGTTTCGTTAACGATAGGCAGGTTGACATTGCGGTTATGGGTATATCGTTACGATCGGTTATGGCATGCAGTACCTTGGTCAGACAGCTTTCACTGAACATGGCAATGGTTTCGTTAACGATAGGCAGGTTGTCGTTGCGGTTATGGGTATATCGTTACAATCGGTTATGGCATGCAGTATCTTGGTCTGGCGACTTTCAATGAACTTGGCAATGGTTTCGTTAACGACAGGCAGGTTGTCATTGCGCTTATGGTTATATCGTTATGATCTGTTATGGCATGCAGTACCTTGCTCTAGCGGCTTTCAATGAACTTGGCAGTGGTTTCGTTAACGATAGGCAGGTTGAGATTGCAGTTATGGGTATATCGTTACGATCGGTTATGGCATGCAGTACCTTGGTCTGACAGCTTTCAATGAAATAAGCAATAGTTTCGTTAACGATAGGCAGGTTGACATTGCGGTATGGGTATATCGTTACGATCGGTTAAGGTATGCAGTACCTTTGTCTGACAGCTTTCAATGAAATTGGCAATGGTTTCTTTAACTATAGGAAAGTTGACATTGCGGTTGTGGCTTTATCGTTACGATCGTTATGGCATGCAGTACCTTGGTCTGACAGCTTTCAATGAACGAAGCAATGGTTTCTTTAACGATAGGCAGGTTGACATTGCGGTTATGGGTATATCGTTACGATCGGTTACGGCATGCAGTACCTTGGTCTGACCGCTTTCAAGATCTTGGCAATGGTTTCGTTAAAGATAGGCAGTTTGACATTGCGGTTATGTGTATATCGTTACGATCGGTTATCGCATGCCGTACCTTCGTCTGGCGGCTTACAATGAACTTGGCAGTGGTTTCGTTAACGATAGGCAGGTTGACTTTGCGGTTTTGGGTATATCGTTACGACCGGTTATGGCATGGAGTACCTTGTTCTGGCGGCTTTCAATGAACTTGGCAATGGTTTCGTTAACGATAGGCATGTTGAGATTGCTGTTGTTGGTATATCGTTACATCGGTTATGGCATGCAGTACCTTGGTCTGGCGGCTTTCAATGGACTTTGCAATGGTTTCGTTAACGATAGGCAGGTTGACACTGCGGTTATGGATATATCGTTACGATTGGTTATGGCTTGCAGTACCTTGGTTTGACAGCTTTCAATGAACGTGGCAATGGTTTCTTTAACGATCGGCAGGTTGACATTGCGGTTATGGGTATATCGTTACGATCGGTTATGGCATGCACTCCCTTGGTCTGACAGCTTTCAATGAACTTGGCAATGGTTTCGTTAACGATATGCAGGTTGACTTTGCGGTATGGAGATATCGTTACGATCGGTTACGGCATGCATTACCTTTGTCTGACGGCTTTCAATGAACTTGCAATGGTTTCGTTAACGGTAGGCAGTTTGACATTGCGGTTATGGGTATATCGTTACGATCAGTTATGGCATGCAGTACCTTGGTCAGGCGGCTTTCAATGAACTTTTCAATGGTTTCGTTAACGAAAGGCAGGTTGACATTGCGGTTATGGGTATATCGTTACGATCGGTTATGTCATGCAGTACCTTGGTGGCGGCTTTCAATGAACTTGCCAATGGTTTCGTTAACGATAGGCAGGTTGGCATTGCGGTTATGGTTATATCGTTACGATCGGTTATGGCATGCAGTACCTGAGCTGACAGCTTTCAATGAACGTGGCAATGGTTTCTTTAACGATATGCAGATTGACATTGCGGTTATGGTTATATCGTTACGATCGGATACGGCATGCAGTACCTTGGTCTGACAGCTTTCAATGAACTTGGCAATGGTTTCGTTAACGATAGGCAGGTTTATATTACGGTTATATGGGTATTTCGTTACGATCGGTTATGGCATGCAGTATCTTGGTTTCACAGCTTTCAATGATCTTGGCAATGCTTTCGTTAACGATAGGCAGGTTGACGTTGCTGTTGTGGATATATCTTTACGATCGGTTATGTCATGCAGTACCTTGGTCTGACATTTTTCAATGAACGTGACAATGGTTTCGTTAACGATAGGCAAGTTGACGTTGCGGTTATGAGTATATCGTTACGATAGGTTATGGCATGCATTACCTTGGTCTGACAGCTTTCAATGAACTTGGCGGCTTTTACTGTTTCGTTGACGACGATGGAAACGAACTTGGCAAGGAACTAGCCATTATGGACATCATCGCATATGCCAGCAGGCATTTGATATTTGCACCTCTATTAAACGCAATCGTTTCAAGTCACAATCACGTAAAGATAAACCTTTGGTTAACAGAGCATTATCATAGATTAGAGTGGACGGACGGTGACACATCCTACGAACATCTTGTGTCGATATTAGTAAAGTACACGTTTCCTTTTAACTGTATGTAAAAAGGATTACAGAAAAAAAGATTTCTGGAGAAGCGTATTGTACATTTCATATTATAAATTTAGAAGGTTTCAGTTGTCCTAAACTCGAACAATTACGTTCAATACACGGGAAAGCCTGTCTCATGTACCGCTTATTTCCAGAAATATGTACAAATCAAAGAGTACACGCTTAACGCGAGTGTGTTGTATCGGATTTTAGAGTAATCAATAGGTTTCTGGTAAATTACTAATTGCATACATTGTTGTTTTATTTAGCATCTTAAAAAATATTACTTGTCGCCTTTCTGTTGATTACATCATCCTGTCTACATTCATAAAAATTAGTACCATCGACTTGTTTCCACACGCTCGAGTGTAGTCGATGACATCACCCTGTCTAAAAAAATAACCGTGTCGTCTCCCCCCCACCTACCCGCTGAACATAGCGTAGGAAAGCAGCTTGCATCCTGTTCACACGGTTAAAAATAACCGCTTACAGTACGTTGAGTGGATCCCACTCTCCGGTTTCCCCCTCATCAACTACCTACCTATTTGTTGTTTTATTTATCATCAAAAAAATATCGCTTGTCACCTTTCTGTCGACTACATCATCCTGTCTACATGCATAAAATAAATTACCACCTCCGACTTGTTCCCACACGCTCGAGTGTAGTCGATGACATCACCCTGTCTAAAAAAAAAAAAATAACCGGGTCGTCTCCGTCCATCTACCCGCTGAACTACCGTGGGAAAGCAGCTTGCATCCTGTTCACACGGTTAAAAATAACCGCTTACTGTACGTTGAGTGGATCCCACTCTCCGGTTTCCCCCTCCTCAACTACCTCCCTATTTATACCGCTACGAACGAGTGTTATTCATTCAGTCCTTGACAGACGCACAAGCGAAATTCTTCATTGTAAAATGGTATCATTTGTTGAAAAGTTTGCTACCATTAGTGCGATAGAATATAAAAAAATTAAGGAATTAATAATTGGTGTTAAATATCCGATAGATGAATAGATGACAAAATATAGACGCGAAGTACGAGAAGGCTGTACTCGCCACTATCCAGGACTACAGGGACCCAAAATTAAAATATCGTGTATATCTACCTAAGAGATACGCATGCGTTTTCAATGATGAGGAATTAAAAAATTTAGCACCATATTCACTTCAACTGGTTTATCGTGGAGAAAAAATAGGGCTTATGTGGTAGACATTTTAGAGTAATACCGAACGCGCAACTTCATTTGTCATGTATAATTGTCATTGCACACACACACACACACACACAAAATTGTCATTGTCTGTAAGTACGATTACATATGTATTTGATTTAATTGTACACAATTGTCATTGTGCTTATGGTTATTGTATTGTGTAATGTCAGTTCATAGTAAGTTTCACAGTAATTGTCAATACTGTGTGGGTTTACATAATATTTATTTTGCTTACACATATTTCATTTCGATTTAATTGTACACATTTGTCATAGTGCACTTGTTTATTTTAACTTGTACTTTAGTTTACTTAGATGTATTTCGTGTACATATTATGTATTTTGTAATTGTCACTACTGTGTGGTTTACATATGTGTGGTTTATATGCACCGAAGGACCGAGTCATCGAGAGTTTCGCAGTGATGATGTGCACTTTTCTTTTTTACAATATATACTTACCATAAAGACATGCATTCGAATTTACATTTCACAAGTTGGCAACAATGCAATACACGTCACTCAGTCTCTTCACATCGACGATATCCGGACGGCGGCGGCGTACATATCTAAACCCGTACACTATAACACATGCACGAGCTGGCAACATGGCCGACGCTTAACCAGCACACTCTTGCACAAGTTGACAACGTCACGCTTTTCCAACATGGTCGACGTCCGGAAAACGCCGTACATATCTAAACCCGTACACTATAACACATGCAAGAGTTGGCAACATGACCGAAGTTTAACCAGCACACTCTTACACACCCGACAACGTCGCGCTTTTCCAACATGGCCGACCACACCAATCATCTCCCACCCGATAACATAGACGACGCTGACAATATGGACGATAAACCCCCCACCACTCCTGGCGACGATCAAGCCGCGACCAGGCCTCGGCCAGGCCCCCGCCGGACGGCGAACAGCGAACGGCGTTCAAATTTAATACAGTTCACAAGTTAGCAACAATGCAATACACGTCACTCAGGCTCTTCGTATCGACGATAGACCGGCCGACAACATGGCCGAAGCCGACAACATGGACGATACACCGACTAATCTACGTCCAGGCGGCGACCGGGCGGTGACCTGGCTGCCGCCGGACGGCGACCAGGCCGCCGCCGGACGGCGAACAGCGAACGGCGGACGGCGGCCGTAGCTACACAAATCAACCTGGGCCAGTGACGTCACGATGACGTCAGAGCTAGACGGCCTTGAATCCCCCCCAGATGTAGGGGAAGTACTGGGACCGCATGATGTCATGAAGGCCTAGTAGCGTACGGCCTAGAACCCCCCCCCCAGATGTAGGGGAGTACTGGGACCTCGTGACGTCATGAAGGCCTAGTACCCCCCCTACACCACTACTAGTATTAACATTAAATTTATCAGTTTGTTTACAGAGAGAAAGCCACACACGTCTCAGCTCTTCGCTTTTTGGAAACGCGTGGTATATGGTACCAGGTTCCTTAAAGCAACAATTATGACACTGCGCAACAGCACAAGAGGTATAACTACTGCTACCACTTTTATTCATTTCAAACCATACGTGTATTCCAATGTGTAACATAAGATAAAAATAACACACACTGACACAATACAAAACAAAAATAAAATGACGCTACAAGAATTAAATTGTTCAGACTCAAACGATTGTAATGAACAAAAACGATACTCAAAAAGAACGCACTGTAAAAAATTCTGTTAATTCTGACCACAATTAAATACCTAATCTCCCTTTGCAATTAAACTCAAACGCTGTACTTTGTAGTTCTTCCACACAGCGACGTCACGCGTCAACAACAGCTGATCGCTAGGTTAGCGCTGGAAGCCGGAATGGCCCCCCCTGGTAATCGAGTGGCGGCGACAAAGAGGCGCAGCTGCCACGTCACCATCATGCCACTTCCTTTGGCGTCAGTCTATTTACTAACCAATGTTATATATCCCAGCGACGTCACGCCTCCGCCACGCCAGTACCACACCACGTCTGTGGGCGCCTCACCATACACTACCAGCAGAATCAGCCATAAGTATATACCGACAAATGTTGTCTGCCCTGGTCTCACCTTTCTGGGAAGTAGGAGTCGTTAATCTCTTTTGTTGTGATAGACTGGTGATAGTGATTTTTTCCAACATACATTTAACTTTCATGAGAGAACCTGTTAGAGGAAGATATCATGTTAAACAAGCTAATATATTTGGCAGTGGGGAGACGTGGCTCTGAAACTAGGAGAAGTGCTTCATTAGTTCCTTCATCATGTTTTTACACAAGTTTGTATCAAACGATATTCAATTATGCAAAAAGATAACTTTGACTTTATTCATCATATATTTAAAGTTTAGTAGATGGCAATACTGTGTAAAGACTTTATCTTTGTACTATGACTTTACCAGTGACACTAAGATACACAGACTAACAACATCCCACTAGATGAAAAAGACTACAAAGACGAACTAAACACGATAAAATATCTAGCAGAATCCAATGGATACAACAGAAGAATAGTCAATAAACTCCTACATAAAACAAACAACAGACAATGACAGAAAACAACAAATTCATTACACTAACATACATCAATAACCACACTGAAAAAATAACCCACAAATTTGGAAAAGCAGGATACAGAATCGCATACAGAACTACAAACTAAACAGAATACATACTATCAAAATATCAAAACACACAGATAAAGAACAAAACAAATTTGATCTAAAAATTTGATTTACAAACTAAATTGCTCAGATTGCAACAAATAGGCCAGACAGGACGTTGCTTTAAACAAAGATACAGTACATTGAACACACAAAGGCACTACATTCCACTACCGAATCCACCTTTGCAAACCACCTCATTGTAGCAAACCACACAATACACAAACATGGATATTCTACACATATACACAAAAGGCCGAAAACTAGACATTCTTGAACAATTGGAAATATGCAGACACAAAAACGATATCCTAAATGAACAGACACAATTCAAATCACACATATTATTCGAACATATCACATCCCACACACACAACATCGATCCTTCAAAAGTCGGCGCCGTCGCCAAGAACAAGATGGACAGAGCTCCCAGTGGCAGGTTCTGATGAAGCTTTGTCTATAATAAGCAAAAACTGGTTCAAGCTATAAGGTAAAACTTTTATGTTTTTACCAATAAAAACTTTGTGTTCCAAGTCGGTAGTGATATACTTATATTTAATTAATCAACGGACGCGTCATGGACAACAAAATCCAAGAATCCACTTTTTGCTTGTTTCATACTTACAGATGAAGCACTAACAGTGAAAACTGATGTTAGCTACTGCAGTTACTGAAGCTAAAAATTGAGTCCAAAATATGTGCTAAGTTTCTGAAAAGTGCAGTTTTGCTTCATGATAATGCTTAGCAGCATGGTCAACAAAATAACCCTTTTTTCAAGATCTTGGGCCTGAGCTGCTGGACCACCACCTTACAGTGTCGACCTAGCTCAAAATGATTTTTATCTTTTTTAGTCCATTGAAAGAAGGACTGTGCGGGAAACATATTTGTTCAGATGAAGAGGTCTTAGAAACAATGTGAAATTTGTATTATACGAACCCAAAAAGTTTCTTTAGCAGGGAATTCAAAGTTTGTTGAAATATGGTTAAATGAAAAAAATAGGAAGGGCTTTTTAGGAAACTGTGAAAAATGTAAGTAGTACAAATAAAAATAATGATTTTTTTTTTTATGTCTCCATGTACTTTCTGACTGGCCCTTATATTAAGTCTGATTTGAGAACTTTTTTACTGACTGTATTTGGAAGTAATATTCTATTTTAAAAAATCAAGAGTATCAGTGAGCACTGTTAGAAATTTGTTATTAATGTTTTATCATTATGAAGAGGTAGTTTGATTGTGTAATTTTTAAATATATTATTTACTTTTGTCTTAGATGAAAGTCATGCACATGTATTCAGAGACTTCATCTGAAATTTCAGAGTTGTTTCAGAGTATTCAGAGTTGTTATCTGAAATAGTAAATCAAATTTATTAATAAAAATTATTTAACATTAAATGTTTAACAAGGACAGATTATTTGCTATCGGTATTTGGGACACACACATTGTTTCTATCTGTCCCTATTTAGATGATGATTGCTCAAGCCGTCGAAACTTTAGTACATACACAGAGACTATTTTTAACAACTGATCACATCTGACAAGCCCAACCGTTTTTTAGCTTGTAACTTTTACAAACCATTATATATTTTTTGACAATAGGCCTACTACAATTGTATATATTGTTAGGACTGTTACACAGATCATCATAGGTACATTGAAAGCAGAATAACTAACACCTGTGAAGTCACTAATTAACAACTTTAATTACTCATAACAACTAATAACATTCCACACTTAAATATCACCAGGTCTAAATTGAAGAAGACTGTTTTGAAATCCAGTATTTATAACTTCCTGTCTTGCACTGTAATGAGATAGCAAGTCTGGATACTGGTTGAACGTCTGGAAGAGGCATCTCCCATGACCTAGAACATTATGTAAATATTGCAGTGTCACGTAGTCAAGCAGTGATGTGGTACCGCTACTATCTATTTCCTCAGCATAGCATATTTTGATGGTTGTAATGTTTATTTACTTTTATTGTTATATAATTGAGTTAAATACTGTTTAATCACTATGGTAAACATTTTGTCCGGGCGCCATCTTGTTACCAACAAAGAAAACTCAAATATGCTTACCTTTTGGGCCAGTTCGTTTAAGCAAACCAGAAACAGCGAAACTTGTTATTTGAAATAAATTGCTCGTAATTTATTTATTTTTACCAATGACATTACCTTTTATTATCAATCAACATACAGTTACATTTGAATCTACTTTGGAAACAAAGCACACTACCATTCGCCATAAGGCGTAGTTCATCGAATCAAGTTAAAATTTCTTTCCCATTAACATTTTTACATTCCCACCAAAATAAACATAAGCAATCATATTTTAAATTATATAATTATATATTTGCACAACCCAGTACTTCTTAAATTTAGATTTGCCACTCATGCAATCACACCCTCATTCAATGCGGTACAATTTCTTTATTTTTTATATGGAGCTCATTTTTTACTGAATCTAATAAGAATACAGAAACTTCGGTTTTATTCCTTATTACTTTTGGTTTTACCCCCACATTTGTTACTTAGCTGGAAAATCAGTCCAGAAGACGTCTCATTGCTCCACGCGCACTACGGAGTTTGTTTTTCCAATTTCCACTGACTTTACATGACAACTGCTAATACACTCTGATAAAGTTGTAAATTTGTTATTTTACATTTTATACGTGCGATATTCACATTTTTAGTTGCGGGCCGAAAACTATGCCCAGCCGGCGGACGCACGAACTGCTCGCGTCCGTTACCTTGAGATGTTATTTGCCGACTGACGAAACGAACTGCTTCAATTCTGAGGTGGAGAGGGTCGTCGCGTCATCAATCTCATTGTTCTCGGTGATGACGTCTCTTTGCTTTAAGGGCGCAGAAATTACGTTTGGCATTCTTTATGTGATGTTTCACAGGAGTGTCTTGTTGACGAGTTTACTTGGCTGGTTATGTAAACGGTGATTTCATATGTCAGAGTTCGTTTGGCGAAATCGAGTTGTTATTTCCGCACGTACACCACTGACCTTGACGCAATTACTGCGCGCTCGATATTACGTAGTTACACACTTTACAAAACTTTACCCTCATGGATTATGATTTTGAATAAAATAAAATTTACATATGGTTTTCCCCAAAATCCCTATACGTACTGTATTGTACTGTTACAAGACCCCCTCAATGAGAGGTTTTATGACGAAGCATAAAAACTCTAATTGACACACTCATACTTCCTAAAGGGATCAGCTAGAATATGTCGCCACAAACCCCCTGTATTGTTTATATCAAAAGAATAGTTAACTCACCCCTTGGTCCAGTGATCGTGACAGCACCTGCATGACCTTACTGGACTTCTCTTTCGAGATCACAACACCGCAAGGCTAGTCAGGCACTTGACGCTCCTGCTCTGACGCGCTGTCCAGCTCAGGACCGCTGCCACAGCATCACCAAACTCTGAAACATCACATTAAAATTCAATAGTGGCCTCGTATAATACCATATCCCTAACTGATCTGTTTCCCCTTAGCTATGTGCTGGGTTGCGTTAAGAAGCACTGTTTTTTTCCTTACCACCTAACACATATAATACATATATTGTAACGAGACATATGAGCCCAATATTTTAGTAACCCAAAATATTAGCACATGTCAGAATAATTGAGTCAAAGAGGCATACCAAGTGTTTAATCTAAAATGCCAAGAATGAAACTACATGAGCAACTCATCAACAAGAATAAACTCACAACACAAGAGTTAATAAAACTAATGGTAACTAAAAATGTAATAACATTATAAGAGGAAAGAAGATGCAACAAACAATGATTGTGACACAGGAACCAACAGCCCAATAGTTTTCGGTCAGTAAGGAACAAATGAAAACAAGGAAGAAACATACTACGAGAAAGACACCTAACAACCATGGCATAAAATATAGATTCCAAGAGCCAGTCAACTATAGATTAACATCTTACCCGTATGAACAATAACTGGAAAACTTACAGATTGAAGAGATAGACAACAACTAACTAAATGAGATGACCAATATACAACTGATGTTATTGTAAATGAGTAGGACATCCTATATTATAAAAAGAATGGAAGTAACAATACTGTTAATTTAAAAGAAGCTGTAAATACAAGCATAATGACATGTTATGCACAGCATACATGTAATGTAAAGGAGTATTCAAATTGTATCATAATAATAACAAATGTTAGTCAAATAATCAAACAATCATGTAAGATAAGAAAAAGAAATGACTAATAAATTACCAGTTATCATTAATAAAACTAGACTTAAAAAAATAAGGTTAAAAAAATGTAAATTTGTATCAACTTAACACATGCATTGTTGCTACAAATAAGGAAACCACATAACCTAAGATACAGGTACTGTTCACATAAGTTCATATTTATTAGTAGGGAAAACCTACCTAAACTAAAATGTTTTGTACCTTAAACCAAGTAGAAATAATAAGCTTTCTACACATACCAATATAAGATACCAAAAATGAGTTTTTGATATAAGAATTTATGTAAATGAAGTGAACCAAAACCAGCCAAAATGAGATTCACTATATGAAACCTAAACAAAACCACATGGTAATGCCAAATAGAAGTAACAGACTAATACCCATACCACAAGTAAGATATAATACCACTATTGTAATAGTATAAGAGTATTATAAGCAAGGAAATAATGTATAATAAGAATAATTAATGACACCTGTCATGTGACACCAGGTGTAATTACTGTTATCCAATACTATACGCTAAGGAACAGGCTAATGTATTAAAAACACTAGACTCACTATCAAGATACCACTATTGTTAAACTATTCTAACTAAATGATAATATTAAAGAACAAAAGAATACCAAATAAGAATGAAAATAAATGTGCACCTCATAGTACAATATAGAGCTCACATTAATAACAGAAATACCAAGGAATAACAATAGATTTGCACTAACAAAGACTCACAGTAGTTGAAACCACTTATTGTTTACAACTGAGGTCATACAGAAGGTACGCAAATACCTTTGATTAAAAATAATGTGTAAATACAAGTAACAGACACATAGGCTAAGGCAACGTTAACATAAGCAATATGTTTTGTCAGTAGATTTAAGTAACAAGTAAGTAAGAAGTGTGAGAGGACTTGGAAGGCATGCCCACAAATAGGTATGAGTGCCATTGAATAGTTTTAATCTAAGAATAAATACAATTAATAGTGAATAGTGAAATGTGATAATCTCAAACATTAACTCCCTTAATAATGGACCAAAGCACACCATGAGTGGACTCAAAATAAAGAGCCGAGTGTTACCAATACAGTGATATGCTTAGATTTCAGATCTATGCTGTAATAAAAAAAGTTATTAAAAGTATAAGATATTTGTGTCAAATCGAGCAAATATTTATAATCTCCACACCAAACACCCCACGCTAAAAACAACAATTAAAATAATACGCGAAGGGGGTATGTGCATCAAATTAAAGATCGTCAACCAATCAGATCCAACAAATTAGCAAAATTTTCAACGATCACAAGACGGAACGGCAGAATGAGATGCGTGTTCCCGACACTTTATAATCAACTTCGGAGGAAGGCAGACGGCTAATCGTCAGCGTAAAGAAACAGCTGTGCATATGATTTGTGCGCATCACCGTTGTAAACAAGGCAACCTAACCTCAATTTGTGCTAACATAAACACTGTAGTATCGAAGGTGTAACAAGGATTGCTCAGTGTATAATCCAGAGCAATTCTGGGATTTAATTTAAAATATAAAGGGAGTACAGTGATTTTTCACATTTAATTAAGAATTTGAGAAACGATATAATTGAACCGCATTCCAATAATGCGTGTAAATAAAGCATATAGGTTAAAGTGTGTTATAAATATTATTCATTCAACAGTATTAAAGGCAATCCTCAACTTATTTTGAATATTCTATTGTTAAGAATTGTTCAAACAATCAATCAATTATTATGTATGAATACTTAGTGTGACATAATCACACCTAATTAAAGTTGTTATTTATTAAACATAGGTCAAACCAACCATCATTCATAAATGATTGAGAATTGTCAACTGGGTGAACAATTAACGAAAGTTAATGGAAAATTTCAATGTTATTTATGTCTTGTAATTTAGGAAGAGTCTACTAATATAACTATTTAAATGTTTATGTTTAATATGGATAAGAAACTAAGGTTGTCAAGCTACATGAATACTTGCAACTATGCAATTACCTTTTTGTAGAGTCAAACAATGATTCAGATGTTCCATTCAATAACACTGTTTCAACATATTATTTTATTGCTCCCTTTTTAAATGTTTTATCAAGAGTTATTTTAACGTTAACAAACGTTCTTTAAATCATTTATTGTCAATTGAGTTTAATAATTTTGTTAACCTGAAATGTCCAAAGCAGGCATGGTTATAATTTTGAATGTTAATTATTAAGTGATGATCGAACTGCAATCATTTTCAAACTGCCTAATAACGGTAGAGTAAGAGTTCTATTCAATAATTTGGTATTCTGCAGCTAAAAGAACACACACACACACACATGTGGATTAAATAATTTTAACCAAAAGGCATTTAGCCATACACTGACATTGTAAATCAGTTTTACCACCCTGAGACAAATTTTTATAAAACAAGCAACTCATGTTATTTAATTTGAATTGAAATAATTAATGATACCTTAGATCATTGAAGAGCATATTAAACTGAATAAATTATTATTTTATACGAACAAACCACGGAGTCAGTTAGTTCATTTCATAGAATAGATTTCAGAACAGGTGCACGACTCTCATTGGATAGCTCGATACGCAGTGGTGAATTTAAATACGGTAAGTCAATCTACAGATTAGATTGCTACATCGACCCTGCAAGATCGACAAGACTCACCACAAGTAAGTGATTGTTCTTGCAAAATATGTATGCTTTCAGTGAGGAACCTACGTCACCATTTCGTCAAGACGACGGAAGAACAACAATTTTAAAATAAATTAACCGAAGTTGAAAACTACTTCGCTAACTAATTTCCAGTGCATTAATCGGATTTATTTACGTTGGATTCAGTGCTAGATTGAATTGAAATAAATAAATCAATAAAAATAATAAACTAAACTAAAAGTTATTGAAATTTAAACAAAAATAAACGGGAAGATAGAACCCCAGTAAAACAAAGAAACGGTTTACTTACAATATGAACACAAAATTTATTATATAGATGTATCCTTCTCTTATTTCACTCCAAAATAATTATGAAAATTTTGATTCCAATCGATAATAATTAATTCTTTCCTATTTTACAAGAAGAAATATAAATCTTTATCCTTACGCAATAATATTTCAAAACAATTAACTAAGTTTATGATAAATGTGTTTAAGATACAACAATTAATTAAGTGTAAGAGAATAAACAAAATAATTCACTAATATAATTCGTATATAGAATAAAACACAAGTTTACTACTTCAGAACAATCTATCTACTTGAAAATTATTAATCATCTTTCATGATCCTAATACTTCTTATTTTACAAAACCATAATTATCTTTTATGATCAACATCATCAACATTATATATTTAATATTCATTAAAACGTTACTACCAATCTAGTAACCTCCTTCCACACCACACACTAGGCCCCCCCCCCTGGATTGTAGCGTCCAGTTGCTTCCACAAGGACTGAAATTAGGGAGGAATTTTGGCGTCTCCTGCCCTTGCTTCGGCCTTACATTTTTAAATTCCAGATATAATAATATCTGATTTTATATTTACAACCTTAAAACGGGTTTATCGCCTTTTTTACTGTTCCTACGCGAACAAGGTGATAGCCGCTGTTCCATAGTTCCGGGGATTCCCCTAAGTCACCCTCCGTTAATTTCAATTTAACACCAATTTCAAGGCCAACCAACCATGGTCAGTTTTACAATTTCTGCCCACAGCTGGTTGTCATCCAAAACCACGATTAGTGCTGGTAAAACAGTAATCGCCCGAAAAGGTGGAGAAATCTTCTTTCATTAGCATGTTTACACTTCGTCATTTTTAATACACTGTACGATAGCAATTAACCTATAATGTAATATTATATAAAGTAGTTGTACAGTGTATATTACGCCCAGTTTAGGCCTCCGATGATGGTAACGTGCTTTGACGTTACTCATCAACACTTACCGCTATCTACAGTGACACATGCCGCCACTGCAATAGCCTACTTATATCTAAACTTATGTCCTTCTGCATTTACTATTTCTACATTCCACAATTTATTTTCTCATCTATTGACACCAAACAACCCCCCAAAATCACCCATTAATCTTGCATAATAACATAATATAACATAATAAACATTAACCTTAAACATTAACATTACTACATTTAACTAAACAATTCACCTTTAAATAATTTGTATAGAAAATTATCAACATTACAACTTGAAATTTCTATTAACTTCTTTTATATCAACCTTTAATTAGTTATCATTTACTACCATTAAATTCTCCAAAAATTCAAATTTATTATTAACATTCATTTTGCATAACATTTCATTTATTATTACATTTCCACTGTGAATTTTCTTTTTTATCATTTTCATTATCAATTAGTCTGGGTGATTATCCGTCATTCACAATAATTTGATTTATTGAATGGGCATTTATATATATATATATATATATATATATATATATATAACCTTACTCCCTTTCTTCCTTCTAACAACCACTAACAGATTTGCATAGGATGACACCAATCTCTCAATAATAACCCCCTTCAACACTAATTCCACTTAACTTATATCATTCTCCTCCTAGAATAAAATACCTAATACCCTCCTTGTACCTAGGATGTGTGTTCCCTAACTGGCAATTCCATTCATACCCTCTTGCCCTCCACATAATTTCGGCAAGCACTCTTCGACACTTCTACGATTACCTACCCCAACGACGCACGTTGATCACTCCCTACAACATCATCCTCATTACAAAATATCCCCATCACCTATTTACTCACCATTTACATTATTCTCGCTTTCTCTACATATATGCACTCCCGCTACTGTGTCCCTACTACTACCCTGTTTCTGTATTATTTTTATTCCAAAATTCTTATTTTCTCTAACACCCATTAAAGTTAACTTGGATTGACCTAATGCCTTATTAAAATAATTATCATCACCCAAACCTTTTTACAACATTTTACATGAATATGTTCATTGACAATTACATTAGAAAATTCATCACTTATCTCATAATAACAATATAACTCAATATCCAAACATATTGTATGTTTAATCATTTGCTATTCATTATAGAATCTAAATCTCAGAGAATTATTTAAATTCATTATCAAAGCTCTTCTATACAACATTAATTAATTAATTAATTAATTACTCTCCAATTATTTAATTCCATCAGTTTAAAATTTCACAATTACTCTCATCACTTATTTAGTCTTAAAAAAAATGTTATAATTATTATTAAATCATTTCCTATTACATACATTGTTAAAAAACAGATAATGTAGATATTGATATTTGATATGTGTAGATACTCACAAGTCGAGTACGCGAGGTTATTGTTTATAATTATTAGAATTTTATTATTAATAAAATTGAATGAGTGTTCACGTTTAAGGTTTGTCGTTTTAAAAGAGTATTTATCACTTCACGGTGTCAACCTCCCCACTTACCATATGTGGCTGTCTTCAATGTTCTCGTTGGTGACTTCTTCTACTGCAAAAACACTGGATATACATACATAGATATTCTTTTCGAATATCACACAGAATGCACATACACAATAAAAATAAATTAAAAGTTCAACTGCAATTCGAATGATATTGGTCATTCAAATACTACCGCCACCTTATGAGAGAACTGTTCATGAAAAATTAAACTACTTTATCTATAATATAAAAATCAAAACTCTGGTTCCACTGGTAAATAAATTGGGGATTTATTAACAATTATTAGATTCAATGAACTCTTTTAAAAAACAATCAATAATATCTTTACAAACAATAATAACTTTAAACAATTCCTGAGATCTCTGTACCTCAAGGCTGGTAACACTGATGTATGGTACAATGTTTTTGGTGAACGAGGTTATGTTCACTTTATTCAGTTATATTACCAAATTGGTGAGTTCTTTGAAGATACATGATACCAGACTACAAGATGTGACTTAAATTAACAATATTTAATTATGTATCACTATAAAAAACAGACAAAATTTAAAATTATAAAACTCGGTACCATAACCGATATATCGTACTATCGTACGCTTAGCAAACGCATATAGCAGTTGTGGTCAAAACACGTGCTCTGGGGTTTGCACTGTTAAAAATATTATTATTATTTATTCATTAACTATCAAAATCATGTACTGGCAAGAGAAAAAAACTCTTGTTATAGCTTTCATTTCAGTTAAAATTATTTAAGAACAGAATTATTTCTTGGTGACAAAATTATAATCGTCAGTTCTAGGTTAGTTACCTAGTATACGTGAGTCATTATTTAGAATAAGTATATTACTTATTAAATTCTTAATGATATGATCATAAACATTCTATTTATAAGTCATTTGACGTATAATTATCAGTTATTTAAAATATTTGCACAATAAAACAATTATCTGTTAATTCAAAAAGTTTAGTCAAGTAAGCGACTATCTACTATACATTGATGATCGGTATCTAAATTAATTCCGACCTTCTCAATTATTATCCAATTGTAAAATATTTATTTTTAAATTAATCATTGTGCTACAATTTATTTGTTAGACACTGATAATTTTTCATCATAGTTTAAGCACTTGAGTATTTTTGACTAGTGCAGTCCAAAACAATACCTTTCGTTTATTAACGAAAATTATTATTTTTCATTAATTTCTTTTAAAGTAATTAAAATATGGTACTCCCTGATTTAAAACACAAAACACGACCTTTATTATACACTGGTCGAGTTATTTTCACTGTTCACTTAATGCACTGGATACTCGGTAATAGATTGTTGTGTACAGGTTAGCGTATGTTGACTTATTACTGTTTGTGACGCGCACATTTTGAAATAATCTTGCCGATTTCTTGCGTGGACCTTCTGTCTTTAGTGATACCGAACGAATGATTCCTTCACCGAAGCGTCTCCTTCTCGTATGGTCATTTTAAGCTATTTGATTGGTTCAAAAGGTCAAACTCTCAACCCCAAAACACTTTGGTCAAATAAAACTTTTAATTTTTTACAATTCTAAGCGTGGGTTCGAGGCTATGAGTGACGTATGCATGGATACTCAAAATGATTGAAAAGTTTATAATTGTCATAACTTTCTTATCCTTCGTCGTATCGTCGATTGGGTAGTGGCATTAAATCGCAGACACTTGTGGCTTTATTTTAAGAATAAACAAGCATTAAAACCGTTCATTATTAATTCACTTAGCCATCTCAAATACTCATATGGTGATTCTTAATATAAATAAGTTTGTTTCACCATATTTCTTTACAATTATACTGTAATACTTACTACTAAACGTCTCGAGTCCATTTCTCTTTCATTTTAGTACATAAAATAGTCATAATTACAATTTAAACAATATCTGGTAATGGCGTGGATAGCGACCATGTTCGATTGTTTATAATTACATGTAACGCTATTATTCCTTATCTTATTACGCATGTTTGACATCCTAACACTAATGTGTACATTTATTTACATTTGTTCACATTTTATTTTGCAAAAATGTTATTTTTTATATACTTATAGTATTATCAAAAATACCTTCTGTTCTCATTTCTCTAATTTGTCACTTTTTTAATTATTTTATCACACAAGGTATATAATGTTATTAATTAAAGTAGTGTACAATTGTTGTACCTTGTTGGTTTAATGCATTTATTAACTTTTCGTTATCTGAAAGCTCTTCAATTCATAGTATAGTGTTTATTTATATCTGGTGTTACAAGTGCAGTTAGTTAGTTTATAATATTTCAACTATTAAACTACTACTATTACATTTGAGATGTGTACTCATAGCAGTATCAGACATTTCTCTAACTACTGATAACATTTTTCATAATCTTTTGATAAGTTTTGATATTGCCTTTTGATTAACTATCTTGTCACATTGGGGTTCTGTTCATTTGGCTTTATGATATCATATTCAATCTGATTCATTTGCTGTGTATTTCAGTACACATGGTATTTTAATGATTTGCATTATTATTCATAATTAGTCTTTGTTTGAAACAATTGTTGATAGTTGCTTGGTTTAACTAATATACATGATTTTATGTTATAGGTTTACCTTCTATGAGGTTATGTGTCAGTTGTCTGACAACAATGTGCAACATATTCTTATGCAGTATTTGACTCTACTATTACCATTTCATTATGGCATTCTACTACAATGGTTTAATTATTAAGTTATACACATGTTTACACTGTTTGTTGAAACAATAACACAGGTATTCTTAGTCTAATAATATTACATTTCTTGGTGGGTTGCACCTAGTTTTTGGTACATTGATTGTTTTATACCTAACAAACTAGCTTATTTGCTACTGTTTGTTCTGGAATTCATCTATATTTTGTCCTGTCTTGCTATGGCATTCAGGCACATTTCATTTCAAGGCTTACAAAGCTTTTATTATTAGTCCCTATGAACAATTAATATACTGTTCTGTCTCATATTTCTTTTGGTGGTCTTAATGATTATTTATATGATATTACAATCTTGATTAAACTTGTCACACTAATTGTCTGTGCATTTTAACTAGTTAATCTTGGATTCTTTCACTTATAATGGTTAATCATTTTCCTCTGTTATAAACACTTTCACTTGTATTGTCTGTGGTGTTTATTTGGGGTAAAAATGGTTACCATATCACAGGTTGTCACATTTATATTAAGTTTTCACTGTTATTGTTTGTGATCACTCAATGATGCTAAACACTGGTCTCTTTGTCGTTGATCTTTGAATAATCATTACACTTCTTCCGGTCACTATATTAATTTTAGTTCCTTGTATACCTTGTGAATGTTGATTTCTTGTACTGTCCATACATTATCTTCATTCTTCGTGGTATGTTTCCTTTCCTCTTCTTCTTCCTTTCTTCTTCTGGTTAATTGTTGCTCACTATCGGTGTTCTCCTGGGTTATACACATTACTTGTGATAATCAATGTTCCCTTAGTCTTGTCATATTCTTCAATATTTTTATTCGTGGTAGTCATTGTTCCATAGTATTTTATACTAATAAACAAATTTGTTTGTTTTATCATCATTGTGGTTGTACTTGATTCATATCCTCTTCATTTTAATGATTATTTTTGTCATGTCCCCTCACTATTTTGGATCTGTTGGCTCCTCTTCATTTTAATAATTATTTTCGTTGTTTCCCCTCACTATTCGGGATCTATTGGGCCTGGATTCTAACATATTATATTGGCTCGTTGTCATTTTCTCTCTCTTTTGTACTCGATGATATCCTTATTATTCTTCCTTCTTCTTTGTTGGGTTGTTTCAATAATATTCGTTCGTATATACACACTTTGTCTATATTCTCCTGTTCCTTATTTTATGTACTTTGAAATATTTTCATGATCTCCCTTTACTTGACGCAATAGATAGTTATTTTATGTAACTGCCAATTTGTTACGTTACATATGCCTTCCTATAAGAATTGATTAATTCTGAATTAGTATATTTATTTTTTATTGAAGAATTCATCAATTGTTGTACATTTCCATGTCGACTCTTATGCTTTTTTATATATCCCTTCACTTTCTTTTATTTGAATCATAATTATTTCTTTTCTATGTAATTATCTCCCTTGTTTATTTAGTTCCCTAATTCCCTAACATAAGTTTAGCTGGGGCAGTTCAGAGTGGCTCACTTTGGCATACAACTCCACTGGCCATACTAACATCAATAAATACAGAGGCACATCATCTCCATCAATAATATAAATGATTGCTGGCATTTTTCATCAGTCAATTCATCTCAAATTAATTCAAAATATAAAGTGGTCGTTCTTTCGACAAATAATAAATATCCTTGGGATCATCTCACGCATTTGCGGTTTATACATTGTTATATTCTCTTCTTCTTGATTCAACTTAACTAAATTCTTCACATTTTACAGGGATAGTTTGTTTACATTTCATCACTGGTATACTCTCATGATCGTCTTCGTTAATATATTATTTTTTCATTCTTCTTTGTCATCAATTAATCTTTTCTCTTGGTATTACATTAAACGTCATTTCATAATCTTCTTCATTTTCATGATTCACTTCTTCGGGATATAATTCATGAATATATTTTCATGATGTCAAATGAAATATAACCCATTTGATATAGGCTCTCTTCTAGTGTCTTGCCTCGTGGTTGTGTGTTACATCAATGATATTTATTTGCTTTCGTTCCTCCAACTTCTTATTTTCTTCTCGTTCTGTATACCATCTAGTCCATCGTCTCCTCTTTTATTAGTACGGGTAAGTTGTTGATTACATGTTGACTTGGCTCTTGGAAATTTTGTTATATTATATACATATTTGCCATTGATGTTGGGTGTCGGTCTCGTATTGTTAATTTTTTCTTTATTAATAATAGTACGGGTAAGTTGTTATTTTACTGTTGACTAGGCTCTTGGAATTTTTGTGTGTGCCAAAGATGTTGTTTGTCTTTCTCATATAGTCATTTTTTCTTTATTAATAGTAGTACGGGTAAGTTGTTGATTACATGTTGACTTGGCTCTTGGAATTTACTATGCCATGGTTATAAGGCGTCGTTCTCGTATTATATTTTTTCTTTTATGTGTACGGGTAAGTTGTTCTTTACTTGTTGACTTGGCTCTTGGAAATTGGTTAATTTGCCATGGTTGTAAGGTGTCAGTCTCGTATTATATTTTTTCTTTCATGTACGGGTAAGTTGTTATTTTACTGGTTGACTTGGCTCTTGGAATTTACTATGCCGTGGTTGTTATTTGTCGGTCTCGTATAGTTATTTTTTCTTTTATGTGTAGTACGGGTAAGTTGTTCTTTTACTGTTGACTAGGCTCTTGGAATTTTTTGTGCCAAAGATCTTGTTTGTCATTCTCGTATAGTTTTTTCTCTCTATTAATAGTAGTATGGGTAAGTTGTTATTTTACTGTTGACTTGGCTCTTGGAATTATATTTGTGCCAAAGATGGTGTTTGTCGTTCTTGTAGTGTTATTCTTTTTATTAATAGTAGTACGGGTAAGTTGTTATTTTACTGGTGACTAGGCTCTTGGAATTTACTATGCCGTGGTTGTTATTTGTCGGTCTCGTATTATAATTTTTCTTTTATATGTACGGGTAATTACAATTTTCTTCATCCTTTACATAATTCCTTTAGATCACTTTTTTATATTACAAGATTACAATATAGTCAACATTTATTCTCACAGTTATATTTTCACTTCTTACTTAGTATCAATAACAAATAGTCTTCATCGCAATATTTCACTCTTTCTTCATTATTTAATTTTCAATATACCGTTTCATGGAAGTTTGTTCATGTTAGCATTATTTGTTATCAAAATAATCCGTCCCATATTTCAATGTATTTTCATTCAGTTTAACCATAGTCATTGCTCCCCTCTCTTCTCGTCGTTCGAACTTTTTCAGTGTTCATACTCCTATCTGTTCTCGTCATATACCTTGCTATCATTTGGTTTTTCCATTTTGATGCTATCAGGGCTTCATCTGCCTTCCGTTCTTCCGTTTTCTTCTTCTCCCTATCTTCAGTATACACGTATTCAGTGTTCTCCTGGTCGTTGTTATTACTGATATTTGGTATCTCTTCTAATTCTGTTTGACCGTCATCTGTCTTCTGGTTGGGTCCTTCCATTAACTGGCTCCTCTTCTTCCTCAATTCTCTTATTTCTCTGGCGTACCCTTCGATGATCCGGTCCCATTGTTCTTGATAGCCTTCCTTTTTCTTAAAATATCTTACTCTTCTTTTGGAAATCTTTGCTTGAAGTATTTTATTGGTTATATTCTTCTTTGTTGTCACATAATTCTCCTCTTCGTCCGTCTTCATGAAGCTCCTTCGGTACTCCTTCCTAAAGCTTCCTTCTTCATGGTCGACGATTGGTAAGTTGATCATATTAATCAGACCACCTCGAGTCATTTCGATTAATTCTTTTGTGACCCTTGTCTTCTTTGGACGCATGGTTCTTCTTTCTTCCATCTTCACCTCTTCCGTTTCCTTAATTATTTAGATCTTCTTTTCTCCACTCTCTTCAGGCTTTGGATTCGCTTGTTCCATGTTTTTATCTTCAGGTACTTCTTCAACCTCCATTTGATCGTCTATTATTAATTCTCTTCTTATCTTCTTAACACTCTCTTTTGTCTCTTCACAACATCTTTTTATTGTCTCTCCCGATCGCTTATAATCATCATCCACTACCGGGTTTATCGACTCCACGCTCTCCTTGTCATCTTCCTTCATTTTCTTACTCATTTGGTCTAATTTCCCATTGATTTCATTAATTTTGGCTCCTAATTCTGCAGATAAATTTACTTTCATTATTTCCATCTTTTTCTCCAATAACTCTTCCATATTTTTCTGTCCGTCTTCTATTTTCTTTGATAACGATCGGCTGTCTTCCTTCAGTGACTCTATACTCTGTTTTGTGGTTTGATTGTTTTCATCCATTTTCTTATTCATCGACTCCATATTCTTGTTCAGTGTCTCAATTGATTTGTTGGTATTTTCCTCCAGTCTCTGACTCAACATTTCCATTGTTTTATTGTTACCTTCAATAATCATCCGCATCATCTCTTGGTAATCCATGTTCCCTGGTTTCGTTGGTCTTTCCGGTTGGTTTACCTCTGGTTGTGTATTCTCTTGTGTGACTTCCGGTTCATCTTCCGGTTGCTGAACCTCCTCCGCCGGTTCAGGTTGTCTATCTTCAATTTCTAATAATATTTCTTTAACATCCTCTGCTGATGTCGCTTCTTTTTCCTCCAATCCGGCCTCCCTCTCGGCCTCTGCCGCTCGTTTCTTCGAAGTTGACCTCCTGTATATCTTGTTATCTGCGTAATGTACTTGCTGTCTTGCTGTCGAATTAGGTTGGGAAATTATTTGTTTAATTAATTAAACTGTTAAGTGGTTTCGTCCTAATTTGCGCTCAGACATTGGGCGCCAATCTGTTACAAAACAGATAATGTAGATATTGATATTTGATATGTGTAGATACTCACAAGTCGAGTACGCGAGGTTATTGTTTATAATTATTAGAATTTTATTATTAATAAAATTGAATGAGTGTTCACGTTTAAGGTTTGTCGTTTTAAAAGAGTATTTATCACTTCACGGTGTCAACCTCCCCACTTACCATATGTGGCTGTCTTCAATGTTCTCGTTGGTGACTTCTTCTACTGCAAAAACACTGGATATACATACATAGATATTCTTTTCGAATATCACACAGAATGCACATACACAATAAAAATAAATTAAAAGTTCAACTGCAATTCGAATGATATTGGTCATTCAAATACTACCGCCACCTTATGAGAGAACTGTTCATGAAAAATTAAACTACTTTATCTATAATATAAAAATCAAAACTCTGGTTCCACTGGTAAATAAATTGGGGATTTATTAACAATTATTAGATTCAATGAACTCTTTTAAAAAACAATCAATAATATCTTTACAAACAATAATAACTTTAAACAATTCCTGAGATCTCTGTACCTCAAGGCTGGTAACATTGATGTATGGTACAATGTTTTTGGTGAACGAGGTTATGTTCACTTTATTCAGTTATATTACCAAATTGGTGAGTTCTTTGAAGATACATGATACCAGATTACAAGATGTGACTTAAATTAACAATATTTAATTATGTATCACTATAAAAAACAGACAAAATTTAAAATTATAAAACTCGGTACCATAACCGATATATCGTACTATCGTACGCTTAGCAAACGCATATAGCAGTTGTGGTCAAAACACGTGCTCTGGGGTTTGCACTGTTAAAAATATTATTATTATTTATTCATTAACTATCAAAATCATGTACTGGCAAGAGAAAAAATCTAGAGAAAAAAACTCTTGTTATAGCTTTCATTTCAGTTAAAATTATTTAAGAACAGAATTATTTCTTGGTGACAAAATTATAATCATCAGTTCTAGGTTAGTTACCTAGTATACGTGAGTCATTATTTAGAATAAGTATATTACTTATTAAATTCTTAATGATATGATCATAAACATTCTATTTATAAGTCATTTGACGTATAATTATCAGTTATTTAAAATATTTGCACAATAAAACAATTATCTGTTAATTCAAAAAGTTTAGTCAAGTAAGCGACTATCTACTATACATTGATGATCGGTATCTAAATTAATTCCGACCTTCTCAATTATTATCCAATTGTAAAATATTTATTTTTAAATTAATCATTGTGCTACAATTTATTTGTTAGACACTGATAATTTTTCATCATAGTTTAAGCACTTGAGTATTTTTGACTAGTGCAGTCCAAAACAATACCTTTCGTTTATTAACGAAAATTATTATTTTTCATTAATTTCTTTTAAAGTAATTAAAATATAGTACTCCCTGATTTAAAACACAAAACACGACCTTTATTATACACTGGTCGAGTTATTTTCACTGTTCACTTAATGCACTGGATACTCGGTAATAGATTGTTGTGTATAGGTTAGCGTATGTTGACTTATTACTGTTTGTGACGCGCACATTTTGAAATAATCTTGCCGATTTCTTGCGTGGACCTTCTGTCTTTAGTGATACCGAACGAATGATTCCTTCACCGAAGCGTCTCCTTCTCATATGGTCATTTTAAGCTATTTGATTGGTTCAAAAGGTCAAACTCTCAACCCCAAAACACTTTGGTCAAATAAAACTTTTAATTTTTTACAATTCTAAGCGTGGGTTCGAGGCTATGAGTGACGTATGCATGGATACTCAAAATGATTGAAAAGTTTATAATTGTCATAACTTTCTTATCCTTCGTCGTATCGTCGATTGGGTAGTGGCATTAAATCGCAGACACTTGTGGCTTTATTTTAAGTCTAAACAAGCATTAAATCCGTTCATTATTAATTCACTTAGCCATCTCAAATACTCATATGGTGATTCTTAATATAAATAAGTTTGTTTCACCATATTTCTTTACAATTATACTGTAATACTTACTACTAAACGTCTCGAGTCCATTTCTCTTTCATTTTAGTACATAAAATAGTCATAATTACAATTTAAACAATATCTGGTAATGGCGTGCATAGCGACCATGTTCGATTGTTTATAATTACATGTAACGCTATTATTCCTTATCTTATTACACATGTTTGACATCCTAACACTAATGTGTACATTTATTTACATTTGTTCACATTTTATTTTGCAAAAATGTTATTTTTTATATACTTATAGTATTATCAAAAATACCTTCTGTTCTCATTTCTCTAATTTGTCACTTTTTTAATTATTTTATCACACAAGGTATATAATGTTATTAATTAAAGTAGTGTACAATTGTTGTACCTTGTTGGTTTAATGCATTTATTAACTTTTCGTTATCTGAAAGCTCTTCAATTCATAGTATAGTGTTTATTTATATCTGGTTTTACAAGTGCAGTTAGTTAGTTTATAATATTTCAACTATTAAACTACTACTATTATATTTGAGATGTGTACTCATAGCAGTATCAGACATTTCTCTAACTACTGATAACATTTTTCATAATCTTTTGATAAGTTTTGATATTGCCTTTTGATTAACTATCTTGTCACATTGGGGTTCTGTTCATTTGGCTTTATGATATCATAGTCAATCTGATTCATTTGCTGTGTATTTCAGTACACATGGTATTTTAATGGTTTGCATTATTATTCATAATTAGTCTTTGTTTGAAACAATTGTTGATAGTTGCTTGGTTTAACTAATATACATGATTTTATGTTATAGGTTTACCTTCTATGAGGTTATGTGTCAGTTGTCTGACAACAATGTGCAACATATTCTTATGCAGTATTTGACTCTACTATTACCATTTCATTATGGCATTCTACTACAATGGTTTAATTATTAAGTTATACACATGTTTACACTGTTTGTTGAAACAATAACACAGGTATTCTTAGTCTAATAATATTACATTTCTTGGTGGGTTGCACCTAGTTTTTGGTACATTGATTGTTTTATACCTAACAAACTAGCTTATTTGCTACTGTTTGTTCTGGAATTCATCTATATTTTGTCCTGTCTTGCTATGGCATTCAGGCACATTTCATTTCAAGGCTTACAAAGCTTTTATTATTAGTCCCTATGAACAATTAATATACTGTTCTGTCTCATATTTCTTTTGGTGGTCTTAATGATTATTTATATGATATTACAATCTTGATTAAACTTGTCACACTAATTGTCTGTGCATTTTAACTAGTTAATCTTGGATTCTTTCACTTATAATGGTTAATCATTTTCCTCTGTTATAAACACTTTCACTTGTATTGTCTGTGGTGTTTATTTGGGGTAAAAATGGTTACCATATCACAGGTTGTCACATTTATATTAAGTTTTCACTGTTATTGTTTGTGATCACTCAATGATGCTAAACACTGGTCTCTTTGTCGTTGATCTTTGAATAATCATTACACTTCTTCCGGTCACTATATTAATTTTAGTTCCTTGTATACCTTGTGAATGTTGATTTCTTGTACTGTCCATACATTATCTTCATTCTTCGTGGTATGTTTCCTTTCCTCTTCTTCTTCCTTTCTTCTTCTGGTTAATTGTTGCTCACTATCGGTGTTCTCCTGGGTTATACACATTACTTGTGATAATCAATGTTCCCTTAGTCTTGTCATATTCTTCAATATTTTTATTCGTGGTAGTCATTGTTCCATAGTATTTTATACTAATAAACAAATTTGTTTGTTTTATCATCATTGTGGTTGTACTTGATTCATATCCTCTTCATTTTAATGATTATTTTTGTCACGTCCCCTCACTATTTTGGATCTGTTGGCTCCTCTTCATTTTAATAATTATTTTCGTTGTTTCCCCTCACTATTCGGGATCTATTGGGCCTGGATTCTAACATATTATATTGGCTCGTTGTCATTTTCTCTCTCTTTTGTACTCGATGATATCCTTATTATTCTTCCTTCTTCTTTGTTGGGTTGTTTCAATAATATTCGTTCGTATATACACACTTTGTCTATATTTTCCTGTTCCTTATTTTATGCACTTTGAAATATTTTCATGATCTCCCTTTACTTGACGCAATAGATAGTTATTTTATGTAACTGCCAATTTGTTACGTTACAACATATATTGTTTACACAGTACATAATACACCCTAATGTAATACACAAATACATTTGACATCAACAAACACAAAAATATACAATCCAAATTAGTATCTGATATCATTGACCACAAATCATTTCATAATACAATCCATGTCGAAACCACACTGTTCACATAATTAAATGTTCATAAACAATACAACATTTATCCACCATCATCGAATAACAATCTAACCTTAGGTCTACACAAATCCTTTTTTATTAAATACCTTATATTATTATTATCAACATAATAGTTATTTAATTTCTCATAATTTTCCACAATATCATTAGAATTAATAGGATTATTCCATATCATTATATCATATAATTGGTCACGATCGAGTATAGTCATTTCGCCTTTGGTATAATCTGTCACCACCAGGTAAGTTAATAATTCATCATTAACAACATCATCTACTGCTGCTACATCAGCTTCAACACAAGGTAAGATTTCAATATTATTATCCACTCTTTCTATACGTAATCTTTCTATTAATTCTTTATAATTTCTATCTACCTTAAATAATTCTATCTCCCCATCAACACACAACTCTCTTTCAAAATATCTCCCACCAAAATGCCATTTCACGTATTCTCTACTAAACCATGCAGAAGGTACTACACTAAAACACCTCCTGGCTTTTCCAGGAACCTCATTAAAATTCAAAGGGCAATTTGAAGACACCATGTCTTCCAATACTAAGGGACTCTTGCCCTTCAACAACAACAATGAACGCCTTGGTTCACAATAAACCCAGGGAAAATTTACCTTCTGCCCCATATCCATCTTTACACTCTCTCTCTAACTTGTAAACATTTGTTTCTATCACTTCATTATCAAATTCTACTCCCACTATAACTTCATTAGTACTCTCAATATTCACACCCTTACGCTCTAACACCATATTTGTAATTATATTATCATAATTTTCAACCCCACTTACCTTATCGTCTTTATTTTTGTTTAATTGGTCTGTCTCTCTACCATTTTCTACCCCCACCTTAATCTCAGAATTATCATCGTTATTTAATATTTTATTTTCTAACGCTACCACTTTCACTATTTTACCATTATTATTATCTGTCAGATCTCTAACACTGTTACCTGACTTCTTATTTATTATCTGATCTAATTTTCTGTCTAAATTTTTATTCATTTCGTTAATCTTCTTCTCACAATGGCTACTTATTGATTCTATTATATTGTCATGTTATGTCATATTTTCACAGGAGCTCGTTTCGTGTGCTGTTCATGCAGGGCTGTCAGATACTACAATATGTTCATTCCATTCCAAGTCGTCCCACGGTAAAGGTCCGTAAGGCGAGCATTTTGGCATTCTTGTGGCTACATCACGCTCTGGTGTTGATTTACGGCAGTCTGACAACACTGCAGGCCAGGCGCTGGATGTGACGTGCTGATGTGTTTCCAACGATGTCAGTTGTATTGCATTCTTGCTTACTCTGCCTTAAAACTGAGTGTAATAGAAAGTGTATTTTCTTTAACGATTTATTTTAATATACTTAAGGAATATTTGGTTCATGAAAGTGTTCTTATTACAATGTCCACTGACAAGAATAAAGTCGTTCATAGCCAGGGAAGAGAAATTGTGGCGAGTGTTATAGCTTTCTGCGATGCTGAGAAAGAAAGTAATTCGTTTATCTTGCCAGTTACCCAAGCAACAAAGAGAGCTGCTGAAGCAACTGGCAAGTCGGTTAGTTTCATTAAGAAACTTAGAAGAGAACTTAAAGTGTCCCAGGAAAGTGGAACGAAATTAAACACCCCCGGGAAGAAACGAAATGTCGGAAAACGCATTGCTTTGGATGATATGAGCAAATGTATCATTCGTAGAAAAGTACAGGAGTTTTATTCGGTAAAGAAAAAAGTTCCGACCTTATGGAAACTGCGCGCGGTTCTACAAGAAGCTATAAATTACGAAGGAAGCAAGGAACATCTTAGACAGACATTGCATGCAATCGGTTTTCGATTTAAGAAGTGTCAAAACAAAAGGAAACTTCTCATGGAACGAAATGACATTGTGTTCAAGCGATCGTGTTACCTAAGAAGTCTGCGGGCAAATGACAAATTAGGGGAGAAGAAAAGACCTGTCATATACCTCGACGAAACTTACATCCATTCGTCCTATACAGTTAAAAAGTGTTGGCAAGATGATGATACGGATGGCGTTTTAACATCTGATAGTGCCGCCCAAAGGTGGATTATTGTTCATGCTGGCAGTGAGGAAGGTTTTGTCCCTGGTGCACTCTGCATGTTCAAGTCAAAAACAAAATCGGGGGATTATCACGACGAGATGAACAGTGGAAACTTCACAAAGTGGCTCAAAATGCAATTACTGCCGAACATTACAGAGGCTTCTATAATTGTTATGGACAATGCACCATATCACAGCCAACAGATAAATAAACCACCCACTTCGAACAGCAGAAAGAAGAAATGAAGGCATGGCTGTCACAGAATAACATAGAATTTCCACTTGACGCCAAGAAGTGCAAATTACTTGACATTATACGCCGTAAAAAATCGACTCCTACGTTCGCTGTGGACGAATTCCTGAAGTCTGCTGGACATACTGTTGCTAGATTACCCCCGTATCATTGCGACTTAAACCCCATGGAATACATCTGGAGTACCGTGAAAAGAAGAGTCGCCGAGAATAATGTGGCCCAGTCAAATGCAGACATAGAACAGCTTACCAAAGAAGCGTTTGCCAGTGTAACAGGTGATGAATGGAAGAAAGTATGTGGGCATGTGGATGAACTGCGGTCTAGTTATTGGGTGAACGATGCTTTGGTGGATGAAGTCCAGGAGCAGCTGCTCATCCGACTTGGCAATGAGAATGACAGCGATTCGGACAGCAGTACTGAGTTGGACGGAAATGACTCCAGCAGCGATTCAGTAGCTAGCGGAATCTCGGGAATTGAAGCTCTGGAATAGTGAAGGTACGGGGTTGTTATTTTTTATTTTATTTTATTATTATTAATATTTATTTATTACTTATATAATTAACTGCATTTTGACTGTGACTGGCATGTCTGTAACTCACTGTTGACTTGGCAACAGCGCTTTCGTATTGCCTTCTCTCACACTCCAAAGTAGGGTTACTCCCTCCCCACAGACGCGGAGCTACCGCTGCCAGCCAGGGCTTCAGAAAGAGTTGCCAAGCTGTACATTTGAATCTACTTTGGAAACAAAGCACACTACCATTCGCCATAAGGCCCATAAGTAGTTCATCGAATCAAGTTAAAATTTCTTTCCCATTAACATTTTTACATTCCCACCAAAATAAACATAAGCAATCATATTTTAAATTATATAATTATATATTTGCACAACCCAGCACTTCTTAAATTTAGATTTGCCACTCATGCAATCACACCCTCATTCAATGCGGTACAATTTCTTTATTTTTTATATGGAGCTCATTTTTTACTGAATCTAATAAGAATACAGAAACTTCGGTTTTATTCCTTATTACTTTTGGTTTTACCCCCACATTTGTTACTTAGCTGGAAAATCAGTCCAGAAGGCGTCTCATTGCTCCACGCGCACTACGGAGTTTGTTTTTCCAATTTCCACTGACTTTACATGACAACTGCTAATACACTCTGATAAAGTTGTAAATTTGTTATTTTACATTTTATACGTGCGATATTCACATTTTTAGTTGCGGGCCGAAAACTATGCCCAGCCGGCGGACGCACGAACTGCTCGCGTCCGTTACCTTGAGATGTTATTTGCCGACTGACGAAACGAACTGCTTCAATTCTGAGGTGGAGAGGGTCGTCGCGTCATCAATCTCATTGTTCTCGGTGATGACGTCTCTTTGCTTTAAGGGCGCAGAAATTACGTTTGGCATTCTTTATGTGATGTTTCACAGGAGTGTCTTGTTGACGAGTTTACTTGGCTGGTTATGTAAACGGTGATTTCATATGTCAGAGTTCGTTTGGCGAAATCGAGTTGTTATTTCCGCACGTACACCACTGACCTTGACGCAATTACTGCGCGCTCGATATTACGTAGTTACACACTTTACAAAACTTTACCCTCTTGGATTATGATTTTGAATAAAATAAAATTTACATATGGTTTTTCCCAAAATCCCTATACGTACTGTATTGTACCGTTACATGGTTTACATGTGATATGTGTGTATGGTTTACATGTGATGTGTGTGTATGGTTTACATGTATTGTGTGTGGTGGTTTGATTTTTTTAATTGTGAATGATTATGGGTCTAAGCCAGTGGGGACTTGTGACCAGTAGCATATCTAGATTTTGGCAGGAGGGTCCGGTTGATTCACCTTCATACAAAAGAGAAAACAAGTTAAGACTAATCATTATTACTATCTTTAAAATGGCTGAAAAACATGTGATAACATCCTGAAATCACTCCCATTAAACTAAATGGTAATAACACAATAAAAATATGCATTATTGACACATTGTTTACAAGATACTTATTGACTGAATTGTTCTTCCTATATTTCACTTTTCAAATGTGTATGCAACTGCTGTGTAATAAACCTGCTTGTGTATTAAAAAAAAAATACTACACTATATTTAGCATACACTGCTTAATAATAATAAAACAGCTTAAAAATTAAGAGACTAACAAAATCCCTTAACTTTTTTGACCCTCCCATTGGAGGGGGCCATTCCTGTTTGCCCCACCCTAACTATGCCATGACTGGTGACTCACAAATACAGCATGCTGCAAAATGACAATGCTGCATCTTATGGCTCCTCCACACATTGGCCCAACGTGTTGGCCGAACTGTTGGCCGCCAACATTTGTGACAAACATGGAGACAAATGTGCACGTCCACACATTGGCCCAACTGTTTGGCGAACATTTAAATGACAACGTTAAAGCTTTAGTCGAAAGATTTTTGTGGTGGATGATGGACGTCGAGGAGGTCGCGGCCGCAGCTGTTTGTTTGGTTCGAGCATATAATTGATATGTATCTGTGCACAATAAAAAAGTTATAAAGAAGAAATGGCGAAAAAAAGATGGTGGGTGCTAACTGTTCACCGCAACAGGACAAGGTAAATGATTTACTAATTATTATTTTAGAAACAAAAATATAAAAAATCCAAAACAAAAACAAACAAATACAATATCCGAAACTACTAATTTGTCGGCTATTTTATCTGTTCGTTGTCTGATTTTGTTTCTGAAGATTATTTTTGTATTTAACCTTATTGATAAAATTTTTATATTTTTGATTTAGTTGTTTACCTATTGATGAACCCAGAAACAGGAGTTCGAAACCGGTTTAACTTTAGTAATAATAGTTAGAAATTTGTTTTCAATTTATTCTGTTTTTAATTGTTGCCTGAATAACCATTATTTCAAGAAATTTTACTTACTCTCAATTATTATTTTGAACGAGTGAGCACCGGGGTTTATTGGTTTGGTTAACCCTCAATAATTTATTTTTGCAGGCAAATCATGGAGAATCAAATTGCTGAGCTTCTCACAGAGCCATCAGGAGAATTTGACAACTTTGTTCGAATGTCGTTTACCGACTTTGAATTGCTCTTGCAAAAAATATCGCCAAAAATTGCAAAACAAAACACTAGATGGCGAGACTCAATACCAGCCAAAGTACGTCTCACTGTAACTTTGAGATTCTTGGCTACTGGGGATAGCTACAGGAGTTTGCACTATTTGTTTAAAATCTCAAGTCAGATTATATCCGAAATAATTCCTGACGTCTGTTTAGCACTCAATGAAGCATTAAAAGATTTAGTCAAGGTAAATAAAATACTATTTTTCCATTACCAAATTTTATTAATTTTTACAACAAGCATGATTTATATTTACATTAAAATTATCACAATTTAATCTAATTTATTATTAAAACACACACTACATTTGCGTGTAATGCTTGTCCACATTGTAGGCTTCACCTTGAATTTCATATGTTTGGTGGTGAGCATCTGTTGGCAGGTCGGTAAAAACAGTTATTGAATTGTGTTGTTCGGACTCCCCGCTGTTCCTTATAAGCAAACAGGGAGGCGATGAGACGGAATTGCTACTGGAATGAAGGGAGGTTGTCGGCGAAGCTAATGAAGAACATGGAGAAACGCTGTGAACGGATGGAATGTTCGCATTGATGTATGAAAATGAATGGCGTTTTGCTGCTCGTTTTTTTAGAACTAAACCATCAATTTCATACATCAATTCAGCCCTCTCCAGTTTGGTGAATTGCCTCAATTTTTTTGCAAGTAATTTCCCATACAAATCGCACTCGTCTTCACTTATTTCCTTGCTTTTCTTAATAAGCACCTCATTCAGAGTCGTAAACGCGGTATTCATTTTGTCGTTTACCTCCTGCAACTCCGTCGGATTTTTTGATTGGCGTTTTTGTGGCCGGATAACGTTGTGTGTTGCTGTGGTCATTATTTTCTGGGGTCGGCCATCCTTCACCGGAGATGGCGCATGGTCCTCTTTTTGAGAAGGCACATTGTCTCGGTCTTCGTCAGCATCCGTGATATCAACATTTAGTGTTTCCTAAAACATAAATAAAAATAGTTTTACAAAAACTCCCCAAAACAACAAACAAAATAAACAAGTTTAGATACATAAGTTAACGTCATTATGCCCATAAGAATTAATTGTTTAATAAATTACCTTTTCAAAGGGCTATTTTGAAGAGGGAAAAAGGTTAACGGTATGTTTTTTTTTCAGATACCTACTACTGCAGATGATTGGCTCTCAAAGGCAGATGGATTCTGGTTCCCACATTGCCTCGGGGCTATAGACGGAAAACACATAGCAATACGAATGCCACCACACACTGGATCCGAGTATTATAATTACAAAGGAGGTTTCAGTATTGTACTTCTAGCTGTAGTAGACCACGATTATGGCTTTATGTTTGCCGAAATAGGTTCCCAAGGACGAATTAGTGATGGCGGTGTGTTCAACCGAAGTGTTTTAAGGGAAAAAATGTCTACAAACAGCATCAACCTACCCCCTCCCAGCTCACTCCCAGGCAGCGATGTTGCCCTGCCCTATGTATTTCTGGGTAACGGGGCTTTTGCTTTAAGTACGCATCTGATGAAGCCGTTTCCAGGACACCATGCGTTGGGTTCCCCCCAAAGAGTATTCAACCAAGAAGTGTCCAACTCTCGGGTAGTGGTTGAAAATACTTTTGGAATTTTGGCCAACATATTTAGAATTTTTCAAAGAGAAATTCCATTGGATGTCATTAAAGCCTCTATCATAACGAAGACATGTGTCTTGCTATATAACTTTCTGAGAAAAAGTAAAACATCTAGGCACATTTACACTCCCCCAGGTTCAAGTGACAGCTACATCAATGGGAAATTAATTCATCCAGGTTCTTGGAGAATTAACCACGGAGGTTCAACCTTTTTGCCTCTACAGCCTATGGGCCGTAGGACTACTAGCGATGCTATGAATACCAGAGAAAATTTTATGAACTACTTAATCAAGAAGAAGAATAATGAAGCGTCTTCATAGACGTAAACTGTAAACCGTGTAACTAAATAAAGCACTTTGTTTTATGTAGAATATGTTTTTGTTTTACTTACTTCTTCTTCTGTGTTGACGATGCTTTTGCATTCGTAAATATCCTTTAGAAAAAATTCCAGTGCTTCGTAGAACAACCATATAGGTTTGTAAACCTCCTCTTCTCCGGCCCCACTTTTTATGGATGCCTTCTTTTTTCTCAAATGCATCTGGAACGACGCCATGAGAGACTCTTTTTTCTTTTTACATTCGACGACAGGGATACCCGTAGCATCTGCGATTCGGGCCCAGCTATCATTCACCTGCAAAATACCATTCCATGACATATTAATTGATAACAATCTGATAAGTAAGAAAGAAATTAAATTCCAATTTGTATGTGGTACATATGTATGTAAGTATTTACAAAATTTTCATGTTTTTTTTTTCAAGTTGAGGAAGCACGTCCGGCACCACTCTGACCAACTTTTTTTTTACAACTTAGGATTTTTAATTAAATAATATTATAGAGATTTGAAAATGTTTTTATGAAATTTTTCTAATTGTTTTATTAACCAAATTTATAAAAATATTGTTTCTAAATAAGAAAATTCCGTTAATTTCCATTCTTTACATTATTGAATTTACGTTCTCCAGAGAGGCAAAACATGAAACAAGTAGCGTCACTATGGTGATATTTCAAATAATGCAAATTAAAAAACTTTTTTTTTTCAAAAATGAGTTTGGTTAATCAACGCTACCGTGCTAGGTAATTAGGTGATTTCTAGGTACTTACCTTGTTTTTATTTTTGTGGTTAGTGTCTTTCGGGTCCCACAAACATTTCTCCTTTTGATACGCCTCAGTAAATAGGAACGTCTCTTCAGTACTCCAAGTCGTCATCTTGTATTATCAACTAATTAGTAATTCAAATAATTCGAATGAAATTAGAATCGAACACAACAAACAAAGTAAAATTAAATTGTATAATTACTTACATTCAAATGAAGAGATTGAAGCTGAATGGTAGGGCGACAAGTGGAATAAACAGGAGGGGAGCCACCGCTCACCCTTGCTTGCGCAGGCTGATTCTCTTTGATTTGTGAACAAAAACCACTTCGAAAGCCAACATTCACCAACACTCCCTCCACACATTGGCCCAACATGTTCGGCCAATGTGTGGAGGAGCCTTTAGTGTTAACACAGTACAATGGTAACTTTGAAAATATTCAGTGACATTTAGTTATATTATTATCAAAAAGTTTATTAAAGTGGTTTTCTGTAGACAAATTTGCCACAAATCAAAGTTTTTATAATGTACAGCATTATGCACTGCTTTAAATGGAGTAGCAATTTGACAGTAATACTGACAACAGATTGTTTTATGATACTAGAATAAGTTCTTTTTTTTTAACTCAGGTTTCAGTTACTACCTTTAAAAACAATTGTTACAAACTTTGTAAACAAAATTACTTACACAAATATAAAAGTTTAAAAGCAAATGCAATAATAATATAAGCCCAAATGTGATTTAACAACACTTCCTATAAAGAATGCACTATCAAATAAATGCACTCATAACTATTGTGTACATATATTCTTTGCTCACTTGTTGCAATAACAAAGGTGTATTTTCACAGAAACATCTCATAACAACATTCTAAAAATTTAGTGTTTTATTAAACTCAGCATGTGATGTGCTGTGAAGTTGGCAGCACAATGAGTGGGACAGACAAATGATCAGGGGGTAGAATACAGTTCAACCAATAATTATATATTAGTTTGATGACATTGTAGCCAGCCAGACAACAGAGACAATAGTTTTGGTAACCAGATCATATTAATAATATATATATATATATATATTTATTATGATTCCTTCCACAAAATTATTAATTTGTAGTGGCATAATTGTACAGTTTTTCCAGTTGCTATACATCAAATCATTTCTGATGATGATGGTTAAAGCCATTGTAATACTTATAATTTTTATATTATCTTATCAAGCAGTACAGTGGGTGATCAGTTAATGAACACAATCCGTTCAAAGAAAATGTTCACTATCCAGATTGTTCATTAACCAATCACTGATTTAACATAGATTTTTATGGGAATTTGATTAATTCATTCTGGAGACCAAAAAAATAAATAAATAAAAATTATATAATTTCTTTCTTCTTTTATTTATACATGATAACAATAATACATACATACACACACAGTCCTGCACTTTCATTAGTCATGTTTTTTTCCCATTTGCGGGACATTAAAGAATCTGTCCAAAGTTGATTGCTTTTCTCTCTTCTTCAGGATTTTACAGAAGTGATTAATAACATTGTCGTTGTAGAGATCCCCAAGCTTATTGACCTCAACCTGGTTTGGGTGCCATTCTAAGACTGTTGTTCGGATATCCTCCCACTTCTTCAAAAGATCTTTAATACCAGATGTTGGCATTAGTCGTCTTCCGCCTTCCTCTTTTACAGAAGAAAACACATCTTGCAGAGTTTCTTGGTGTTCTCATTCAAGAGTTCTTGGAGTTCTTCTATTGTCAGATCATTTTCATGTTCCATTATGAGCTCTTCAATGTCATCTTCATTCACCTCCAATTCCAGATCTCTAGCAGTTGTCACAGTTTCATCCATAATTTCAGGGACATCATCTCTGTCTCCCTGAATGCAGGATGGACACAGCTTTCGCCAAGCAGAATTCAACTATTGTGAGTGACTTCTGACCATGCCTTTTGAATGAGCTGGATAGCTTCAAGACGTTTTTAATTTCCTCACTGAGGAGAAATGGCATGCTTCAAAACACCAACGAAAAGCGCACAAGTATACGATTTCTTGAAACCCGCTATACTCCTGATCCATTGGCTGAATCACCAAAATGGTTTTTGGAGGCAGAAACTAAACTGTCATCCAGGATAAGTCTTCCAGCAAATTATTTTTAAGGTCTTTTGAGTGTCCTGGTGCATTGTCCAATAGCAACAGTGCTTTCAATAAAAATTCATTGGTCTGAAGGTAATCCTTGATGCTTGGGGCACAAACTTTAAACAGCCATTCCTTGAAAAGAACCTGCATGATCCATGCCCTTTCATTCGATCTCCACATCACTGGCACCCTTTCTTTAATTATGGAATGTTTTCTGAATGCTCTAGGGTTCTCAGAGCGATAGACAAGAAATTGTTTAAGCTTCATATCACCACTAGTGTTTGCTCCCAAAAGTAACATTATTCGATCTTTCATGGGTTTATGCCCAGGAATATTTTTCTCATCTTTTGTGATGTGGATATGGTTTGGCATCCACTTCAAAATAAACCAGTTTCATCATAATTGAAAATTTGTTGTGGACAATATCCTTCTTTCTTAGTGAATTCTTGAAATTTGAGACATGAATTCTCAGCTCCTTCTTTATGTGCACTAGCAGACTCACTGTGCATTACTGCATTTTTAATGCCAGATCTCCTCCTGAACTTTGCAAACCATCCAGTGGTAGCCTTGAATTCTATTTCCTCATATGACGAATGTGGAGTTTGTTTCTATAGTTCTTCAAAAATTTGTCTAGCCTTCTCTTGAATGATATTCATACTAGTTAGTACTAGACAAATTTAACAAAGGACGTGGAAAAAATGTGAACTACGGGAGTCTACAGTCATACTCAAAAGTATATCATTTGAATGTATGTTTCCCAGCTGTGAATATCGTGAGCGTCGATTTGTATGACAAGTACAGGCGAATATTTGTGTGTGTTTGTGTTAAAAAGTATTATATTTGAAATGATGTAGAATAACAAAGGATAAAGTTTAAATATTCTAATGCTCTTACTGTAATTTTCGGATGGGTAAATTTTCAAGTCGCGTATGAGTTTTAATTTGACTGTATTAATGTCAAGCAGCATGTATCCCCAGACAACTTGCAGTGCCAGTGCTGCTGCGCTTCTCCTCTCTGAATCCAATGTTAATGTAGCCACATAGTACATCTCTTTTTATTTCCATTTCTTTTATTTTAAACTCATGTTCTCTGGTACCCAAGTCACGTTTCAATACGATTAAAATATTTACCTTTTTATCCTCACCATAGAAACCAAGTAAGAGATAATAGCCAAGGTAGAGAGTGGGCAGAAGATGCCTGATGTTGCTAGGGAGTATGGCTTTAACAGGTCTACAGTAGGCACAATCTTAGCAAAGAAAGATATAATCAAGAAGACTCAAGCAGTTAAAGGAGTAATGAAAATCACATCTGTGAAACAAAGATGGAAACATTCATGAAGAAACATCCATGAAAAAATGGAGATTGCTTTTAGTTTGCATAAAAGAAATGCAGATTAAAATATTTACCTTTTTATCCTTCGTGTGACTTCTTATTGTTTTTTATTTAAATTACGCATTTCGAAGCACAATGCCTCATCTTCAGATTTCAGTCCCGTGTGGACGTCGTTATCACATTTAAATTAAACTATTACATATTAAAGTAAACCACACTACACACGTGAACCGATGTCTGGGTGCACACCCTTTGCTGGCTCGCTCTGTAGTCTCATCACAACGCCCCACAACCAATTGCTGTCCATTCCTGCTTATTATGAATTTGTCAATAACCATATCGTATAGCTGATGCGATTTAAAATTCAGCTGGTCATTTAACATGTTATTAGGACTGCGCTTAAATGCCCGGTATATTTCAAATTCATCGGCTGCGTTCATGTACCGTCCCTTATTGCAGAAATGCAATGGCTTGCAGTTGGTGTCAAAGTCGGTATAATTATGGTTATTCACCATTAAGTGTTCGGCATATTTTGATTTACAGGCATTTATGTTATTTTTAGGTAGATGTTCTTTAAACCTCTGTCTAAATGCTCTGCTGGTCTGACCGATATAAACCATATCGCAGTCATTACAAACCATTTTGTAAACACCCGTTCTTTTTTCTTTAAACTGTTGTGCTTTAGGCCGTAATAATTTTTGAACATTATTTGTGGTGCGGAACGATACTTGGATGTTATGTTTCCGAAATTCGTTTTTTAAAATCATAGGTATATTATTGGTGTACTCAGTTGAAATAAACTTAAATTTAGTATTTTTGTTGCGTGTACTGATGAACTTCTTTTTATGTTTACGTAATAACCGTTCGACCATTGAGCTTCGGTACCCATTCACTTCCGCTATATACTTAATTGTATTTATTCATTTATATAATCATCGTGCTCGAGAGGTATACTTGTCAACCGGTGTAAGAGGCTATTGAAAGCGGCCATTTTTTGAGTATATGGGTGATAAGATTTGGCGTGTATAATGGAATCAGTTGCTGTAGGTTTTCTGTATATCTTGTAACGAAATATATTGTTGTTTTATTAGGGTTAAATCTAAGAAATTTATTTCATTGTTTGTTTCTACTTCTGCTGTGAATTGTAGTTTTGGATTGATAGTATTCATTTGACTTTAGATTGTCTATTTGTCTTGTAACGATATTTATCTTTTACCATTATAAAAATAATACAATAATAATCATGAAACTCACTGCTGCCAGAATATTACTTACTGTCATAATCCCGTTAAACTTACCTTATTAAACTGCCCAGGTTGCCACGATATTTTATGTTTTAATATCGAAACCTTTACATTCTTTCCCTTATAAAAAATTAAATATTCCCACGATCTGACCACCCTTAAACTCAGAAAATTCCACAGAACGTTAGACGAAGTTTTCAGCACAGAATAGGAAATGGTTATGACTTAATAACTTACACTAACACATGTTTAAGTAAAATCGAATATAATTTTATTAATTCAAAAAATTGTAGTCTCTTGTCTTGTTCTTTCTTTTTAATGTTACTTTTCTAATTAACCTCTATTTTATGAAAATGTTCCTACACTAATCTATACTTACAACCAGTACTCTCGTTAACTTTTCTCTTTCTCCACATTTTACTTCACACACACACTCTCATTATGTTTACACTTTTTATTTACCATCTTTTATCGAGCTCTTTTAACACATATTATTCACTGATACACTTCTGGCCAACATAAAGATCGTTTACATTAACTACGTCATGGTACCGGGCGATGCGAGGTTCCCGGTGTTGCACACTATATTGTTTAACTGCTTTTTACGTATTAGTTAGATTCCACTGACATTATTCTTCTCTCATATTTACGCCAGTTTCGGTAGACCTCGGCTACTCAATTCACTTTGGTCTACCGAAATTTCTGAGGCCACTGTATTTGCGACTGTACCGTGTGATGAGTTGTAGAGAACTGCACTGCTCTGCGATGACTGACTGTGTGTGTGCGTTGGTTGCCTGACCGCCCACGTGTTAGGCGTCGCCGTCAACGTGTATTCTGTATTGCTTTGTTCCCATCACAGGTTCGGCGCTGGAATGTAAGTACGTGCCGTTTTTTGTGAGAACGTTGGCCGAGGTGTGCGCTCTTGTGTGTGAAATCGCACCCTATGTTCTAACTTCACATTCCTGTGCCGGACCACGACAGTCTCGATTCTATAGTCCGTTCACCAAATATCCTTGGGCGAAATAAAATTGACAAGATTTAATTTACAAAGACAAGATTTAATTTACAAATCCCCATAGGTTTGTACCGTTACAGTCTTATTGTCACATTGAAAATAACAAAGGTATCATCTACATATCGTTTGTAAAAAATAATCTGGTTATTGAATTTATTGGTTAACGAAAGCAAATGTGTATTTTCATAATGATTAAGGTATATGTCAGACAACAGTCCAGATAAAGGTGAACCCATAGCAAGTCCCTCTTCTTTAATAAAAAATTGATTATCAAATGAAAAATAGTTCTGTTTTAAAATGACACCAAGAATATATAATAGTTCATTTATTTCTTGAGGACCTAAACTGACAAATTTTACTAAGTTGTTTTTCAGAATCTCAACCGTGGCTTGAACCGGTACATTCGTGTATAGGTTAGTCACATCAAAAGACACCAATTTATATTGAGTTTCGATATTAATATCTCTCGTTAGGTCCACTAACTCTGAACTATTTTTAATACTGTGATTATTTTCTAATGTTATATTATTTTTTATTATATCAGCTAATTTCTTGGCTGCTTTGTATCCTGGTGCTGTAGTGTAATTTATAAGAGGTCTTATTGGTGTGTCTTCTTTATGGATCTTAGGTAGACCGGTAAAATGAGGGGCTTGTGCAGTCATTGGTTTCAGGTACCAACGTGTGGTATCATTAAAGAGATGTGTGCATTTATTGATTGCATTATTAAGACTTTTCACAAATTTGGAAGTGGTATCTACATCAATGGGTTTTATATTATTGTTGTGGATGAAGTCATAAACATTTTGCTGGTATACCTCTCTTGATATAATAACTAATGTGTTACTGTTGTCTGCTTTAGTAACTATAGCATTATGTTCCTCAACTTTATTTCTAATTTGGTTAATAACTCTTAAATTATTTAAATAGAACGATTTTAAATTAAAAGGTTGTGAATAATTCTTGTTGTGTATACTAAGGGCCTTATTTAGTTTACTGTTAATCAAAACTCTTAGTTCATTTTGTGAATTTACGTTGGGCACTGTTTTTATCGCTGCTTCAGCATGTATTATTTCGCGTGTTAAATGGTTTTTATTAAAATCAGGCACATTATATTTCAAACCTTTATTAAGTAAATTCAATTCCTTCGAGTCAAATTCAGTGTCTGTTAAATTATATACACGGCTATAAAACGTATGTTTACATTTAGTAATTGCATTATTGTGTTGACTTAAAATCAAGTTATTTATTTTCTTATCGTGTTTCTGGGCAATCGGTAATATGACCATCATGATACGGTCGTTCATATACTGCGTTAAGTTAAATATAAGTACAGGATGTATTGTGTTTAATAATTTTCAATTTGATTTGTAAAGTAATTCGTTTAATCTGGTCTTTTTATTGTATAGCTGTCTTATTTCGTCTTTTATCCATGTTACTTCTGCAATACGTTTAACCTTCTTGGGAACTTTTGACGTGTTGTTAATGCGTAATGTGCTATATTTGGGTTTAATATTCAACTGTAGGCACTTTTTGTTAAATTTGATGTGCAGATTGGTCTTCAGTAATTTAATTTTAATGTTAATATATTTAAATACCGTCGATGCCTGACAGGCTTCTAATTTTATACTCATGTTCTCTGGTATCCAATACAGATTAAAATATTTACCTTTTTATCCGTCGTGTGAAAAACGGAATATAAATGTGTCAAAAAAGGTTTGAAATACGGAATTTATCCGTCGTGTGAAAAAAGGTTTGAAATATAATGTGCCTGATTTTAATAAAAACCATTTAACACGCGAAATAATACATGCTGAAGCAGCGATAAAAACAGTACCCAACGTAAATTCACAAAATGAACTAAGAGTTTTGATTAACAGTAAACTAAATAAGGCCCTTAGTATACACAACAAGAATTATTCACAACCTTTTAATTTAAAATCGTTCTATTTAAATAATTTAAGAGTTATTAACCAAATTAGAAATAAAGTTGAGGAACATAATGCTATAGTTACTAAAGCAGACAACAGTAACACATTAGTTATTATATCAAGAGAGGTATACCAGCAAAATGTTTATGACTTCATCCACAACAATAATATAAAACCCATTGATGTAGATACCACTTCCAAATTTGTGAAAAGTCTTAATAATGCAATCAATAAATGCACACATCTCTTTAATGATACCACACGTTGGTACCTGAAACCAATGACTGCACAAGCCCCTCATTTTACCGGTCTACCTAAGATCCATAAAGAAGACACACCAATAAGACCTCTTATAAATTACACTACAGCACCAGGATACAAAGCAGCCAAGAAATTAGCTGATATAATAAAAAATAATATAACATTAGAAAATAATCACAGTATTAAAAATAGTTCAGAGTTAGTGGACCTAACGAGAGATATTAATATCGAAACTCAATATAAATTGGTGTCTTTTGATGTGACTAACCTATACACGAATGTACCGGTTCAAGCCACGGTTGAGATTCTGAAAAACAACTTAGTAAAATTTGGCAGTTTAGGTCCTCAAGAAATAAATGAACTATTATATATTCTTGGTGTCATTTTAAAACAGAATTATTTTTCATTTGATACTCAATTTTTTATTAAAGAAGAGGGACTCGCTATGGGTTCACCTTTATCTGGACTGTTGTCTGACATATACCTTAATCATTATGAAAATACACATTTGCTTTCGTTAACCAATAAATTCAATAACCAGATTATTTTTTACAAACGATATGTAGATGATACCTTTGTTATTTTCAATGTGACAATGAGACTAATAGGCAGTGCAGAAGGACCTGGTACTCACTGGGTTTGCTACAAGAAGCGAAACAATCGAGTTTACTACTATGATGCGTATGGTAATATGCGGCCACCTCTTGAGCTGACACAGTATTTTGGAACCGACATTGACATTTACTATAATTACGAGCGTGAACAGTCACCATACACAGTCATCTGTGGGCATTTATGTTTGGACTTCTTAACGCGTGAGTGATCAGTAAGCGACAAGATGTCTTCGCTGTCGGTCACCTTAACAGGTACGAACGCTGCTGCTCTTGTATGTGACTTTTTCCCACCTCTCGAACTAACAAACGGCGAATGGTATGTAGGTCTATTGGACTTTACTACATACAACAGTATACCGAACGTGGTTGAGGGAAAAAACAATGTGTTTCCAGTACTACGGGACGGAACAACGTGGGACTTGATAACTTTACCTACAGGTGCTTATGAAATCGGTGACATAGAAGCCTTCCTCAAAAAGCAGTTAGGAGACTCAAAGATTAGTCTACGTCCTAACAACAATACACTGAAATGTGAACTGACTTGTGCACTGGATATTGACTTTCAACAAACAGTGTGCGGTATCGGTGATATGTTGGGTTTCAAGGAAAAGCGTCTGTTTGAAGCGAATAAAACTCACACGTCTGACGCCACAGTTAACATTATAAAAGTGAACAGTATACTGATAAGGTGTAATATAGCGCACGGATCATACAAGAACGGTAAAAACGAGCACACGCTGCACTCATTCTATCCGTCAGTCGAACCAGGATTCAAAATAATTGAATCACCTACAAACGTCATATACCTACCTGTGAATGTGAGTCGTTTGGACAACATAACATTATCTTTACACGACCAGGACGGTGACGTAATACATTTTCGCGGGGAAGTCATCACTGTGCGTTTACATCTAAAACGACTATAGACATGGGCTTGTACTTTGTTTCTTCGCCACCGCTGCTACCACAGTCGTCAGCAATAAAAGAATAAGAAGAAAGATCAGTTAGGAAACGCATCAGTACTCGTTCGAAACTGAAACGATTAACATCAGTTAACCGCCGTTTCCTGATTTCATTGGGTTTTGTTGTAAACAAGTAACATGGCGAGTGGAATATTATCTGTGGAGCAGCAACCGTTCTTTGAAGACAGTACCACGCGCTTTTCATTTCATTCACACGCACCGTACGCAACAACAAGATATGGAAACAATGATGAAATACGTGTGCCGATACAACAACAGGACGTCTTTACACTGCCGTCAGAAAGTTTCCTCTACATCGAAGGCAAGTTGGTTAAAAACCCTAGTGTGGCTGCAGATACTGCATTGAATGTGGAACTGGTGAACAATGCTATAGCATTTCTCTTTGAAGAGATTCGTTACGAGTTGGCCGGTGTGGTAGTGGACCATACCCGAAACGTCGGTGTTACGTCAACTATTAAAACTTTTCTATCACTCAACAACAACACACGTGACGCAATGAAAAACGCGGGTTGGGTGGCGCCGACCACGAACGTATTAAAAGTGAATGATGACGGTGAATTCAACTTTTTGTATTCCACTGAAAATGCTAATGGGATTCGCAGAAGACTATACACGCATCGTCCTGAACGTGAAACAAGAACTTATACTCCTACGCACATCTACCGACATAAACGCTATGGTTTTAACAAGCGGACAAACGACTGCTAATTGTGTTCTTGAACTAGATAAAGTTTACTGGAAAATGCCTTATGTACATGTAGCTAATGCGTACAGATTACCACTGTTACGACTCATAGAGAAAGACCACCCGATAACTATGCCTTTTAGGACCTGGGAGTTGCACGAGTATCCTGCCTTACCACAGACTAAAAGGCAGAATTGGATTGTCAAGACCTCGAGTCAGCTAGAAAAACCACGCTTTGTTGTGTTAGCGTTTCAGACAGCAAGAAAGAATGTACTGACGGCACACGCCGATGAATTTGATCATTGTAACGTGATCAATGCGAGACTGTTTCTAAACGACAAGTATTATCCTTACGATAATTTAAACTTGGATATTGGGAAAGACCGTTTTGCATTATTGTACAATATGTATGCCAGTTTTCAAAGTTCGTATTACCATCGTTTAGACGTCAGCCCATTACTGACACCAGAATTATTCAATCAAAAGCCCCGCTGTTTGTATTCGATTGTAGCAAACAAGACGATGCGCTTAAGTCTTCAGCAGTTTATGTACGTTTAGAATTTGAATCGTCAATGAATTTTCCTACACAGACGACTGCCTACTGTATGATACTACATGATACGCTTGTAGAATATACGCCATTGTCCAACACAGTACATAGACGTGTTTAAGTCTTATTTTATACACATTTTGTAATACTAGTTTTAAATATATATATTTTCATATTTGTAACATTATAATATTGGAGCTGTGTGTATGTATTTTAATTGTAAAACTAGTTTAGATGATATTTTAATACTTGTAACAATATAATATTGGAGCTGTGTATGTATTTTAATTGTAAAACTAGTTTAATATAATCTTGGAGCTGTGTATGTATTTTAATAAATGTATATAGTACACACTTTATTATTATTATTATTGTATAACCCACCCCCCATAATGTATACTTACTTGCAACAAACTAGTGAGCGTTGTCCACACACGTACCCTTAAATGCCAGACGTTGTATGCACACGAAGGCTCGCACGCTTAAAATTCAGCTATACCTAAAATATATCTTCAATTAGAAGTGTAATATAAAAAGTACAGTAAGAATATATTTCAGAATTGTAATTTGATCACACACACATACACTTATTTGAATGAGGCATGTATTAAACTCAATAATTAATGCACATGATAATGTGAATAATTTTTACGTTTAAATAAAATCTGTACATACAATGTATTCAAGATGTTTCATGTACACTTACCAGACTAGCGTACGTTGTCTACACACACTTAAAAATGACGAACGTTGTGTGTATATTGAAGCTCATACGCTAAATTCAGCTATACCTAAAATATATATCATCAATTAGAAGTGTAATATAAAAGTACGTTAAGAATATATTTCAGAAAATTGTAACAGACATAATAATTTGATCATACACACACGCACACACACACACATGTATTAAATTCAAATATATATCTTCAATTAGAAGTGTAATATAAAAATACGGTAAGAATATATTTCAGAAAATTGTAACAGACATAATAATTTGATCATACACACACACACACACACACGCATACACACACATGTATTAAATTCATTAATAATGCAAATAATTTTTACGTTTAAATAAAATCTGTACATACAATAAATTATGTTCACTCACCAAACTAGCATGTGTTGTCTACACACCCTTAATGATGGAAGTTGCCGTTGATTTTTCTTCGCATAATATTGTACTCTGGTAGTGGGGAAAGCAAGTGTCTGTTTTGGAGTAAATACTTTCTAATCCATAATTACTGTCAGCGCTACTAATGCGCTTTGAATAAGGGAATTCTTGTCAACGTTTGCAGCGAGAGAGAGGCATACACAATGTGTGTGTGTGAGCAGTGCGTACATTGTCCGACAGCGATTTAGTCGACGTTTGACAACGAGTGAGAGAGAGAGAGAGAGAGAGAGAGAGAGAGAGAGAGAGAGAGAGAGAGAGAGAGAGAGTGAGAGAGAGAGGGCGCTTGTAAGTAGTTCAATACTCTGTGCAACGTACACAGTTAATATTTGTCGAATATATAAAATTTCTAAAATCATATACATGCGCGGTATTGACCACTAACGAGAGAGAGAGAGAGAGAGAGAGAGAGAGAGAAGAGGAGAGAGAGAGAGAGAGAGGAGAGAGAGAGAGAGAGAGAGAGAAAGAGGGAGAGGAGAAACGTTTGAACATAACGTTTTGACAACGAGAGAGAGAGAGAGTGAGAGAGAGGTTGTGAGCTAAAATTATTTAACCATCACACCGACTACTCTACTCATGTACACAGTGAGAGAGAGAGAGAGAGAGAGAGAGAGAGAGAGAGAGAGAGAGAGAGAGAGAGAGAGAGAGAGAGAGAGAGAGAGAGAGAGAGAGAGAGAGAGAGAGAGAGAGAGAGAGGAGAAACGTTTGAAACATAACGTTTTGACAACGAGAGAGAGAGAGAGTGAGAGAGAGACTGTGAGCTAAAATTATTTTAACCATCACGACACCGACTACTCTACTCAATGTACACAGTGTGAGAGAGAGAGAGAGAGAGAGAGAGGAGAAACGGTTTGAACATAACGTTTTGACAAACGAGAGAGAGAGAGTGTTACTTACATTCAAAGAGAGAATTGATATCGACAACAATCATGATCATATAGTTTGAATTTCCCACCACAGAAAAATGTTGGCAGATCTGTTCTATACACAATAATGCAAGATTGGTAACCCTGATCATATATTTTAATATATACACTATATAACCACACACACACATATCAAGTTTGATCCATGCATAGGTTGGTAAACCTGATCATATAGATTTAATATACATTATAACACGCGACAAATTTGAACTCGTGCAAAGGTTGGTAACTCTGATCATATATTTTAATATATACACTATAATGCATCAAGTTGGAACCCACCCCACCCACCACCACCCCTCTGATATGCAAATCAGCTTTATTAAAAAAATAAAAAATTATATTCACGGATGCGGGTGGTCCATTGAACCCTCCCCACCCCCACCCACCCCTTGATATGCAAATCAATTTAAATTAAAAAAATTAAAAATCAAATTAAAAAAATAAAAAATTTTATTCGCGGAAATTCGCGGATGCTGTGGTCCATTGGGATGCTGCGGGTCCAGCGGTTCGCGGATCTTGACACAGATCAGCGAAAAAGTCGCGGATGCTGTGGTTCAAGTCGCGGATGCTGTGGTCTAGATATGCCCTGCGGGCTGAGTTAGAACCCTCATTTTCCCTCTACTATTGTTCATCGCACAGACTTAATCTAGTAGTGAATGATCTCAATTTGATACCCGAAATTCGAAACGCCGTTGTGACTATAAAAGACATCATCACGTATTTTAGAGAATCAGTTCTGAGGAGGAAACTCATTCCAAATATTCCACGTCTGTGCGAAACGAGATGGTCGGAGAAATATAAGTGTATAAGAATTTTCAAAGAAAATTTCCAAGAAATTGTTCAAGCCTTGGAAACGCTCTCTGTTCAAGGAAATACTAACACTCGCAAAAGTGCCTTCCAACTTCACTCAGCAGCCAGCAAATCATAATTCATAATGGCTATGGTTTTGATTGCAAAGTATTCTGCTGTGTTAGAACCTGTCGTAAATGCTTTGCAATCAAAAACTCTCGACTTGGTCAAAGTTTCAGACCACATTCATCGGATTGTGGATTTGTTAAAAAAGCCATCGTGAGAATGTAGAAACAATCGCAGATGAACTGCTGAAGGATGCCAACTATCTGGCAGAGCAGCTGGGAGTGGAACTGACCATCGTGAGGACTGTAGGAAGGCAACAGCACAGGAGCAACCCTCCAGTGTCTAATGCATCGGAATTCTGGAGGAGGTCCCTGATCGTACCGTACCTGGACTCCGTAATTACATCTTTAAAATTGCGATTTTCCAATGAGAACTCACCAGCCTTTGCTCTAACTTACCTGCATCCTTCGCACATGTTAACTATGAACATCGACCATTTGAAGCAAAAGACGAATTCTTTTACCAGCGTCTATCATTTGGATGGCTTAGATGCCGAAATAGAAATCTGGTACAGGATGTGGATGGACGAGAAATTAACAGAAGAAGAGCTAAGAGATCTCAACGTCTCAGAATTTATAAAAAAATCTGTCTATTTTTTCCCTACGACAAAGAAAGCTCTTTTGATACTTTTGGCACAGCCATGCACCACTAGTACAGTTGAGCGCTCTTTCAGCAGCCTTAGAAGAATAAAGACTTGGCTTCGAAGCACGATGGGAGAGGATCGCTTGATCGGACTTGTCAGATGAGCGGTCCATCGGAAATTCGTCTTCCGAAACTATGAAGAGTTCCTAAAGGAAGTCGTTGACAAATTTGCTGCCAATCCACGAAAACTTGTTTTTTCTTAATTTCATTATTTTTAAATCTTTCTTGTCAATAAATTTGTTTTTGTTGTTGTCTATTTTTGTCATTCTATTTTAAATATTTTTGTGTGTGCATGTTAGTAGAGGAAATTGGGGGTTTCTGGCTCACACCTCAGGGCATATCTGGACCACAGCATCCGCGACTTGGACCACATCATCCGCGACTTTTTCGTTGATCTGTGTCAAGATCCGCGAACCGCTGGACCCGCAGCATCCCAATGGACCACAGCACCCGCGAGTAAATTTTTTAATTTTTTTAATATTGATTTGTTTTTTATTTTTTAAATTAAATTGATTTGCATATCAAGGGGGTGGGATGAGGTTCAATGGACCCACCAGCATCGTGAATATAATTTTTTATTTTTTAAGAAAGCTGATTTGCATATCAGTGGGTGGTGTTGGTGGGAGGTTTTTTTTATTTCATATCAGTGGGTGGGGGTGGTTCCAACTCGATGCATTATAGTGTATATTAAAATATATGATCAGGTGTACCAACCTTTGCATGAGTTCAAATTTGTCGTGTGTTATAATGTATATTAAATCTATATGATCAGGTGTACCAACCTCTGTATTATTATAGTGTATGATCATAATTGTTACTCTCTCTCTCTCTCTCTCTCTCTCTCTCTCTCTCTCTCTCTCTCTCTCTCTCTCTCTCTCACATTTGAATGTAAGTAAAACTATCTCTCTCTCTTGTTGTCAAACGTTTTCTCCTCTCCCTCTCTCTCTCTCTTTCTCTCTATCTCTCTCTCACTGTGTACATTGCGCGCATGTATATGAAAATTAGAAAGTTTATATTTATTCGACAAATATTAACGTCCTCTCTCTCTCTCTCTCTCACTCTCACTTGTGGGTCAACTGTGTCAACAAATAGTAACGTCCTCTCAGCTCTCTCTCACTCTCACACGTTTCAACTATGCAAGGTTCCCATACCCTTTCTCCTGTCTCCCTCTCGTACATTGTGTAGTCGTGTGATGAATAAATAATTTTAGCTCTCTCTCTCTTCTCTCTCGTTGTCAAAACGCCGTCTTCATTTTTCAATGTATTAAATAATTAATTAATAGTTTTATAATTGCAGTCAGTGTGATTGATCCTTGTTAGAAATATATATATTTGGCGTCAATGAACTACTTACCTGTTATGTTGTTACAGATGACAAATCCATACGTTAACGGCTTAGCAATCTGGTACAATACTTCTGTTTTAAGGTTGCAGTTTACACACACACATAGGTTCAGTAGTGTATAGCGAAATAAATTAAAATTATACACACACATGAAAACGGCGACTGAAATTCATACAAATCTTCTGATGTAACAGTTCACAAAAATAAATTAATTGTACACATGTTCAGAGGTGTAGTGTGAAATAAAATAAAGTCATAATTTGTTTAAATGATTAAATATATTTTAACATTCACAATATAAAATTCATAATTAAATGAATACATTATAAAATTGATATTTTTTCGAAAGTTTATATATAATTGTGTGTCGTACTTGTAGGAGAAGCAACCTGCAACATAACAATACAACAACATTAAAATCATGTTAATATCACACACACACACACACACACACACACACACACACACACACACACACACACACACACAGATGCATACGTAACGCGCGCACACACAGACGCATACGCAACGTAATCATACACATACATACGACGTGCATACGTTTGGGTTACACCACGCGCACACACACAGACGCACATGCAACGTAATCACACACATACATACAACATGAACCTGCAACATAACAATACAACAACATTAAAATCATGTTAAATATCACACACACACACACACACACGCACAACACACAGATGCATACGTAACGCGCGCACACACAGACGCATACGCAACGTAATCACACACATACATACATACGTGCACACGTTTGGCTTGAATCATGTACATGTAGGGCCAATAAACAGATAACAGACTTTAAATATGCTATAGTCATTGTAAGACGTTACAATCATTGAAGTGTTTAATAAGTAAATTGTATGTATGTATATATCACTGAATAATAATAATATAATCGTTCTAGTGTTATCGTTTGCTGCAACAGGTAACGCAGGTTTACAAATAATTACATATAGGTTCAGAGGCGTATAGTGAAAATAAATTAAAAATAGAAATTAATGTCCTTTCATCAAACTTTGTAAATTAGAATCTGCACTACATTCAAACACACAGTGATAAAAAAATTAGTAATGTAGGTTGTTACCTTAACGAGGTACATGCAGAACTAGTGCTGTTATAAAATATATATATAGTAGGAAAGCCCACAGACTACTAGAAATAGTTATCACCTTAAAAAAAAGAAACCACACATTACGAACTAATATGTATAAACACAAATATCGTTACAATAATAATAATAATAATACATAAACTTACGTTTACTGCCGTCCGAACTGAAGTGTGAGAGCAATAACTATAGATATCACAGTAAGAATTTTTGTTGTTGTTTTTTTGTTGTTACAGATGGTGTAACTTGGAATTTTAGCAGGTGGAGGAGCAGAGTCGTCATCGTCGTCGGCATGTATCCGATAATGACCGTACGCAAGCGTATCACGACCATTGTCTAATATATAACGCTTATCATCATACGGTGACAACGCTTGCTTATTTACCCGCATCGTGTACAACGTATGGATGATCGCTGACGTAAACACAGCGCACTGACAGAAAACTGACAATGATCAGTGAGACACTTGCGATACATATCGTGTCGCAGACTCCTCTTAATCGCAACTCGAGGCACACCTTTACACACACGTTTTGACCCGCATTGCTAGAATCTTCGTGGGCACAAGGAACGAATAACATTTCGCTCGGAGACCCACGAATTCTCTAATAGACGACCACACGTTTCATCCTTGAACAGCCCCGACAACCTTTTTGTTCTTAAGGCCTATAACAAGGATGAGACGTGGGGTAATCCGAGTGTCAAAAAACGTGCACGTCCTTCTTCATATCTGCATACAGTCTGATGTTGAATATGATACATCAGACTGTCTGTATCAGTCATTACAATTTAACGTTGTGGCGTACTTGGCGACAGCATAACGATAATGAAAGTCGTACATTATTGTTTGCTAACGTCAAGCACCGTGAAGCCGACATACACGGGACGAGAAAGACAATGGATTTTTTACGAAGTGAGAAGCCCCACCAGATCGTTCGTTAAAACGAATCATACGTTTTAGCCTGGGTGTGGAAACTAGTTTTTGAAGCCGTCGTTCATTCGAGACTAGTTCAAAGTCTATATGTTTCCGTACGTTCTCCAGCGACTTACCGTATACGGCGTGTTTCATCAGTTTGAAAGGTCTTTTCAAAGCTGTTGACGGCTGAGTGCCTCTTGCGGGTGTTGAAATCGATAAACGGTTTCAACCAAGCGCTTTGCTTAAACACAACACCCTATGAGTCGCTTTCAGCTCTAAACCAAGACTTAAATACAATTTCAAATTTCGATAATGGAGAACGTTATTTTTTGTTTGTTTCCTCAAAGTTGTTAACAACTTCTCTACGGATGACCTCTGATTCGTTATACGATGATCTGTATATACTGTCGTGTAAACGTTTGGAAAGGGAGAAAGGATATCGTGCGTATGCGCTGACGCACAGGAGCAAGCGGTAGTCGGAATGCAGTCGTGTAAGGTACAGTGATAGTGTAGGTACGACTTCGAGATGTACCCATGTCAGCACATCACTCACATTACCGTTCTACAGTCCAAGGACTCGATTTCGTTACGATCATCGAGCCATCGGAAGTCTGCGTAAGGGAGTGGTTGCGACATGGCTGCACCGTATAAATTGTTACAGTCCTTATACAGAATGAAGGAGGTCGGTTTCGAAACATCGTACTGATCTGGAATCAGAGGATTGTTAGCGACTGCATGACGGTTGGATATCATCGCGCAGCCTCCGCGGATCCCAGACTCGAGGAACAGATGCAGATTTATTTCTGTCAACAGTTCTAATTCGACCCCGGTCATTTTTAGCATCGCGTTCCAAGCGAGTCCGTGAAGCGAGTAAAAATGACATGGGTCCAAGCAGTAATCGCGTAAGGCCATGTCTCGGAAACTTTCAAAGACATCGGCCAGCAGCATTACGTCTGTCAACAAATACAAATCATGGTAATATCCAAACGTACGCAGATTGAATGCACTCCACACGTTTTGCGCGTGCTCGTAATCTGCGTCCGAAATAGATGATTCCATCAACCGGTTATCAAAGTGTTCACGAGCGGGTAGACTTGTTTCGTTGAACCGATCAATACTGTCAACGTACTCGTATGGGTATACCCCCTTGCGTACGAGCAGATTGGTCTGTTCATCGAAACCCCGTCTAAGCATTTCCTCTCTGAGCAAAGGAAATTGGCTCCCGGACGCGGACAGATTGGTAACGAGTGTGTCCAGAGAGCGATTAAGAAATTGAAAGGAGTCTACGAAACGCAAGGGACCCAGGGAGAACGACACGTAACGCTCACTGGATGTTGCGATGCAGGATACGCGTTCGTCCTTATATTTCCCCAAACCATGCATTAAATGGTGACAGTCGTAGCCACGAAGGTTGTGAAAGAAGACGGGGATATGACGAGGCATCTTGTAGCTCAGATTACAGCTATTATGGGCTGCTCCCAAGAATTTCCCCGTAAGATGGCAATGATTGCGTACCTTGTCATCGTCTGTCAAAGGGCGCTCACACAAATGACAAACGGTGGCGTTAGTGAACACAACATTGTCATCATCGGACATAATTAATTGTACGTTATGTCGTACCACCTTCATCATATCCTCGACGTCTTTCATCAACCATGAGAAGAACGTGTCTACAACGTTTTCACCCCGATAAACTTTAGCCTCTCTCCAAAGGCTGTGCGTATGATCGACGATAGCATAGGAGAAACCTGACGGAATATGCATCGCTTCGTATGATGTGGACGATACAGGAGGAGAAGTTATTTTCTGACGGACACCGCTGCTATCGACGGAGTAGAATTCACCTAACTCGTGCACTGTCGTCGGGACGTTGTTACCAGGTGAACACGATTGAAGCGGAGTGATGAGGGACTCGAAGTCGGCGTAGACGGTGAAGGGTACTTTAAGACAGTGCGCGTAATTTTTAAAGGACATAAACTTCTCCTCCTCCGTGGGCATTTTGGTTTTCTGCTCGCCGTAAGGTGTGCAGTAGGGGAGATGATCGGACAGACCATGTTCGGTGGCGAAACGATGCAGGCAGTAGTCGCAGTAAAATGATTGAGCGCGGTGTTTTGTTAGGGATGATAACAATCTATTCATGTTACTGATAAGACAGTAATGTTTTCGGCTATTTGTATCGGTCAGAAGCAAAAGATTAACGTGATGCGACCTGTCCTTATTCGGGGTAATTCTCAGAGGGTAAACCTCATTTTTTGATTCGTTTTTGATATTGTCTTCTATATCATAGCCGAAAACGTTTATAGAAATGTTAGGATTCTGTGCTTCAAATTTGGAAATGGACTTTAATGAAACAGGGTACTCGATACCGGACATATTTAATGTGTTTTTGAAGGGGGCGTATTTTGAAGCACGTTCTTTATTATGTTGTTGAGGGTGTATGTGGGCTAGAACAGACCACAGAAAACACATTTCATCTTGGGGGTTCTTGATGTTGACTACTGCCTTGGTGAGTGTGAGTTTTCGCGGGGTTGGAAGGTAGGAGGACGCTGCTAGAGGCTGGTACCGTCCAACAACCAGTTCCAGCTTCAGTACAGCATCCACCGACCATCCGCTCCCGTCACGGGTAAAATTAGATATGCTATTGAAGATTTTATCGTAGGATTCATCGAGTAGACAATTCAACTCGTCGTTGTCGTCCGCGAGCAACGTGCGACAACGTCCGTGGAAGACGGCGTCTTTCGTTACCTCTTTTTCCTCACCACTGTCACCATCTACCACGGTTTTGGTAAAACGTATCCTACACGCAATATGCCACTTGATATTGCGTAAACGTGTCTGCTCTGTCTGAATATCCTCAAGCAATAAAGGACGTGCCTCAGTCATTACGAATACTACGTCATGATCCGGCTCGTTGACGTTCACTGGAAGGTAGTCGAAGGTTGTGATGCACCCTCGGACACTACTGTTCCTCTCGATATAAAACCGAGTCACAACTGAAACAATAGAAACATGAGTATTAGTAACCAATAGGAATGATAAATAACGTGTACACACAAATTCATGTTTGTAGTAAATAAATAACACTCGTCGGGGTAATATGTCAGTTTATTACAAACCGTGAAGATGTCGGCTACTCCTGATTTTAGTATTGAAAGTGAAAGAATAAAATCATTCAAGTATTGGGAAGTGACGTTTATCAGCCCCGACGAGTTAGCGTTTGCGGGGTTCTACTTCTACCCTAGAAATTTCGATGTTTGTGGGCATAGTATGTCATTCGTAGACGATAGAGTTAAATGCTTTTGTTGTGGAATTGAATTAGTTGATTGGAAAGAAGGTGACAAACCTATGAAGGAACATGAAAAATTTTCATCTACATGTCAATTTCTAAACGATGTTAAGAGTGAGACTTTTCATACACACACCAATAGACATAGTATGACTCAAACGTTAATTCGCATCAGCAAGTTTGCACACTACATAATTACAAAAATAATTTCTTAACTGTGACAATTGGTATTGAACTTTTTACCTTTTTCAGTCTGCTCCTCCCCACGTTCCTGCTGAAGGTTAGCCATGATCTTCAAGAGAGAGTGAGAATGAATGAATACTGAAAAACAAAAGGTACTGTTATAACGCTGGTATTATGTTAGTGTATCTTAAACGATTTATATATATATCAATTTGTAGCGCATGAACGTGTGATAAGTAAGACGTTGTTGCAAGTGAGTGGCGAGGTGTGTGTGTGTGCAACTGTACTAAAAAGCTGTTATGCGCATGCGCAAATAATTCAAATGCACTTACGTAGATGACTGAAAAAGAGATGATTTACATAATACATGTACGCCAATAAATATGCTTAGAATGAAAATATTTGTTATGATTTTAGTAACATATAACAGCGTCTTACATACCACTCGAATCTATATATACTGTTCTGTTTCAGATAATAATAATAATAATTTGATCACACACACACATACATGTATTAAATCAATAAATAATGCACTTGATAAATTATGCTTACCAAACTAACGTATGTTGAATACACACACAGGAACTTGTGTATACTGAGACGCACAATAATTCAAGCAGTCTTTCAACTATTAAAAAACTGTTGAGATAGATTTATCAACGCACGCAAGCAGTCAGTGTGAATCCGATAAAATTCAGTTATACCTAAAAATATATATCTTCAATTGGAAGTGTAATATAAAAGGTACAGTAAGAATATATTTCAGAAAATTGTAATTTGATCACACATACACACATATGTATTAAATTCAACTATATATCATCAATTAGAAGTGTAATATAACAAATACAGTAATTGTAATTTGATCATACACATACATGTATTAAATTCAATAAATAATGTTTTAATGCAAATAATTTTTTACGTTTAAATAAAATCTGTACATACAATAAATTATGCTCACCAAACTAGCGAATGTTGACTACACACACACACACAGGAACTTGTGTATACTGAGACGTACAATAATTCAAGCAGTCTTTCAACTATTAAAAAAAACTGCTGAGATAGATTTATCAACGCACGCAAGCAGTCAGTGTGAATCCGATAAAATTCAGTTATACCTAAAAATATATATCTTCAATTAGAAGTGTAATATAAAAGGTACAGTAAGAATATATTTTAGAAAATTGTAATTTGATTACACACACACACATGTATTAAATTCAAATATATATCTTCAATTAGAAGTGCGTTAAGAATAAAAGTACGTTAAGAATATATTCAGAAAATTGTAATTTGATCATACGCATACGCTTACACACACACATGTATTAAATTCAAATATATATCTTCAATTAGAAGTGTAATATAAAAAATACGTTAAGAATACATTTCATAAATTGTGATTTGAACATACACATACATGTATTAAATAATGTTTTAATGCAAATAATTTTTACGTTTAAATAAAATCTGTACATACAATAAATTATACTCACCAAAACTAGCGTATGCTGACTACATACAGGAACTTGTATATACTGCGATTGCACAATAATACAGTCTTCCAACTATTAAAAAATGTCGTAATAGATTTATCAGTGCACACAAGCAGGTCAATGAGAAATTATCGCTAAATTTGTTGAGTATATATATTGGTCTCTTGTGGTAGGGGAAAGCCAGTGTTTGTTTTGGAAGTGAATACTTTCTAATCCATAATTACTTCCGGTGGTGATGCAACTAATGAGTGTCATGTGTCATATTAGAAAGTGAAAGGAGGATTTAGCGAATACACACACAATGGTTTATTTCGGTAGAACCATCTGAACATACATGCAATTAGTTGTATAGTAATCACAAATGTGTGTGAGAGAGAGAGACAATTTAATAGTTTGAATTTTATACCACAAGGTAAACTATATTTTTTAAGTCGTGTGTTGTTTTCGAAAATTATTATTTAAAACTGATAATTGTTTTATTAAAATCTCGCGTACGTGCCAAATTAATTGTCGACGGCGACTCTGCTCCCCCTCCTGCTAAAATTCCATCTGTTAAAACAAAAGAATTCTCACTGTGATATCGTTAGTTATTCTCTCTCCACGCTTCAGTTCGGACGACAGTAAACGTAAGTTTGTGTATTATTATTGTAACGATCTTTGTGTTTATAAATTTAGTTTGTAATGTGTGGTTTCTTTTTTTTTTATAGTATAATGGAAAACGCTGCTGTAATAATTGACTTTCACTGCTTTTATGATGACAACGGCAATTATATAGTAAAGGAGTTGTCGGTTATGGACGTAACACGTTTTGCATGCAGACATTGGATTTTCGCCCCACCTGCTACAGTCGTTACGAATTCGAAATGCACTAGAACCAACTGTTGGTTAACGACAAACTATCATGGGCTAAGATGGGGTGAAGGAGAGACACCGTACGACAATCTTGTTTCAGTGTTAACAACGTATACGAACATATATAAATATGTGTTTGTGAAGGGTCTTGAGAAAAAACGTTTTTTAGAATCGAAAATAATTCATTATCATATAATAAATCTTGATGACATTGGTTGCCCAAAAGACGTACCATATCTATTTCCTGGGGCGTTATGTCTTACACATTACAATTCTTCTTCTACACTATGTACAAATCATAATGTGCACGCACTTAGAGAGTGGATAATTAATGATTTTTCTGTTATACAAACATTTTTAATGTAAGTGTCTCATAGCATTGTTAATTTCATTAGGTAAACTTGTATATGGCTGCAGGCGATAACTATTTCTGCCGACTTTCCTAATATATATTATGTAACAGCCATAATTCTGCATGCAAAGCTTCAGGGGATGAAAAACACCATCTGTTAAAAACAACAAAAAAATTCTTGCTGCAGGCGATAACTATTTCTGTCGACTTTCCTAATATATATTATGTAACAGCCATAATTCTGCATGCAAAGCTTCAGGGGATGAAAAACACCACCTGTTAAAAACAACAACAAAAATTCTTGCTGCAGGCGATAACTATTTCTGTCGACTTTCCTAATATATATTATGTAACAGCCATAATTCTGCATGTATGCACATGCAAAAACACCACCTGTTAAAAACAACAACAACAACAACAAAAATTCTTGCTGCAGGCGATAACTATTTCTGTCGACTTTCCTAATATATATTATGTAACAGTCATAATTCTGCATGCAAAGTTTCAGGGGATGAAAAACATCACCTGTTAAAAACAACAACAAAAATTCTTACTGTGATATCTATAGTTATTGCCTCTCCATACTTCAGTTCGGACGACAGTAAACGTAAGTTTATTTATTATTATTATTGTAACGATATTTGTGTTTATACATATTAGTTCGTAATGGGCGGTTTCTTTTTTTTCAAACGATAACTATTTCTAGTAGTCTGTTGGCTTGACTTTCCTAATATATATATTTTGTAACAGCGCTAATTCTGCCTGTGTGTATGTACATGCAAAGCTTCGGGCGATGAACGTGAACTTTCCTGATGACTACCATCACCACCACCACCATTACTTTCACTAGTCTTCTTTGTAGTCATTGTTTAGTTCCGCCTCGTTTGATACAGACGTCTTCACTTCTAATAATGTCGTTTATCACAAAATTCAATGCAGTTTCTGCTATTGAGTACAAACGGTGTGCAGAATTAACAGTGGACAAGCAGTATCCGATCGTTAACATGTTGCATGTGGACACAAGATATGGGAAGTCTGTGCTTGTAACGTTGGAAGATGGTGAACGCCGCTATCGTGTATATCTACCTAAGAGGTATGCTTGCGTCTTTACAGATGAAGAGCTCCGTCATATAAGCCCCAGCGACCTACTACATCTCGTGTTTCGAGGCATGAGGAATCAAACAGTACAAAATGGAAATAGTACCTCGTTAAGGTAACAAACTACTTTTAATAAACAATTTTTTATCATTGTGTGTGCGTATGTTTGAATGTAGTGCAGATTCTAATTTACAAAGTTTGATGAAAGGACATTAATTTATATTTTTAATTTATTTCACTATACGCCTCTGAACCTATATGTAATTATTAGTAAACTGCTTTACCTGTTGCAGCAAACGATAACACTAGAACGATTATATTATTATTATTCAGTGATATATACATACATACAATTTACTTATTAAACACTTCAATGATTGTAACGTCTTACAATGACTATAGCATATTTAAATCTGTTATCTGTTTATTGCCCCTACATGTACATGATTCAAGCCAAACGTGTGCACGTTGTATGTATGTGTGTGATTACATTGCATCTGCGTCTGTGTGTGTGCGCGTGTGGTGTAACCCAAACGTATGCACGTCGTATGTATGTGTATGATTACGTTGCGTATGCGTCTGTGTGTGCGCGCGTTACGTATGCATCTGTGTGTGTGTGCGTGTGTGTGTGTGTGTGTGTGTGTGTGTGTGTGATATTTAACATGATTTTAATGTTGTTGTATTGTTATGTTGCAGGTTCATGTTGTATGTATGTGTGTGATTACGTTGCATGTGCGTCTGTGTGTGTGCGCGTGTGGTGTAACCCAAACGTATGCACGTCGTATGTATGTGTATGATTACGTTGCGTATGCGTCTGTGTGTGCGCGCGTTACGTATGCATGTGTGTGTGTGTGTGTGTGTGTGTGTGTGTGTGTGTGTGTGTGTGTGTGTGTGTGTGTGTGTGTGTGTGTGTGTGTGTGTGATATTTAACATGATTTTAATGTTGTTGTATTGTTATGTTGCAGGTTGCTTCTCCTACAAGTACGACACACAATTATATATAAACTTTCGAAAAAATATCAATTTTATAATGTATTCATTTAATTATGAATTTTATATTGTGAATGTTAAAATATATTTAATCATTTAAACAAATTATGACTTTATTTTATTTCACACTACACCTCTGAACATGTGTACAATTAATTTATTTTTGTGAACTGTTACATCAGAAGATTTGTATGAATTTCAGTCGCCGTTTTCATGTGTGTGTATAATTTTAATTTATTTCGCTATACACTACTGAACCTATGTATGTGTGTAAACTGCAACCTTAAAACAGAAGTATTGTACCAGATTGCTAAGCCGTTAACGTATGGATTTGTCATCTGTAACAACATAACAGGTAAGTAGTTCATTGACGCCAAATATATATATTTCTAACAAGGATCAATCACACTGACTGCATTATAAAACTATTAATTAATTATTTAATACATTGAAAAATGAAGACGGCGTTTTGACAACGAGAGAGAGAGAGAGAGAGCTAAAATTATTTATTCATCACACCGACTACACAATGTACGAGAGGGAGACAGGAGAAAGGGTATGGAACCTTGCATAGTTGAAACGTGTGAGAGTGAGAGAGAGTGAGAGGACGTTACTATTTGTTGACACAGTTGACCCACAAGTGAGAGTGAGAGAGAGAGAGAGAGAGGACGTTAATATTTGTCGAATAAATATAAACTTTCTAATTTCATATACATGCGCGCAATGTACACAGTGAGAGAGAGATAGAGAGAAAGAGAGAGAGAGAGGGAGAGGAGAAAACGTTTGACAACAAGAGAGAGAGATAGTTTTACTTACATTCAAATGTGAGAGAGAGAGAGAGAGAGAGAGAGAGAGAGAGAGAGAGAGAGAGAGAGTAACAATTATGATCATACACTATAATAATACAGAGGTTGGTACACCTGATCATATAGATTTAATATACATTATAACACACGACAAATTTGAACTCATGCAAAGGTTGGTACACCTGATCATATATTTTAATATACACTATAATGCATCGAGTTGGAACCACCCCCACCCACTGATATGAAATAAAAAAAACCTCCCACCCAACACCACCCACTGATATGCAAATCAGCTTTCTTAAAAAAATAAAAAATTATATTCACGGATGCTGGTGGTCCATTGAACCTCATCCCACCCCCTTGATATGCAAATCAATTTAATTTAAAAAATAAAAAAATCAAATTAAAAAAATTAAAAAATTTACTCGCGGGTGCTGTGGTCCATTGGGATGCTGCGGGTCCAGCGGTTCGCGGATCTTGACACAGATCAACGAAAAAGTCGCGGATGCTGTGGTCCAAGTCGCGGATGCTGTGGTCCAGATATGCCCTGAGGTGTGAGCCAGAACCCCCAATTTCCCTCTACTAACATGCACACACAAAAATATTTAAAATAGAATGACAAAAATAGATAACAACAAAAACAAATTTATTGACAAGAAAGATTTAAAAATAATGAAATTAAGAAAAAACAAGTTTTCGTGGATTGGCAGCAAATTTGTCAACGACTTCCTTTAGGAACTCTTCATAGTTTCGGAAGACGAATTTCCGATGGACGCTCATCCTGACAAGTCCGATCAAGCGATCCTCTCCCATCGTGCTTCGAAGCCAAGTCTTTATTCTTCTAAGGCTGCTGAAAGAGCGCTCAACTGTACTAGTGGTGCATGGCTGTGCCAAAAGTATCAAAAGAGCTTTCTTTGTCGTAGGGAAAAAACAGACAGCTTCTTTTATAAATTCTGAGACGTTGAGATCTCTTAGCTCTTCTTCTGTTAATTTCTCGTCCATCCACATCCTGTACCAGATTTCTATTTCGGCATCTAAGCCATCCAAATGATAGACGCTGGTAAAAGAATTCGTCTTTTGCTTCAAATGGTCGATGTTCATAGTTAACATGTGCGAAGGATGCAGGTAAGTTAGAGCAAAGGCTGGTGAGTTCTCATTGGAAAATCGCAATTTTAAAGATGTAATTACGGAGTCCAGGTACGGTACGATCAGGGACCTCCTCCAGAATTCCGATGCATTAGACACTGGAGGGTTGCTCCTGTGCTGTTGCCTTCCTACAGTCCTCACGATGGTCAGTTCCACTCCCAGCTGTTCTGCCAGATAGTTGGCATCCTTCAGCAGTTCATCTGCGATTGTTTCTACATTCTCACGATGGCTTTTTAACAAATCCACAATCCGATGAATGTGGTCTGAAACTTTGACCAAGTCGAGAGTTTTTGATTGCAAAGCATTTACGACAGGTTCTAACACAGCAGAATACTTTGCAATCAAAACCATAGCCATTATGAATTATGATTTGCTGGCTGCTGAGTGAAGTTGGAAGGCACTTTTGCGAGTGTTAGTATTTCCTTGAACAGAGAGCGTTTCCAAGGCTTGAACAATTTCTTGGAAATTTTCTTTGAAAATTCTTATACACTTATATTTCTCCGACCATCTCGTTTCGCACAGACGTGGAATATTTGGAATGAGTTTCCTCCTCAGAACTGATTCTCTAAAATACGTGATGATGTCTTTTATAGTCACAACGGCGTTTCGAATTTCGGGTATCAAATTGAGATCATTCACTACTAGATTAAGTCTGTGCGATGAACAATAGTAGAGGGAAAATGAGGGTTCTAACTCAGCCCGCAGGGCATATCTAGACCACAGCATCCGCGACTTGAACCACAGCATCCGCGACTTTTTCGCTGATCTGTGTCAAGATCCGCGAACCGCTGGACCCGCAGCATCCCAATGGACCACAGCATCCGCGAATTTCCGCGAATAAAATTTTTTATTTTTTTAATTTGATTTTTAATTTTTTTAATTAAATTGATTTGCATATCAAGGGGTGGGTGGGGGTGGGGAGGGGTTCAATGGACCACCCGCATCCGTGAATATAATTTTTTATTTTTTTAATAAAGCTGATTTGCATATCAGAGGGGTGGTGGTGGGTGGGGTGGGTTCCAACTTGATGCATTATAGTGTATATATTAAAATATATGATCAGAGTTACCAACCTTTGCACGAGTTCAAATTTGTCGCGTGTTATAATGTATATTAAATCTATATGATCAGGTTTACCAACCTATGCATGGATCAAACTTGATATGTGTGTGTGTGTTATATAGTGTATATATTAAAATATATGATCAGGGTTACCAATCTTGCATTATTGTGTATAGAACAGATCTGCCAACATTTTTCTGTGGTGGGAAATTCAAACTATATGATCATGATTGTTGTCGATATCAATTCTCTGTTTGAATGTAAGTAACACTCTCTCTCTCTCGTTGTCAAAACGTTATGTTCAAACCGTTTCTCCTCTCTCTCTCTCTCTCTCTCTCTCTCTCACACTGTGTACATTGAGTAGAGTAGTCGGTGTGATGGTTAAATAATTTTAGCTCACAGTCTCTCTCTCACTCTCTCTCTCTCTCGTTGTCAAAACGTTATGTTCAAACCGTTTCTCCTCTCTCTCTTTCTCTCTCTCTCTCTCTCTCTCTCTCTCTCTCTCTCTCACTGTGTACATGAGTAGAGTAGTCGGTGTGATGGTTAAATAATTTTAGCTCACAGCCTCTCTCTCACTCTCTCTCTCTCTCGTTGTCAAAACGTTATGTTCAAAACGTTTCTCCTCTCCCTCTCTCTCTCTCTCTCTCTCTCTCTCTCTCTCTCTCTCTCTCTCTCTCTCTCTCTCTCTCTCGTTAGTGGTCAATACCGCGCATGTATATGATTTTAGAAATTTTATATATTCGACAAATATTAACTGTGTACGTTGCCACAGAGTATTGAACTACTTACAAGCGCCCTCTCTCTCTCTCTCTCTCTCTCTCTCTCTCTCTCTCTCTCTCTCTCTCTCTCTCTCTCTCTCTCACTCGTTGTCAAAACGTCGACTAAATCGCTGTCGGACAATGTACGCACTGCTCACACACACACATTGTGTATGTCTCTCTCTCGCTGCAAACGTTGACAAGAATTCCCTTATTCAAAGCGCATTAGTAGCGCTGACAGTAATTATGGATTAGAAAGTATTTACTCCAAAACAGACACTTGCTTTCCCCACTACCAGAGTACAATATTATGCGAAGAAAATCAACGGCAACTTCCATCATTAAGGGTGTGTAGACAACACATGCTAGTTTGGTGAGTGAACATAATTTATTGTATGTACAGATTTTATTTAAACGTAAAAATTATTTGCATTATTAATGAATTTAATACATGTGTGTGTATGCGTGTGTGTGTGTGTGTGTGTGTGTGTGTGTGTGTGTGTGTATGATCAAATTATTATGTCTGTTACAATTTTCTGAAATATATTCTTACCGTATTTTTATATTACACTTCTAATTGAAGATATATATTTGAATTTAATACATGTGTGTGTGTGTGTGCGTGTGTGTATGATCAAATTATTATGTCTGTTACAATTTTCTGAAATATATTCTTAACGTACTTTTATATTACACTTCTAATTGATGATATATATTTTAGGTATAGCTGAATTTAGCGTATGAGCTTCAATATACACACAACGTTCGTCATTTTTTAAGTGTGTGTAGACAACGTACGCTAGTCTGGTAAGTGTACATGAAACATCTTGAATACATTGTATGTACAGATTTTATTTAAACGTAAAAATTATTCACATTATCATGTGCATTATTTATTGAGTTTAATACATGCCTCATTCAAATAAGTGTATGTGTGTGTGATCAAATTACAATTTCTGAAATATATTCTTACTGTACTTTTTATATTACACTTCTAATTGAAGATATATTTTAGGTATAGCTGAATTTTAAGCGTGCGAGCCTTCAGTGTGCATACAACGTCTGGCATTTAAGGGTACGTGTGTGGACAACGCTCACTAGTTTGTTGCAAGTAAGTATACATTATGGGGGGTGGGTTATACAAATAATAATAATAATAAAGTGTGTACTATATACATTTATTAAAATACATACACAGCTCCAAGATTATATTAAACTAGTTTTACAATTAAAATACATACACAGCTCCAATATTATATTGTTACAAGTATTAAAATATATCTAAACTAGTTTTACAATTAAAATACATACACACAGCTCCAATATTATAATGTTACAAATATGAAAATATATATATTTAAAACTAGTATTTACAAAATGTGTATAAAATAAGACTTAAACACGTCTATGTACTGTGTTGGACAATGGCGTATATTCTACAAGCGTATCATGTAGTATCATACAGTAGGCAGTCGTCTGTGTAGGAAAATTCATTGACGATTCAAATTCTAAACGTACATAAACTGCTGAAGACTTAAGCGCATCGTCTTGTTTGCTACAATCGAATACAAACAGCGGGGCTTTTGATTTGAATAATTCTGGTGTCAGTAATGGGCTGACGTCTAAACGATGGTAATACGAACTTTGAAAACTGGCATACATATTGTACAATAATGCAAAACGGTCTTTCCCAATATCCAAGTTTAAATTATCGTAAGGATAATACTTGTCGTTTAGAAACAGTCTCGCATTGATCACGTTACAATGATCAAATTCATCGGCGTGTGCCGTCAGTACATTCTTTCTTGCTGTCTGAAACGCTAACACAACAAAGCGTGGTTTTTCTAGCTGACTCGAGGTCTTGACAATCCAATTCTGCCTTTTAGTCTGTGGTAAGGCAGGATACTCGTGCAACTCCCAGGTCCTAAAAGGCATAGTTATCGGGTGGTCTTTCTCTATGAGTCGTAACAGTGGTAATCTGTACGCATTAGCTACATGTACATAAGGCATTTTCCAGTAAACTTTATCTAGTTCAAGAACACAATTAGCAGTCGTTTGTCCGCTTGTTTAAACCATAGCGTTTATGTCGGTAGATGTGCGTAGGAGTATAAGTTCTTGTTTCACGTTCAGGACGATGCGTGTATAGTCTTCTGCGAATCCCATTAGCATTTTCAGTGGAATACAAAAGTTGAATTCACCGTCATCATTCACTTTTAATACGTTCGTGGTCGGCGCCACCCAACCCGCGTTTTTCATTGCGTCACGTGTGTTGTTGTTGAGTGATAGAAAAGTTTTAATAGTTGACGTAACACCGACGTTTCGGGTATGGTCCACTACCACACCGGCCAACTCGTAACGAATCTCTTCAAAGAGAAATGCTATAGCATTGTTCACCAGTTCCACATTCAATGCAGTATCTGCAGCCACACTAGGGTTTTTAACCAACTTGCCTTCGATGTAGAGGAAACTTTCTGACGGCAGTGTAAAGACGTCCTGTTGTTGTATCGGCACACGTATTTCATCATTGTTTCCATATCTTGTTGTTGCGTACGGTGCGTGTGAATGAAATGAAAAGCGCGTGGTACTGTCTTCAAAGAACGGTTGCTGCTCCACAGATAATATTCCACTCGCCATGTTACTTGTTTACAACAAAACCCAATGAAATCAGGAAACGGCGGTTAACTGATGTTAATCGTTTCAGTTTCGAACGAGTACTGATGCGTTTCCTAACTGATCTTTCTTCTTCTTCTTCTTTTATTGCTGACGACTGTGGTAGCAGCGGTGGCGAAGAAACAAAGTACAAGCCCATGTCTATAGTCGTTTTAGATGTAAACGCACAGTGATGACTTCCCCGCGAAAATGTATTACGTCACCGTCCTGGTCGTGTAAAGATAATGTTATGTTGTCCAAACGACTCACATTCACAGGTAGGTATATGACGTTTGTAGGTGATTCAATTATTTTGAATCCTGGTTCGACTGACGGATAGAATGAGTGCAGCGTGTGCTCGTTTTTACCGTTCTTGTATGATCCGTGCGCTATATTACACCTTATCAGTATACTGTTCACTTTTATAATGTTAACTGTGGCGTCAGACGTGTGAGTTTTATTCGCTTCAAACAGACGCTTTTCCTTGAAACCCAACATATCACCGATACCGCACACTGTTTGTTGAAAGTCAATATCCAGTGCACAAGTCAGTTCACATTTCAGTGTATTGTTGTTAGGACGTAGACTAATCTTTGAGTCTCCTAACTGCTTTTTGAGGAAGGCTTCTATGTCACCGATTTCATAAGCACCTGTAGGTAAAGTTATCAAGTCCCACGTTGTTCCGTCCCGTAGTACTGGAAACACATTGTTTTTTCCCTCAACCACGTTCGGTATACTGTTGTATGTAGTAAAGTCCAATAGACCTACATACCATTCGCCGTTTGTTAGTTCGAGAGGTGGGAAAAAGTCACATACAAGAGCAGCAGCGTTCGTACCTGTTAAGGTGACCGACAGCGAAGACATCTTGTCGCTTACTGATCACTCACGCGTTAAGAAGTCCAAACATAAATGCCCACAGATGACTGTGTATGGTGACTGTTCACGCTCGTAATTATAGTAAATGTCAATGTCGGTTCCAAAATACTGTGTCAGCTCAAGAGGTGGCCGCATATTACCATACGCATCATAGTAGTAAACTCGATTGTTTCGCTTCTTGTAGCAAACCCAGTGCGTACCAGGTCCTTCTGCACTGTCTAGATTAACAACCGCACTCTCATTTTCCATGGCCGTCTGCGTGGTGAAGTGTTACGCATAAAAACTCCTCTGAAATAAGGTATTTTCAAAAGTTTTGCGTACACATACAAATCACTGTCGGACAATGCACGCACTGGTATGCAAATTAGTTTTTTGTCTGTAAGTACGTAGGTATAGACCTGACGCTATTTTTGTATTGTTACGTTTATGTCTTGAGACTGTTTTGCGTTTGCAGGTCGTTTTGCGTTTGCCCGCGGATTGACGTTTAATTCCTGAACCCTTCTTCTTTTTTTTGCAACCACTACGCGAGCCCCCTCCACCCACTGCTGATTTTGCTTTCATTGCGGCTGCTACAGCTGCAGCATACGCTCTTTCACTAACACCGGAATTCCAACCTTTCACTCGTTCCCACGCTTTTTCGGCAAGAACGCGATCAGCTATACGTCTTCGACTGTTGTCTTTGTACCTTGCGTAAGCGATATCGTGTTCGCGACAGGCTTCGTCCAGCTCGTTCATTCCACGCTCGCCACGTGCCAATCTCTCTTTGAGTTTTGTCCCGGGTCCACAGAATCGGTAGCCGGGTATGTGTAATTCTACTGGTAATGCGTCCACCGCTCGATTAATCAAAGTAGGTACTGACGAAACGATAGCGGGCACAGTGTTTTTAAGTATTTTTCCAATTACACCACGCCCCATTCTTTTCTTACGAAGTACGTGCATTCTTGTAAACAGATCTCCAATCCTTGATTTCCGTTTCCGTATCGAGAACGTCTATTAAACGTCCCACCTCTTCAATATATTCAGACAGGACTGAACGCTGTGTCGCACTGTCTTGATATTTATAGACAAACTTTATTAGATTGATTATATGAGCGTGAAATACCTGAGTGACCTTGTACAATTCAGTCTTTATATGTAATTTTAATTCGTGCATTTGTCGTACAGTGACTGCGTCTGTGTCAGCTACTCCGTCCGCTATATTCGTAATTTTTCTTTCGCCAGCGTAGAAAGCATTGCTTTGCAAACTGATTGTGTTGTCATATAAAAATTCCAAATTCTCAGCGTCTTTGCTGGCGACTGGCGCTTGCACGTGTGTTAGCCGACAGTCATCAACGATTACGTTACCTGCACGATCTTTTCTCAAACTCTTTGCGTCTACGTATCGTTTTGTGGCTGCATCTCTTGCTTTAAGAGGTTCGTTTAGCATTATTATTCGATGATCTTTTGCGTCTACGGTAACGTCGTTCTTGTACTGTAAGCATGCGTCCTTTACGTACTGTAAAGAAACAACATCGTGCAGCTCTTCAGGATCACCCAAGTTGCGTATCTTTTTGTTTTTCACATCAAAGTGACCATCGTTAGTCACTCCTAAACCGATATCCTCACGCAGACTTCGATGAATTTCTTTTCGCACTCTTACAGTGCTGTCGTGTCTACCGAACTTGTCTACACTCATATTTATGAAGAACTGGTGTTATAGAACGGTGCGCCTGCTTTTATATGATAATGCCGGCTTCACGTAATTCTTCCAATATCGAAATGATTTCATTCCTATGACCAGTATGGCCGCTACTTTGAGAAGCCATTAACATTCTCAATCTATTAACCAACTCGTTAGGATCATCCCAATGCCCGTAATCGATTGCAGTGTTCGGCTTCATCTCCATATAACCACTCCCTGTACGTTTTCGTGCACTCGATGCAAACAATTTAGATATTACTAGTCGGTACTTGACGCCACTGTTACTGTTTATTCGTGTATTGTGTTTATATTTTTGTTTGTGTCCGTTGGTTGCTAGTAGTATGGACTTGTATTTCCTCATATCGTCCTTATTGTATTTTTTCGGTAGTTTCATAAACAAAAGTTCATACAGACCGGGCGTACCCTCGTAAATTTTTCCTTTGACATGAAAGTTGTCGTTATCATCGATTTTTACATTTGAATCACCTATCATAAATTTACCGCCTTCGTATCGAACACCATACATACGATCTATAATCCGTTTACAGTCAGCTGATTCGCACAAACGCATATATTTGTTTGCTAATGAATCGTCACTGAAATGTGAAGTGTTAGGGTTCCATGCGTCACTGAAATGAGAAGCGTTATGACTCTGCATGTCACTTTCGTTTTCAGTTATTACGTGTTGTGTAGGCTCTTCTTGTTTTATCTGCTCCTCCTCCTCCTCCTCCTCCTCCATTATATCACCACTTAACTTTCGTGAAATAGCTTCTAGCGGTTCCAGAATCGGTCTGTAATTTTTTCTGAACTTCTCGCCGCTTTCTCTGATAACTTGTTGTAATGCATGATATTTTTTCCTTATGTTGTCGCTTATCGTATCTATATCATACGCAAGTCGTTCCTCCTTATTCATCGCCATCGTGTGTTAGCAAGAGGACTGATTACATTACTACAGTGCAACCACTTTTATACTTCGCCGGAAACAATTATGAAGCGATCAAAGCCGATTCTATATCTACCTTCATTTATTGACGAGTCTTTGTCTATGACTAGAAATCCATAACGATCCTTCCACGCTTCCGTGCAAACGTCTTTGAAAGCATCATATTTCATATCCATGTTAACATGATCAGTGTATGCATGTCGTAAATTTAGATCGTCTTGCTTGAACAATATCAACAAGTTAGCGTTGTCACGCACCAATTGTTTCGGTATCTGGCTATATGTCTGACATAGATAGAATGTGTCCACACCGCTATGTCTCCCCATAGCAAAATACTTTCGAATATTGTTTTGTCTTTCACACGATACGTCATCGAATACGATAAAAGAGTCGAGACCGGCAATTTCATTTGGTAGTGGGACTTCTTCGTTCTCGCTGTATGCATGATAACCTAAACCTTCATCAGCGAGTGATTTCATCACTGTTTCTAGCATTCTGTATTTTGGTTGAAATAATGATTTTGAAAACACGTATACGTTGCGGAAACGTAGACCGTTGGCATCAAACAGTAGGTTGAATAGCACATTGGATTTCCCACAGGAACTTGGGCCTGTAACGATACAGCGAATACTGTTCGGTAATAGCGGGCCATGTTTACGTTTAGCACTGCCTTCGTAACCAGCCAAAAAGTCCATATCCTTTATTGGTAATTTGTTTGCTTGCTGTACAATCTTCATCTTTGTGAATACCGAAAGCATACTGTTTTCAGCACGTGCTGTCACCTTTTTTATATTAGATCTTTCTTATGTATCCATGCATCGTGTTCACCATCGAAACCGAGCCAACGAACACGCACTCTGTCACCTTTGCGTTGTAACACCTTTTCCAATAGGTATACGTCGCCGACTTTGGACTTACTAATCTCGTGCTCGTAAAAACCACCTTTCAACACTTTGTTTAGATGATCTTTTAGCAGATAAGTGACGGGGATGGATTGTACTTTATCCACAGTAAATATTTCGTTAGTCCAATTTGGCGTATAACCTTTGGCGAACGTCATTTTGTGCTTACTTATACGAACACGGTCACCGACTTTAAATTTGGGTGGTTTCGCTGGACTGATTTTAGGCGCTGTGTTCTTCCTTATTCGTTCCAACACTATATGTTCGTTGGTGTCATTCACTTCACTAGGTTTCATACCAATGGTTCTGTGTGTGATATTGTTGTACGATTTCAGTAATATAGGTAGTAGATCCAACCAGCGGTAGTGTCCTTGTTCGCTGAAAGCTCGATACATGTGTGTCTTCAGTGTGCGATTAAAACGTTCCACTATGGAAGCTTTTTTCTCACTATAGGTTGAGTAATGTTTCACATTATACTTTTTTAGCAACGCTTGTACTGTGCTGTTGTAATACTCCTTCCCGTTGTCTGTCTGTAAATACTTCATTCGGTTAGCGGCTAGTATAGGCTTCAACGCGTTCGTCACTTCTTTCCCGATCTTCGTTTTCAATGGTACAGCGTACGCGTACTTGGTAAACGCGTTGATCACTGTCATCATATACTTGTACCCTTTGTTCACTCGAGCGTACGGTATCATTTCCACAAGATCCGCTTGGTACAAATCGTGCATACCCTTCAGTTCAACCGCGCGTCTAACGAAATTCCTTCTCACCGCTCTGTGTAGCTCTTGCGCAATATTCTTGCGTACGTTGTTCATGGTTTAAGATACACTAACATAATACATGCGTTTTAAAAAAAAATACTATATATATATATATGTATAACAGTTCCTTTTGTTTTCGGTATTCATTCTCTTTCTCTCTTGAAGATCATGGCCAACCTTCAGCAGGAACGTGGGCAGGAACAGACTGAACACGGTAAAGTTCAATACCAATTGTCACAGTTAAGAAATTATTTTTGTAATTATGTAGCGAGCAAACTTGCTGTTGCAAAGTTCACAGGTTATATATATATATATATATATATATATATATATATATAGTGCAAGCGTCGATGTGTGTGCAACTGTACTAAAAAAGCTGTTATGCGCATGCGCAAATAATTCAAATGCACATACGTAGATGACTGAAAAAGAGATGATTTACATAATAAATGTACGCTTAGACCAATAGATTCTGCGTCGTGCCTTCAGGGTTATCAAATTTCCAAAATCTTTCAACTGGTTGACCATTAGCGAAAACATAGCGGAAAACTCCGCCCCCTCCACCACCTGTTAAAAACAAAAACAAAACAACAAATTCCCACTGTGATATCCACAGACACTTTTGGTTTCTACCGTTAGTTATTGTCTCTCCACACTTCAGTTCGGACGGCAGTAAACGTAAGTTTGCGTAGTATTATTATTATTATTATTATTATTATTGTAACGATATTTGTGTTTATACATATTAGTTTGTAATGTATGGTTTCTTTTTATAGTATAATGGAAAACGTTGCTGTAATAATTGACTTTCACTGCTTTTATGATGACAACGGCAATTATATAGTAAAGGAATTGTCAGTCATGGACATAACGCGTTTTGCGAGCAGACATTGGATTTTCGCCCCGCCTGCTACAGCCGTCACGAATTCGAAATACACTAGAACCAACTACTGGTTAACAACAAATTATCATGGTCTCAGATGGAGTGAAGGAGAGACACCGACGACAATCTTGTTTCAGTGTTAACAACGTATACGAACACGTATAAATATGTGTTTGTGAAGGGTCTTGAGAAAAAACGTTTTTTAGAATCGAAAATAATCCATCATCATATAATAAATCTTGATGACATTGGCTGCCCTAAAAACATACCATATCTATTTCCTGGGACGTTATGTCTTTCACATTGCAATTCTTCTTCTACACAATGTACAAACCATAACGTGTACGCACTTAGAGAGTCGATAATTAATGATTTTTCTGTTATACGAACATTTTTAATGTGAGTGTCTCATAGTAAAAACAAAATTTACTAGCATTGCTAATTTCGTTTAGGAAACTTGTACATGGCCGCAGGCGATAACTATTTCTGTATGAAAGTAGTCTGTGGACTTTCCTAATATATATTTTGTAACAGCGCTAATTCTGCATGTATGTACATGCAAAGCTTCAGGCGATGAAAGTGAACTTTCCTGATGACCACCACCACCACCACCACCATTACATTCCACTAGTCTTCTTTGTAGCGAATATTCTGTCATTGTTTGGTTCCGCCTCGTTTGATACAGACGTCTTCATTTCTAATAATGTCATTTATCACAAAATTCAATGCAGTTTCTGCTATTGAGTACAAACGCTGTGCAGAATTAACAGTGAACAAGCAGTATCCAATCGTTAACATGGTGAATGTGGACACTAGATACGGGAAGTCTGTGCTTGTAACACTGGAAGATGGCGAGTACCGCTATCGTGTATATCTACCTAAGAGATATGCCAATGTCTTTACAGATGAAGAGCTCCGTCATATAAACCCTAACGACCTACATCTCGTGTTTCGAGGAATGAGGAACCAAACAACACAGGTGGAGATAGTACCTTGTTAAGGTAACAAACTACGTTACTACTTTTAAATAAACAATTTTTATCACTGTGTGTGTGTGTGTGTGTGTGTGCGCGCGCGTGTGTTTGAATGTAGCGCAGATTCTAATGTACAAGGTTTTGATGAATAATATTTGAAAGGACATTAACTTATGAGGAAATTAATTTCTATTTTTCATCTGTAACGACATGTGTGTATAATTTTAATTTATTTCACTATACACCTCTGAACCTATGTGTAATTATTTTGTAAACTGCGTTACCTGTGGAGGAACTGTTGCAGCAAACGTTAACACTAGAACGATTATATTATTATTCAGTGATATATACATACAATTTACTTATTAAACACTTCAAGGATTGGATTTCTACTCGTCATTTGTAACGTCTTACAATGACCATAGCAAATATTTTCATTCTAAGCATGTATTACTGTTTAGTAATAATTACAACCCAACGAAGGATATATAGTTTGATGCTTTATAAGTTTGTGTACATAGGTTGTATATTGCGAGCATGAAATTATTATTATTTAAATCTGTTATCTGTTTTTGTATGGAGGTCATCTATAAATATCAGGTCAGTGCGACACAACGTGTAACAAACGTAATTGGATTTGCTTTCAACCCAATGTGTGCGCATGTTGCGCGTGTGTGTGGTTACGTTGCGCGCGCGCGTGTGTGTGTGCTGCGTGTGTGTGCGTGTGTGTGTGCGTGTGTGTGCGTGTGTGTGCGTGTGTGTGCGTGTGTGTGCGTGTGTGTGCGTGTGTGTGCGTGTGTGTGTGATAATTTGATATTTAACATGATTTTTATGCTGTTGTATTTGTATGGAGGTCATCTATAAATATCAGGTCAGTGCGACACAACGTGTAACAAACCTAATTGGACCTAACGTGTACATGATTCAACCCAATGTGTGTGTGTGTGTGTGTGTGTGTGATAATTAACATGATTTTTATGCTGATTGTATTGGTATGTTGCAGGATCTGTGCAGGTTGCTTCTCCTACAAGTACGACACAATTATATATATAAACTTTTCGAAAAAATATCAATTTTATAATGTATTTATTTATGAATTGTGAATTTATAAACTTTTCAAAAAAATCAATTTTATATTGTGAATTTAAAATATTGTTAATATATTTAATCATTTAAACAAATTATGGCTTTATTTTAATTTATTTCACTATACACCTCTGAACATGTGTACAATTAATTTTATTTTTTTGTGAACTGTATTACTTGTGGGAACCGTTACATCAGAAGATTTGTATGAATTTCAACCACCGTTTTCATCTGTAACAACATGCGTGTATAATTTTAATTTATTTCACTATACACCTCTGAACCTATGTGTGTAATTATTTTGTAAACTGCGTTACCTGTGGAGGAACTGTTGCAGCAAACGTTAACACTAGAACGATTATATTATTATTCAGTGATATATACATACAATTTACTTATTAAACACTTCAAGGATTGGATTTCTACTCGTCATTTGTAACGATATACATACAATTACATTAAACCTGTACAATGGACGCAGAGAGAGAGAGGACACATGTAAGTAGGTGACAACAACACACGCGCACACACAGTTAATATTTGTCAACTATATATATTTCTAAAATCATATACAGACCCCCCTAACAAGGATCAATCACACTGATTGATACATCCTGCATTATAAAACTATTAATTAATTATTTAATACACTGAAAAATGAAGTCGACGTTTTGACAACGAGTGAGCGAGAGAGAGAGAGAGAGAGAGAGAGAGAGAGAGAGAGAGAGAGAGAGAGAGAGAGAGAGAGAGAGAGAGAGAGAGAGAGAGAGAGAGGGCGCTTGTAAGTAGTTCAATACTCTGTGGCAACGTACACAGTTAATATTTGTCGAATATATAAAATCTCTAAAATCATATACATGCGCGGTATTGACCACTAACGAGAGAGAGAGAGAGAGAGAGAGAGAGAGAGAGAGAGAGGAGAAACGGATTGAACATAACGTTTGACAACGAGAGAGAGAGAGAGTGAGAGAGAGACTGTGAGCTAAAATTATTTAACCATCACACCGACTACTCTACTCAATGTACACAGAGAGAGAGAGAGAGAGAGAGAGAGAGAGTTTATATCGTGATGGATATCTATGTCTAGAGACAGAGAGAGAGAGAGGGAGAGTTACTTACATTCAAAGAGAGAATTGATATCGACAACAATCATGATCATATAGTTTGAATTTCCCACCACAGAAAAATGTTGGCAGATCTGTTCTATACACAATAATGCAAGATTGGTAATCCTGATCATATATTTTAATATATACACTATATAACACACACATATCAAGTTTGATCCATGCATAGGTTGGTAAACCTGATCATATAGATTTAATATACATTATAACACGCGACAAATTTGAACTCGTGCAAAGGTTGGTAACGCTGATCATATATTTTAATGTATACACTATAATGCATCAAGTTGGAACCCCCCACCCACCACCCACCCACTGATATGCAAATCAGCTTTATTAAAAAAAAATACAAAATTATATTCACGGATGCGGGTGGTCCATTGAACCCCTCCCCACCCCCTTGATATGCAAATCAATTTAATTTAAAAAATAAAAAATCAAATAAAAAAAATTTTATTCGCGGAAATTCGCGGATGCTGTGGTCCATTGGGATGCTGCGGTTCCAGCGGTTCGCGGATCTTGACACAGATCAGCGAAAAAGTCGCGGATGCTGTGGTCCAAGTCGCGGATGCTGTGGTCCAGATATGCCCTGCGGGCTGAGTTAGAACCCTCATTTTCCCTCTACTAACAATGAAAGAATAAAGCTCTAGTATAGCCTACACCACCAGTACGGCCTACTGGCCGTACTGGCCGTGGGGTTTTTTTCAGTATGGCCTGAACACCACCTTCGTTGCCAGCCATTGTGGAGCAACCATCAAAACCTAAACCTATGCATTTCTCGGGAAGGAGCTCCTGTTCTGTAACAAAATCATCTATAGCCTTTGCAATTGACTTAGAGTCAAGTGCTTCTAACTCCACGAAGCCAACGAACTCTTCTCAAATTTCTTTCAGCATCAAGTCATAAAAGCGGAGGCCAACAGAGAGCTGCTCTTTACCTGATATATCAGCAGTTTCGTCAGCTAATATGCTATATGCGTATGCTTGTTTGGCACTTTTAACAATGTAGTCCCTAATGACACTGCCACATAAATTAATTATTTCATTCTGAATTTGAGGTGACCGATAGCTTGAATTTTTCTTATCATGCTCAAAGTGTTCTTTCAATGGTAGGTCTCCAGCTTTGATTCGAAGGCGACACAAGTCTTCAAGTACTCCTTCAACTTGATGTTTTCCCCTTAGGGGTAGATCATGAGTGCCAGAAAAGGCAATACAGGTTATGATAGAAGATATTACCTTCCTGTTTTCCTCTGCAATTTTGTGGTGAAATTTTTGTACCTGAATATCAACTGGAACTTCATGGGTGAATGCTCTAGCCGATTCAGTTGCCAACATATGCCACTGGCTAGTCGAATGGTTTCTGCAAGCCTCATGTATATCTTTGTATTTCGTGAAAGGTCTGACAATGAAGGATCCCAAAACCCCTTTGACTGTACTTAAAGCAGGTGGGAATAAGACACAGTACTTGCACAATGAACCTTTCAGACGCTTGGAGTATGCCATCCATGGGGAATATGTATCCAGCCACTGATAATTAAACTTTCTTTTCAGGTGAGTAGCATCGGCCGCAAAGTCGTAGGTCTTAGGTGGAATCCAGCAATCTGTCAGCAAGTGTCTTTTTTTCTCTTCTGAGATCATAGACGATCGTCCCAAATATCTGCCCAAGTCATTTTCATGACTATCATCCATTCCTATTTCTACAGCATCACAAGTAGAACTCGTTAAGGAGCTGGGTCCCACTCCCGCAGCATCTATAATAGTGGATGGTGTCTTCTCTTGCGCTGACTATTGGGCCTTCGCATTGCCGTCGTCTTCGTCGCTACTGCTTTTTTCATTGTCTGCTGGTTTTTGCCTCTTTAAAGTCACTGAAAACAATGAATAAAGAAAACATAGTGTAAGCCACTCTAAATTCTTTAGAAAAATTAATTAGAAAAGAAAATATTTTATGTAGTTGTCAATAGGTAGGAATACACGTATTATACTACTCCCTCTGTCCGAAAATATAATATACAAAATCTGGTATAATATGGTTACACAATAAAGTTGCTTTATTATTTTCATTCAATTGTTTTTACAAACGCCTAGTTAATCGTCACCTACTCTTCACACTCATCATTCAAACTCTTGTTTCAAGGCTTCTACTTAACACACGGAAAACGTTTTCACTGTAATACACAGTGCTATCGAGCACAGTAAATATCCGATGTAAATATTCGATGTACGTAGGCCTACATCGAATGTTTTGGTGACTAAGTCACGCACTCCTTCGATGCCGTTCACTTGATTTTTCGATGAACAGCATCAAGATTCTTATATAGTCACCAAAACATTCGATGTACGTACACGGAAAAACATTGTGCCAATCATCGAACAACACGGTGACCCGACCCTTATACTTGATATTTACTGTGCTCGATACCACTGTGTATTACAGTGAAAACGTTTCCGTGCACACAGCAATGAAATTTTGAACACTTCCTCACCTCTGCTGCCCCTCGGCGTGCATATAGTATAGATGTTAATATAAAACAGCGTCATCTCTGTGGACCAGAGAAATTCTTAAACAAAGACAAAGGACCTACAGGAACGTTTTAGGCAAATCTCTCTCTCTCTCTCTCTCTCTCTCTCTCTCTCTCTCTCTCTCTCTCTCTCTCTCTCTCTCTCTCTCTCTCTCTCTCTCTCTCTCTCTCTTTTAAAATATATACCATATTTTCGGACAGAGGGTTTATTATTTTCATTATACAAACGAAAAGGGTTTGGTTACGGTTCTTTAATATTGCGTAAGTATTTACTTACCACTAGTAATGAACTTCCTGATATCCATGTTAACGGCAAAACAGCATTAAACACTAACGACGTGAATTGTAAATACGGAATGTTAATAACTGAACTCTATTTTTTATAAATACAAAACTGGCTCAAAAACTCTGAACCGAACTGTTAGGTTAGCCCACGCACCGAGGTTCAGGTCGACTGATCGGTACCTTATGCTGTCTTCAAGTTTGCCAACATAAAAGACAAAGATTGTTAGTTTTGGCGCGATTTTTAACTAAATTTTTACTTTTTTGTATTTTTTCGTCGCTCTTCGCTTTTTTATTTTTGCATTTGTCTTTTCGTCATTTCAAACTTCTTTGTTCTGTTCTATTTTTTGTCATTTTGTATTTTTGTTTTCCCTCTAGGGGGGGCAGCTGCCCCCCTGCCCATCGCTGGCTACGCCCATGTACAGAACAAACAATACCATCAAAAAACACATCAATGATACAAACACGGACATAGACAAATACAACAAAACAGGTGTTTACAAATTAAATTGTAATGACTGCAATAGTTTCTACATAGGCCAGACGGGAAGATCTTTTTCATCTCGTTACTCTGAACACCTAAAAGCTTTATCCAACAACAACATACATTCCGCGTTTGCCGCACACATACACACACAAAACCACAGCTACACCAACATAGATACTAACCTTGAAATATTGCACTACTTACCCAAAGGTCGAAAACTTAACACAGCAGAACAATATGAAATATACAAACACCACACAACACAACCAAACAACATACTTAATGACCAATTACAGTATAAATCACACACACTTTTTGACACAATTATACATAAAACTAACAATAATTTGGATCCCCGCGCCAATCCCCTTCCTCCACACACCACCCCCACTATACCTTTCAAAATAAAAACCATTACAAGTTAATGGCAGTCTGTCTCAAAGCTGACGAAGGCGAACACCACGCCGAAACGCGTATGAGAAGAAAAGACAAGTAAGTTTCACAAGTTGAAAGTTTCAATATTCTATAAAGCCCATAATATTATCAGATTTTTTTTTTAATAAAAAGTTCAGAAAAGCACTTACAGAGAACAGAAATTAACTAGCACACAAAAAGGTTACATATACAACTGTCAGAGTTTCGTTTTCCAGAAACCGTTCATAGATAGCAGTAAAATACAGCTCTGAGAGGTGTTCGTTATCCGAACATGTGTTTGTTGTCTGAACATAAAAATCTTTTGCAAAAGTTGTCCAATTTGTTCACAGTCCGAACTGTTCATTAATCAATCACCCACTGTATGTCATTATCTGTAAAAGAATTAGTTTATTTATTATGTATATACATATACAGGTGCTGGACAAAATAAAATGGAGTAATGCCTGAACAAACACCACATTCCCGAAGAATAAATTCGAGAAGAATGTCAAAACATGGAGAGTGTTAATGAAAAGCTACATAGTTCCAAAAGAACAAGACTCCTAACATGTAAATATAAAAGTGTGTGTATGCATATATTTATAAATTGTGTAGTAATTTAACTTCTGTAACTTTTTATGTAGGTACTGTCAAAAAATATTTCCAGTTGTTATGGTAAAGATGTTCACTGACATTGTAGTTTTTACACTGTACACAAATATGTGTGTATTTTCACATTTAATAAGGTGTTTAAGCTGTCTTTCAGTGTTACTGAGATATTTTTAGTGCAGAAAATAGTTTTGGTTTTTCCTGTACCCTAAGTCCTTATAATAAGAGGGATATCAAGAAAGTAAAGATACTGACTTTGTACTTTTCACTGACATTGTAGTTTTTAACAAACTGTACACAATGTGTGTATTTTCACATTTAATAACATTTAATAAGGTTTTTAAGCTGTCTTTCAGTGTTATTGAGATATTTTTAGTGCAGAAAATAGTTTTGGTTTTTACTGTACCCTAAGTCCTTGTAATAAGAGAGCTATCAAGAAAGTAAAGATACAAAGCACAGAAAATACGTATTTCTAAGGCACTTTATTTTTTTACTTAATGTATCTTTCGAACACAACTCTGGTTACTTTTCTGTATAATCATCATGCATTCAGTGAGACTGGGATCAGGCTTTTTTATTCCAACATCATAGAAGTCTCTGGCCTACAGTCACAACTACATTATCACTGCCTCTTGAATCTTATTGTTGTCTGCAAAACTTTCAAGAGAAGAATGAAGGTGTCGGTAGTCCATGCAGTAGATGGGTCAGTTACAGCCACGGACTGAACCACAATTTATAAAGATTACAATAGGCAGAAATTAAACTAATTCCATCCCAAATTAATTCTTTTAAAATACTTTGAAAAATAAAAAATGTACAATTTTCACTATCCTCCTAAAAACCTATCACTATCCCTCATGAGTAACAATCACTGGCTTTAACCATGAGTATGTTGTATGTAAAGACTAGATATAACATCATACTGCTTACTGTGTAAGTTTCAGTATTGTGCTGTATACAAAACACTAATTAACATGCCAAAGCAAGTTGGTAACATACAGGAATTACATAAAAAAGGTGCTGTTTCTTTCATACTTCATTTATGTATATTTACACAAATTTTAATAATGTATAGATCATGATGTAATTTTGATCGGTGATAATATTGCAATATAACTCATGCTATGAACTTTACTAAGGCTATCCAGGATAACTTCGAACAGATGCTGAAATCAGATATGAAATTTAAAACAGTGTGAGTACAAGTGTTCAAATTAACAAAAATAATAGGTACTGGCATCAGGTGAACTGTTCTGTAAATGAAAAAACTTAAAATCCTTTCTTAAATGCATTTGAAAGGTACTTTGTCAATTTGTCAAAAAATTTGACCTGACTAGTTTTGTAAATGATACTGCTGTCATAATAATAGGAGTTTATTGTGTTCATAATACATAAGATTTTTTACTGCATTCTTTTGTACTTCATGGTAGAAAAGGGCAAGGCTAAAAAAAAGGTAAGTGTTTGGAAATAGAGTAGCCTACTTGAATAATTATGAATCCCATAATTAGTACAATGTGATAAGCTTTACAGTGTGGACGCTGCCTAGTCTTGTAGAAACATAGGGTATAGCTTTTAATTTTACTTATGTATTCTTATCCATACACAGAAAAAGTCATACAATTTGACCCACCCAGACGTTAGATTGACCCACTCATGCTTGAAATGCTGGAGCTGTCACTGCACACAGGAGGAAATAACACTAAATCAAATAATGTTTTTTAAGTGTAAGGCAAAACTGTAGTGACTGACAATTTTGCCCATTGTCAGCTGTATCGGTCAGTTGTTTACTGAAGAATCTGATCATTATGACTAATATGAGCATTTAAAATAAATCCATAAGGATGTCTCATTCTAAGGGGTGGGTGATTTCTTACAGGTAAATCATCTATTCAGACTGCTTCTATCGTAACGTTTTGTCACTTGACGTTTCAATCTCTGGAGTCTGGGATCATCCTCAGAAGCTAAACAAACTGAAACAACTTACAATAAAATATAAAAATATTACCAATATACAACTAACTAGGGTTAAAAAACTTTTCATAAGTCATACAAACATTAGCCACAACATATAAGAATAGAAATATAAAACTGAACTACAACATAATGTAAAATAATGTCAGCCTTTCGTACCTGTGAGTGGTGGTTGGAAGACCTTTTTGAAAGACCTACAATGGGCGGACAGTTGTCTTCTTCCATTACTACTTATACCCCCACCTACCTGCTATAGACCACACCCCCTCCTCCTTCTCACTTCATCATGAAATGTAAAACACCAACCCACACAGAAATTTCCAACCCCTACTAGAAGTTTTTGACTTACTAATACCTGTCCCCACCATCATGGCCTTTCATCACATTCTTCAAAATATTAAACCAAATCTGAGGAATGTCTTTGCTTGCTTGGCTCAAACAATTCTCATTAACCATGGTGACAGCCACCCCCTTAAATATGTGTTATCCAATTTTAGACTCTTTACGTACTATGGACATAGCATCCAATTGTATTCTATGTTGTTTGTCCCTAGCATGTTCCGCAAATCTTGAGGTACTTGTCTTACCTAACTGGACGTTCTTCATGTGTTCAGACACGTGAACGTGCAGAGGCCTGCCCATTTCTCCGAAATACTGTGCCCCACACTCACACAGAAGTTGGTACATTACGTTCTTTGTATCCAAAGTAGAAACACTAGGTGTGGTTCTACTCAGCAAGTTGGCTAAAATTACAATGAAAGCAGTCCAAAAAAAGGACTTACTCACCAGTTATCTCATGTATGTTAATACATCTTAACCAATTATTGAATACTGTCAATTTAATAAATCAAAAAATTAACTGTAACAGATTTTATGTATTAACAGATATATAACAGAAGATGATACTTTCATCTGTAGTGCGTATTATACTTTTATATTATATAGTGTACGTTTTTATTTTTTGTGTATGTTGTGTTATCATTTTGTATTACTTAGTTAACGTTTCTGTTTTCTAGGTTTCAGAACCAACAGTTGAACATAAGTAACTTCCGACTTGATGCATTATAGTGTATATTAAAATATATGATCAGCGTTACCAACCTTTGCATGAGTTCAAATTTGTTGTGTGTTATAATGTATATTAAATCTATATGATCAGGTTTACCAACCTATGCATGGGTTCTAACTTGATATGTGTGTTATATAGTGTATATTAAAATATATGATCAGGGTTACCAATCTTGCATTATTGTGTATAGAACAGATCTGCCAACATTTTTCTGTGGTGGGAAATTCAAACTATATGATCATGATTGTTGTTGATATCAATTCTCTCTTTGAATGTAAGTAACTCTCTCTCCCTCCCTCTCTCACTCTCTCTAGACGCAGTTATCCATAACGATATAAACTCTCTCTCTCTCTCTCTCTCTCTCTCTCTCTCTCTCTCTCTCTCTCTCTCTCTCTCTCTTTCTCACATTTGAATGTAAGTAACTATCTGTCAAGTAAAACTATCTCTCTCCCTCCCTCTCTCTCTCTCTCTCTCTCGCACACACACATTTAGTAGATTACTGTTGCATCTCACTCTCTCTCTACGTGTTTATGTAACGGGTCTCACACACTCTCTCTCTCTCTCTCTCTCTCTCTCTCTCTCTCTCTCTCTCTCTCTCTCTCCCTCTCTCTCTCTCTCTCTCTCTCTCTACGCCAATCTCGTTCTTCCAAGGCGGTCTGTGTGGTAAAGTGTTACGCATAAAAACTCCTTTGAAATAAGGTATTTTCAAAAGTTTTGTGTACACATACAAATCGCTGTCGGACAATGTACGCACTGCTCACACACACATTTACTATATTACTGTTGTGTATGTCTCTCGCTCTCTAGCTGCAGACGTTGACAGGAATTCCCTTATTCAAATCGATTACGGTGTCACTGTACACAAACTTAAATATGGTTTACAGACCATTGTAATTTTAAAAATTCATTTTTGCATTAATTAAATATATATCGTAAACAATGATATAAAATAAATACAATATGAAATAATAATATTTCGTCATTGTAAGATTTTAATAAAACAATTATCAGTTTAAATAATAATTTTCGTGATTGCAAGATACAACCTGTGTACACGTAAACTTAAAATATAATTTACCGCTGTGGTAGGAAATTCAAACCATTAAATTGTCTCTCTCTCTCGCTCTCTCTCTCACACATTTCTGATTACTATACAAATAATTGCTTGCATGTTCAGAGGTTTATAACGAAATAAATTAAAATAAACTATAATTTGTTTTAAATGATTAAATATATATTTACACCACTGTATACAAACTTAAAATATAGTTTACAAACCGTTGTAATACAATTATTCAAAAATACATTTTACATTGATTAAATATATATATCACAAACAAACATTGTTATATAAAATAAATACAATATTAATAATAATAATATTGTTTTAAATGATTAAATATATATTTACAGCAATGTACACAAACTTAAAATATAGTTTACAAACCGTTATAATACAATTATTCAAAAATACATTTTACATTGATTAAATATATATATATCACAAACAAATATTGTTATATAAAATAAATACAATATTAATAATAATAATAATTTTTGACATTGTAAGATTTTTAAATAATAATTTCACGGCTGTAGATACAATTCACAAGGACGTTTATCTGTAACATAACAATACAGTCGATATTAGAATCACTGATACGATAAATATTCAATTATCACATGCACACGCACAGTCAGTGGAAAGAAAGAATCAAATGCGTTAAGTAAGTAAACTTTTTCAAGTATGTGTCATTTTTCATAAAGTTAATATACTTTCAAATAATTTCTAATCAAACCAAATATTATTCACTGGAACTTTGTAAATACTACTTAGAATCAATGATACATTTATCACGTAAAGTTAATGTACTTTCAAATAATTTCTAATCGAACCAAATATTATTGAACGAAACTTTGTAAAAAAATACTAATTAGAATCAATGATACATTTATCACGTACATACAAATTCAATTATTAAAGTGTTAAGTACAGAGAGTTGAAACTACACACACACACACACACACACACACACACACACACACACACACACACACACACACATCAATAAATTGTTTGTTAACACGATTGCTACTTACGACGTTAGGACAAAATCTCCACCTGCGTTGTTTGATTCCTCGTCCCTCGATACACTAAATGTAGTTCTTTGGGTTTTATATGCCTGAGCTCCTCATTCGTGAAGACACCTGCATACCTCTTGGGAAGATAGACACGATACTCGTGGTCGCCATCCTCCAACGTAGCAAGCACAGAGTTCCCATATTTTGTGTCCACATTTGTTAAGACCATGATGGGATATTTTTTATTCACTGTCAATTCTGAACATCGCTTGTACTTGATAGCACTTACAGCATTAAACTTTACAAGAAATGACATTATTAGAAGAGAGAGAGAAAGACGCTAGTGAACACGTCTGTATCAAACGAGAGAGAACCAAACAATGACAGAATATTCGACACAAAAGGACAGTACAATGTGATAGTGGTGGTGGTGGTGGTAACGTCGTCTTCAGAAAAGTCTGTGTCCCACTTTCATTTACAGCTTTGCGTGTATGAACATGTCCCCCCAGACGAAATTAGAGACACCAAAAATATAACAATGTCATTAGGAAAGTCCACATTCCACTTTCATAAGGAAATAGTCACCGCTTACAGCTATGCATGTATGTACATGTCCACAACAGAATTAGAGATATAAATGTCATCATTCGCTGTGACCTACTTTCTAAATTTTGTCGCGCTCACATTAAAAATGTTTGTTTAAAGGAAAAATCATGAATCATCCATTCCCGAATAGCATGCACTTTATAGTTGGCACATCGGTCAGAAGAATTGAAATGTCTAAGACATTCTGTTCCATGAAATAGATACGGTATGTTTTTAGGACAACCAAAGTCATCGAGATTGATGATATTATTGTGTATTATCTTTGATTGTAAAAAAAGTTTCTTCTCAAAACCCTTCACAAACACATATTTATATATACGTGTATGTGATGTTAACAATGAAACAAGATTGTCGTATGGTGTCTCTCCTTCGCTCCATCTAAGTCTATGATAATTTGACGTTAACCAGTGGTTTGTCCTAGCGTATTTTGGATTCGTAACGGATGTAGCAGGCGGAGTGAAAATCCAATGTCTACCAGCAAATCTCAGAACGTCCATGATTGACAGTTCCTTCACAATATATTTTCCGTTGTCATCGAAAAAGCACTGGAAGTCAATTATAACTGCAGTGTTATCCATAATACTGTAAGACAAAGAAACCACACATTACAAACTCTATATATATATTATGTTTAAACACACAAATATCGTTGCGATATTAATATGCGAACTTACGTTTACAGACGTCTGGACTGAAGCGTCGAGAGACATCAACTGACGAAAGAAACAAGTGTTGGGGGGTACTATACATGGAGACAAATTTTTTTAGCAGGTGGGGAGGTGTCGTCATCGTTCTCCATGTTGATGCGACGTATTCGATAATGACCGTACGCAAGTGTATCACAACCATTGTCTAGTATATAGCGCTTATCATCATACGGTGACAACGCCTGCTTATTTACCCGCATCGTGTACAGCGTATGATGATCGCTACGTAAACAAAGCGCACTGGTAGAAAACTGACAATGATCAGTGAGACACTTGCGATACATATCGTGTCGTAGACTCCTCCTAATCGCAACTCGAGGTACACCTTTACATACACGTTTTTGACACTCTTTGGTAGGATCTTCGTGGGCCACAAGGAACGAATAACATTTCGCTCGGAGACCCACGAATTCTCTAATAGGACGACCACACGTTTCATCCTTGAACAGTCCGACAACCTTGTTGTTTTTAATGCTATAACAAGGATGAGACGTAGGGTAATCCGATGTGTCAAAAACGTGTAGGTCCTTCTTCATGTCTGCATACAAGTCAGATGTTTGAATACTATACATCAGACTGTCTGTATCTGTCATTAGCAATCTAACGTTACGGCCGTACTTGCCGACAGCGTAACGATAATGAAAGTCGTACATGATCGTTTTGCTAACGTCAAGCACCGTGAAGCCGACATACACGGGACGGGAAAGAACGATGGATTTTTTACGGAGTGAGAGCCCCACCAGATCGTTCGTATAACGAATCATACGTTTCAGCCTAGGTGTGGAAACTAGTTTTTGAAGCCGTCGTTCATCTGAGACTAGTTCAAAGTCTATATGTTTCCGTACGTTCTCCAGCGACTTGCCGTATACGGCGTTGTTCATCAGTTTGAAAAGGTCTTTTTCAAAGCTGTTGACGGCTGCTTGCCTCTTGCGGGTGTTGAAATCGATAAACGGTTTCAACCAAGCGCTTTGCTTAAAACACAACACCCTATGAGTCGCTTTCAGCTCTAAACCAAGAATTAAATACAACTTCAAATTTCGATAATGGAGAACGTAATTTTGTTTGTCCTCCAAAGTCGTTAACAACTTCTCTACGGATGACATTGTTGACTCTGATTCGTTATACGATGATCTGTATATACTCTCGTGTAAACGTTTGGAAAAGGGAGAAAGGATATCCGGTGTTACGCGCTGGCGCACAGGTGCAAGCGGGTAGTCGGAATGCAGGTCGTGTAGTGTATCAGGATAGTCTAGGTCGACCTCAAGGATGTACCCGATGTCGGAATCATCACTCACATTACGTACATCCAAAGACTCGATTTCGTTACGATCGAGCCATCGGAAGTCTGCGTAAGGGAGTGGTTGCGACTTGGCTGCACCGTATAGATTGTTACAGTCCGTATACAGAATGAAGGAGGTCGGTTTCGAAACATCGTACTGATCTGGGATTAGAGGGTTGTTAGCGATGGCATGACGGTTGGATATCATAGCAACGCCTCCGCGGACCCCAGACTCTACAAACAGATGTTGATTTATATCTATCAACAGCTCCAATTCGACCTCTGTCATTTTTAGCATAGCGTTCCAAGCGAGACCGGGAAGCGAGTAAAAATGACACGGGTCCAAACAGTAATCGCGTAAGGCCATGTCCCGAAAACTTTCAAAGATATCAGCCAGCAGCATTACGTCTGTCAACAAATACAGATCATGGTAATCTCCAAACGTACGCACATTGAATGCACTCCACACGTTTTGTGCGTGTTCGTAATCTGCGTCCGAAATAGACGATTCCATCAACCGGTTATCAAAGTGTTCACGAGCGGGTAGACTTGTTTCGTTGAACCGATCAGTACTGTCAACGTACTCGTAAGGGTATACCCCCTTGCGTACGAGCAGATTGGTCTGTTCGTCGAAACCCCGTCTAAGCATTTCCTCTCTAAGCAAAGGAAATTGGCTCCCGGACGTAGACAGATTGCTAACGAGCGTGTCCAGAGACCGATTAAAAAATTGAAAAGAGTCTACGAAACGCAAGGGACCCAGGGAGAACGACACGTAACGCTCACTAGATGTTGCAATGCAGGATACGTGTTGGTCCTTATATTTTCCCAAACCCTGCATTAAATGGTGACAGTCGTAGCCACGAAGGTTGTGAAAGAAGACGGGGATATGACGCGGCATCTTATAGCTCAGATTACAGCTATTGTGGGCTGCTCCCAAGAATTTCCCCGTAAGATGACAATGATTGCGTACCTTGTCATCGTCTGTCAAAGGGTGCTCACACAAATGGCAAACGGTGGCGTTAGTGAACGCAACATTGTCATCATTCGACATAATTAATTGTACGTTATGTCGTACTACCTTCATCATATCCTCGACGTCTTTCATCAACCACGAGAAGAAAGTGTCTACAACGTTTTCACCACGATATACTTTAACCTCTCTCCAGAGACTGTGAGCGTGATCAACGATAGCATAGGAGAAACCTGACGGAATATGCATCGCTTCGTATAATGTGGACGATACAGGAGGAGAAGGTATTTTCTGGCGGACACCACTGCTATCAACTGAGTAGAAGTCACCTAAATCTTTCACTGTCGTCGGGATGTCGTTACCTGGTGAACACGATTGAAGGGGGGTGATAAGGGACTCGAAGTCGGCGTAGACGGTAAACGGTACTTTGAGACAGTGTGCGTAATTTTTAAAAGACATAAACTTCTCCTCCTCTGTGGGCATTTTGGTTTTCTGTTCACCATAAGGTGTACAGTAGGGGAGATGTTCGGACAGACCATGTTCTGTGGAGAAACGATGCAGGCAGTAGTCGCAGTAAAATGATTTATTGCTGTGTTTTGTTAGGGAAAATAAAAATTTATTAATGCTACTGATAAGACAGTAGTGTTTTCGGCTATTTGTATCGGACAGAAGTAAAAGATTAACATCATGTAATCTGTCCTTATTGGGGGTAATTCTTAACGGATAAACCTCATTTCTTGATTCGTTTCTGATATTGTCTTCTATATCATAGCCGAAAACGTTTATAGAAATGTTGGGATTCTGTGTTTCAAATTTATAAAGTGAGTTTATAGAAACAGGGTACTCGATACCGGACATATTTATTGTGTTTATGAATGAGATGTAGTTTGAAACAAATTCTTTATTCCTTTGTTGAGGGTGTATGTGGGCTAGAACAGACCATAGAAAACACATTTCATCTTGGGAGTTCTTGATGTTGACTACTGCCTTGGTGAGTGCGAGTTTTCGCGGGGTAGGAATGTAGGAGGACTCTGCTAGAGGCCGGTACCGTCCAACAACCAGTTCCAGCTTCAGTACAGCGTCCACCGACCATCCGCTCCCGTCACGGGTAAAATTGGATATGCTATTCATGATTTTGTCGTATGATTCGTCTAGTAGACAGTTCAACTCGTCGTTGTCGTCCGTGAGCAACGTACGACAACGTCCGTGGAAGACGGCGTCTTTGGTTACCTCTTATTCTTCGCCGCTGTCACCATCTAACACAGTTTTAATGAAACGTATCCTGCACGCAATATGCCATTTGATACTACGTAAACGTGCTTGTTCAGCCAGAATATCCTTGCACAATAAAGGTCGCACCTCAGTCATTATCGATAATATATCTTGATCTCCCGTGTCCGTGTACACGGGCAGGTAATTAAATGTTGTGAGGGATCCTCTAATACTGGTGTTTCGTACGATATAAAATCGTGTCATAAATGAAACAATAGAAACATGTGTACTAGCTAATAGGAATGATGAATAACACACACACACACACACACACACATTCATGTTTGTGGTAAATAAATAGATAGTACACGTTAGTAATAATTTAGTTTATTGCAAACTGTGAGAAGGCAGCTACTCCCGATTTTAGTATTGAAAGTGAAAGAAGAAAATCGTTCAAGTATTGGGAAGTGACGTTTGTCAGCCCCGACGAGTTAGCGTTTGCCGGGTTTTACTACTATCCGCTAAATTATGATGTTTGTGCACATAGTATGTCATTCATAGACGATAGAGTTAAATGCTTTTGTTGCGGAATTGAATTAGGTCATTGGAGAGAAGGTGACATACCTATGGTGGAACATGAAAAATCTTCTCCGTCATGTCAATTTCTAAACGATGTCAAGAGACAATACATTGGGGAGAAGGTGACAAACCTATGTCAGAACATAAAAAATTTTCTCCGCCATATCAATTTCTAAACAACGTCAAGAGACTATCTTGTACATGTTAGACAGAGTTGGATCATATGTTAATTCATATCAAACAAGTTTGGTTTGCTACATAATTATAGAGAGAGACAATTTCTTAACTGTACCAATTGGTATTTAAATTTTTACCTTGTTGAGAATGGTCCTGTTCCTGCTGATGTTGTTGTTGTTGTTCAGGATTCTGCTGAAGGTCGGACATGATGATGATATTCAGACGAGAGAGTGAATACTGAAAAACAAAGAAACTGTTATACATACATATAGTATTTTTAACGCCGGTATTATGTTAGTGTATCTTAAACCATGAACAACGCACGCAAGACTATAGCTCTAGAGCTACAGAGAGCAGCGCGAAGGAATTTCGTTAGGCGCGCGGTTGAATTGAAGGGTCTACACGACTTGTACCAGGTGGATCTTGTGGAGATGATACCATACGCTCGAGTGAACAAAGGGTACAAGTACATGATGACAGTGATCAATGCGTTTAGCAAGTACGCGTACGCTGTACCATTGAAAACAAAGACAGGAAAAGAAGTAAAGCACGCACTAGAGCCTATACTAACTGCTAATCGAATGAAATATTTACAGACGGACAACGGGAAGGAGTATTACAACAACACAGTACAAGCGTTGCTAAAAAAGTATAATGTGAAACATTACTCAACCTATAGTGAGAAAAAAGCTTCCATAGTGGAACGTTTTAATCGCACACTGAAGACACACATGTATCGAGCTTTCAGCGAACAAGGACACTACCGCTGGTTGGATCTACTACCTATATTACTGAAATCGTACAACAATACCACACACAGAACCATTGGTATGAAACCTAGTCAAGTGAATGACGCCAACGAACATATAGTGTTGGAACGAATAAGGAAGAACACAGCGCCTAAAATCAGTACAACGAAACCACCCAAATTTAAAGTCGGTGACTGTGTTCGTATAAGTAAGCACAAAATGACGTTCGCCAAAGGTTATACGCCAAATTGGACTAACGAAATATTTACTGTGGATAAAGTACAATCCACTACCATCCCCGTCACTTATCTGCTAAAAGATCATCTAAACAAAGTGTTGAAAGGTGGTTTTTACGAGCACGAGATTATTAAGTCCAAAGTCGGTGACGTATACCTAGTGGAAAAGGTGTTACAACGCAAAGGTGACAGAGTGCGTGTTCGTTGGCTCGGTTTCGATGGTAAACACGATGCATGGATACATAAGAAAGATCTAATATAAAAAGGTGACAGCACATGCTGAAAACAGTATGCTTTCGGTATTCACAAAGATGAAGATTGTACAGCAAGCAAACAAATTACCAATAAAGGATATGGACTTTTTGGCTGGTGACGAAGGCAGTGCTAAACGTAAACATGGTCGGCTATTACCGAACAGTATTCGCTGTATCGTTACAGGCCCAAGTTCCTGTGGGAAATCCAATGTGCTATTCAACCTACTGTTTGATGCCAACGGTCTACGTTTCCGCAACGTATACGTGTTTTCAAAATCATTATTTCAACCAAAATACAGAATGCTAGAAACAGTGATGAAATCACTCACTGATGAAGGTTTAGGTTATCACGCATACAGCGAGAACGAAGAAGTCCCACTAACGAGTGAAATCACTGGTCTCGACTCTGTTATCGTATTCGATGACGTATCGTGTGAAAGACAAAACAATATTCGAAAGTATGTTGCTATGGGGAGACATAGCGGTGTGGACACATTCTATCTATGTCAGACATATAGCCAGATACCGAAACAATTGGTGCGTGACAACGCTAACTTGTTGATATTGTTCAAACAAGACGAACTAAATTTACGACATGCATACAACGATCATGTCAACATGGATATGAAATATGATGCTTTCAAAGACGTCTGCACGGAAGCGTGGAAGGATCGTTATGGATTTCTAGTCATAGACAAAGACTCGTCAATAAATGAAGGTAGATATAGAATCGGCTTTGATCGATTCATAATTGTTTCCAGCGAAGTATAAAAGTGGTTGCACTGTAGTAATGTAATCAGTCCTCTTGCTAACACGCGATGGCGATGAATAAGGAGGAACGACTTACATATGATATAGATACGATAAGCGACAACATAAGGAAAAAATATCATGCAGTACAACACGGTATCAAAGAAAGCGACGAGAAGTTCAGAAAAATTACAGACCGATTCTGGAACCGTTAGAAGCTATTTCACGAAAGTTAAGTGGTGATATGATGGAGGAGGAGGAGGAGAAGAAGCAGCAGATAAAACAAGAAGAGCCTACACAACACGTAATAACTGAAAACGAAAGTGGCACGCAGAGTCATAACGCTTCTCATTTCAGTGACGATAGCGCATGGAACCCTAACGCTTCACATTTCAGTGACGATTCATTAGCAAACAAATATATGCGTTTGTGCGAATCAGCTGACTGTAAACGGATTATAGATCGTATGTATGGTGTTCGATACGAGGCCGGTAAATGGATGATAGGTGATTCAAATGTGAAAATCGATGATAACGACAACTTTCATGTCAAAGGAAAAATTTACGAGGGTACGCCCGGTCTGTATGAACTTTTGTTTATGAAACTACCGAAAAAATACAATAAGGACGATATGAGGAAATACAAGTCCATACTACTAGCAACCAACGGACACAAACAAAAATATAAATACAATACGCGAATAAACAGTAACAGTGGCGTCAAGTACCGACTAGTAATATCTAAATTGTTTGCATCGAGTGCAAGAAAACGTACAGGGAGTGGCTATATGGAGATGAAGCCGAACACTACAATCGATTACGGCCATTAGAATGATCCTAACGAGTTGGTTAATCGATTGAGAATGTTAATGGCTTCTCAAAGTAGTGGCCATACTGGTCATAGGAATGAAATCGTTTCGATATTGGAAGAACTACGTGAAGCTGGCATTATCATATAAAAGCAGACGCACCGTTCTATAACCACCAGTTCTTCATAAATATGAGTGTAGACAAGTTCGGTAGACACGACAGCACTGTAAGAGTGCGAAAAGAAACTCATCGAAGTCTGCGTGAGGATATCGGTTTAGGAGTGACTAACGACGGTCACTTTGATGTGAAAAACAAAAAGATACGCAACTTGGGTGATCCTGAAGAGCTGCACGATGTTGTTCCTTTACAGTACGTAAAGGATGCATGCTTACAGTACAAGAACGATGCTACCGTAGACGCAAAAGATCATCGAATAATAATGCTAAACGAACCGCTTAAATCAAGAGATGCAGCCACAAAACGATACGTAGACGCAAAGAGTTTGAGAAAAGATCGTGCAGGTAACGTAATCGTTGATGACTGTCGGCTAACACACGTGCAAGCGCCAGTCGCCAGCAAAGACGCTGTGAATTTGGAATTTTTATACGACAACACAATCAGTTTGCAAAGCAATGCTTTCTACGCTGGCGAAAGAAAAATTACGAATATAGCGGACGGAGTAGCTGACACAGACGCAGTCACTGTACGACAAATGCACGAATTAAAACTACATATAAAGACTGAATTGTACAAGGTCACTCAGGTATTTCACGCTCATATAATCAATCTAATAAAAGTTTGTCTATAAATATCAAGACAGCGCGACACAGCGTTCAGTCCTGTCTGAATATATTGAAGAGGTGGGACGTTTAATAGACGTTCTCGATACGGAAACGGAAATCAAGGATTGGAGATCTGTTTACAAGAATGCACGTACTTCGTAAGAAAAGAATGGGGCGTGGTGTAATTGGAAAAATACTTAAAAACACTGTGTCCGCTTTCTTTTTGTCAGTACCTACTTTGATTAATCGAGCGGTGGACCATTACCAGTAGAATTACACCTACCCGGCTATCGATTCTGTGGACCCGGAACAAAACTCAAAGAGAGATTGGCACGCGGCGAGCTCGGAATCTACGAGCTGGACGAAGCCTGTCGCGAACACGATATCGCATACGCAATGTACAAAGACAACAGTCGAAGACGTATAGCTGATCGCGTTCTTGCCGAAAAAGCGTGGGAACGAGTGAAAGGTTGGAATTCCGGTGTTAGTGAAAGAGTGTATGCTGCAGCTGTAGCAGCCGCAATGAAAGCAAAATCAGCAGTAGGTGGAGGGAGCTCACGTAGTGGTTGCAGAAAAAAGAAGAAGGGTTCAGGAATTAAACGTCAATCCGGGGGCAAACGAAAAACGACCTGCAAACGTAACAACACCAAACGCAAAACAGTCTCAAGGCATAAACGTAACAATAAAAAAATAGCGTCAGGTCTATACCTACGTCCTTACAGACAAAAAAACTAATTTGCATACCAGTGCGTGCATTGTCCGACAGTGATTTGTATGTGTACGCAAAACTTTTGAAAATACCTTATTTCAGAGGAGTTTTTATGCGTAACACTTTACCACACAGACCGCCTTGGAAGAACGAGAGTGCGGTTGTTAATCTGGACAATGCAGAAGGACCTGGTACGCACTGGGTTTGCTACAAGAAGCGAAACAATCGAGTTTACTACCATGACGCGTATGGTAATATGCGGCCACCTCTTGATCTGACACAGTATTTTGGAACCGACATTGATATTTACTACAATTACGAGCGTGAACAGCCGCCACACACAGTCATCTGTGGGCATTTATGTTTGGACTTCTTAACGCGTGAGTGATCAGTAAGCGACAAGATGTCTGCGCTGTCGGTCACCTTAACAGGTACGAATGCTGCCGCTCTTGTATGTGACTTTTTCCCGCCTCTCGAACTAACAAACGGCGAATGGTATGTAGGTCTATTGGACTTTACTACATACAACAGTATACCGAACGTGGTTGAGGGAAAAAACAATGTGTTTCCAGTACTACGGGACGGAACAACGTGGGACTTGATAACTTTACCTACGGGTGCTTATGAAATCGGTGACATAGAAGCCTTCCTCAAAAAGCAGTTAGGAAACTCAAAGATTAGTCTACGTCCTAACAACAATACACTGAAATGTGAACTGACTTGTGCACTGGATATTGACTTTCAACAAACAGTGTGCGTTATCGGTGATATGTTGGGTTTCAAGGAAAAGTGTCTGTTTGAAGCGAATAAAACTCACACGTCTGACGCCACAGTTAACATTATAAAAGTGAACAGTATACTGATAAGGTGTAATATAGCGCACGGATCATACAAGAACGGTAAAAATGAGTACACGCTGCACTCATTCTATCCGTCAGTCGAACCAGGATTCAAAATAATTGAATCACCTACAAACGTCATATACCTACCTGTGAATGTGAGTCGTTTGGACAACATAACATTATCTTTACACGACCAGGACGGTGACGTAATAGATTTTCGTGGAGAAGTCATCACTGTGCGTATACATCTAAAACGACTATAGACATGGGCTTGTACTTTGTTTCTTCGCCACCGCTGCTACCACAGTCGTCAGAAATAAAAGAAGAAGAAGAAGAAGAAGAAGAAGAAGAAGAAGAAGAAGAAGAAGAAGAAGAAGAAGAAGAAGAAGAAGAAAGATCAGTTTGGAAACGCATTAGTACTCGTTCGAAACTGAAACGATTAACATCGGTTAACCGTCGTTTCCTGATTTCACTGGGTTTTGTTGTTGTTGTAAACAAGTAACATGGCGAGTGGAATATTATCTGTGGAGCAGCAACCGTTCTTTGAAGACAGTATCACGCACTTTTCATTTCACTCACACGCGCCATACGCAACAACAAGATATGGAAACAATGATGAAATACGTGTGCCAATACAACAACAGGACGTCTTTACACTGCCGTCAGAAAGTTTCCTCTACATCGAAGGCAAGTTGGTTAAAAACCCTAGTGTGGCTGCAGATACTGCTCTGAATGTGGAACTGGTGAACAATGCTATAGCATTTCTCTTTGAAGAGATTCGTTACGAGTTGGCCGGAGTGGTAGTGGACCATACCAGAAACGTCGGCGTTACGTCAACTATTAAAACTTTTCTATCACTCAACAACAACGCACGTGACGCAATGGAAAACGCGGGTTGGGTGGCACCGACCGCGAACGTATTAAAAGTGAATGATGACGGTGAATTCAACTTTTGTATTCCACTGAAAATGCTAATGGGATTCGCGGAAGTCTATACACGCATCGTGCTGAACGTGAAACAAGAACTTATACTCCTACGCACATCTACCGATATAAACGCTATGGTTTTAGCAAGCGGACAAACGGCTGCTAATTGTGTTCTTGAACTAGATAAAGTTTACTGGAAAATGCCTTATGTACATGTAGCTAATGCGTACAGATTACCACTGTTACGACTCATAGAGAAAGACCACCCGATAACTATGTCTTTTAGGGCCTGGGAGTTGCACGAGTATCCTGCCTTACCACAGACTAAAAGGCAGAATTGGATTGTCAAGACCTCGAGTCAGCTAGAAAAACCACGCTTTGTTGTGTTAGCGTTTCAGACACCAAGAAAGAATGTACTGACAGCACACGCCGATGAATTCGATCACTGTAACGTGACCAATGCGAGACTGTTTCTAAACGACAAGTATTATCCTTACGATAATTTAAACTTGGATATTGGGAAAGGCCGTTTTGCATTATTGTACAATATGTACGCCAGTTTTCAAAGTTCGTATTACCACCGTTTAGACGTCAGCCCAGTACTGACACCAGAATTATTCAAATCAAAAGCCCCGCTGTTTGTATTCGATTGTAGCAAACAAGACTATACGCTTAAGTCTTCAGCGGTTGATGTACGTTTAGAATTTGAATCGTCAATGAATTTTCCTACGCAGACGACTGCCTACTGTATGATACTACATGATTCGCTTGTAGAATATACGCCATTGTCCAACACAGTACATAGACGTGTTTAAGTCTTATTTTATACATATTTTGTAAATACTAGTTTTAAATATATATATATTTTCATATTTGTAACATTATAATATTGGAGCTGTGTGTATGTATTTTAATTGTAAAACTAGTTTAGATATATTTTAATACTTGTAACAATATAATCTTGGAAATGTGTTTTTTTTTTTAATTGTAAAAACTAGTTTAGATATATTTTCATACTTGTAACAATATAATAGTTTAGATATATTTTCATACTTGTAACAATATAATCTTGGAGCTGTGTATGTATTTTAATTGTAAAAACTAGTTTAATATAATCTTGGAGCTGTGTATGTATTTTAATAAATGTATATAGTACACACTTTATTATTATTTGTATAACCCACCCCATAATGTATATAGATTTTTTTTTTACTTACTTGCAACAAACTAGCGAGCGTTGTCCACACACGTACCCTTAAATGACAGACGTTGTATGCACACTGAAGGCTCGCACGCTTAAAATTCAGCTATACCTAAAATATATCTTCAATTAGAAGTGTAATATAAAAAGTACGGTAAGAATATATTTCAGAAATTGTAATTTGATCACACACACACACACACACACACACTTATTTGAATGAGTCATGTATTAAATTCAATAAATAATGCACTTGATAATATTTTAACGTGAATAATTTTTACGTTTAAATAAAATCTGTACATACAATAAAATTATGTAGTGTAATATATAAATTACGTTTAAATAAAATCTGTACATACAATAAAATTATGTAGTGTAATATAAAAAGCACGAGAAGAATAAATTTCAGAATTTTGTAACAGACATAGTAATTTGATCACACACCCATACATACTTATTTGAACGAGTCATGTATTAAATTCAATAAATAATGTACTTGATAACGTTTTAATGCGAATAATTTTTTACGTTTAAATAAAATCTGTACATACAATAAAATTATGTTCACTTATTAACGTATTCAAAATGTTTCATGTACACTTACCAAACTAGCGCACGTTGTCTACACACCCTTAAAAATGACGGACGTTGTGTATATTGAAGCTCACACGCTTAAATTCAGCTATACCTAAAATATATCTTCAATTAGAAGTGTAATATAAAAGTACGGTAAGAATATATTTCAGAAAATTGTAACAGACATAATAATTTGATCATACACACACGCACACACACATGTATTAAATTCAATAAATAATGCGCTTGATAATGTTTTAATGCAAATAATTTTTACGTTTAAATAAAATCTGTACATACAATAAAAGTATGTTCACTTATTAACGTATTCAAAATGTTTCATGTACACTTACCAAACTAGCATGTGTTGTCTACACACCCTTAATGATGAACGTTGTGTATACTGAAGACTCGTAAGACGTACAATAATAATACAAACAGTCTTTCAACTATTAAAAATGCTGTTGTACGTAGTGATAGATTTCACGATGTATCAGGCGCATGCAGACACTCGAATAAGAAATTGCAGCTGATTTTCTTCGCGTATATATTGTACTCTGGTAGTGGGGGCAGCTTGTGTCCGTTTTGGGTGTAAATACTTTCTAATCCATAAGTAATCCGACTTACTGTCACCGCTGCTAATGACTGTCATTTGTCAAATTAGAAAGTAGGACGCACCGATTTAGACGATGTAATCACGGTTAATGACCCTTGGTTTAAGCAGCTTGTGTCCGTTTTGGGAGTAAATACTTTCTAATCCATAAGTAATCCGACTTACTCTCACCGCTGCTAATGACTGTCATGTGTCAAATTAGAAAGTAGGACACACCGATTTAGACGATGTAATCACGGTTAATGACCCTTGGTTTAAGTTAGTGAATAATAACTATATCTAATTCTGTATCGTTGTGTGTGTGTATGTGATCGTAGTATGATTTTATTTCTTGACACAACCATTTATCTTGAAATATGATTTTTAGTCGAACGTTGTAAATAATTTTTTTAAATATCACTTACCTGCAAAGGATATACCCTTGCGTACGAGCAGATAACAACGACGAAATATTATTATTTCATATTGTATTTATTTTATATCATTGTTTACGATATATATTTAATTAATGCAAAAATGAATTTTTAAAATTCCAATTGTCTGTAAACCATATTAAGTTTGTGTACAGTGACACCGTAATCGATTTGAATAAGGGAATTCCTGTCAACGTCTGCAGCTAGAGAGCGAGAGACATACACAACAGTAATATAGTAAATGTGTGTGTGAGCAGTGCGTGCATTGTCCGACAGCGATTTGTATGTGTACACAAAACTTTTGAAAATACCTTATTTCAAAGGAGTTTTTATGCGTAACACTTTACCACACAGACCGCCTTGGAAGAACGAGATTGGCGTAGAGAGAGAGAGAGAGAGAGAGAGAGAGAGAGAGAGAGAGAGAGAGAGAGAGAGAGAGAGAGAGAGAGAGAGAGAGAGAGAGAGAGAGAGTGTGTGAGACCCGTTACATAAACACGTAGAGAGAGAGTGAGATGCAACAGTAATCTACTAAATGTGTGTGTGCGAGAGAGAGAGAGAGAGAGAGGGAGGGAGAGAGATAGTTTTACTTGACAGATAGTTACTTACATTCAAATGTGTGAGAGAGAGAGAGAGAGAGAGAGAGAGAGAGTTTATATCGTGATGGATAACTGCGTCTAGAGACAGAGAGAGAGGGAGGGAGAGAGAGTTACTTACATTCAAAGAGAGAATTGATATCGACAACAATCATGATCATATATTTTGAATTTCCCACCACAGAAAAATGTTGGCAGATCTGTTCTATACACAATAATGCAAGATTGGTAACCCTGATCATATATTTTAATATACACTATATAACACACATATCAAGTTTGAACCCATGCATAGGTTGGTAAACCTGATCATATAGATTTAATATACATTATAACTCACAACAAATTTGAACTCATGCAAAGGTTGGTAACGCTGATCATATATTTTAATATACACTATAATGCATCAAGTCGGAACCCCCCACCCACCACCCACCCTTGATATGCAAATCAATTTAATTAAAAAAATAAAAAAATAAAATTAAAAAAATAAAAAATTATATTCGCGGAAATTCGCGGATGCTGCGGGTCCATTGGTGGTGGGGAGAGCGTGGGAAAAAATCTTGGACCGTGGGAACGGCGGCATCTCTTTGATCTAGACCGTGGGAAAGGCGGCATTCCTCTGTTAGTCAGGACCACTATTTTCCCCCTACTATTGTAACACTCTAAGGAACTTTCACAATGGAAATAATTAATCTTTACTATGATTAACATGTTCATGTTTTCTGAAATGTTTATTTAAAGAATTTTATCAAAAAGATGTTGAGAAGGAGACAGTTTTTAAATTAATTAATAATTGAAAAAAATATTTCCTCCCTCCTCATAAGTATTTGTTTTTGTGGCCAGTTTGTCTAAAATAAAGCACATGAAAGTTATAACAGAAGTTACTGATTACCATTTAAACCGTTACTTCATTTTCCCATAAAAGAAACCAGTTTCCCATTATTTACTGATTATTTTTTATACTGAATGAAAAATCATGTTTACCATGTTTAATCATGTTAATTTTTTGTAATATAAGAATATTTTATGGTGTTTGTTGTGTTTATTAAACACATTATTGTTTTTTTAAGTTAGAATTTTATAGTTATGTATTTAAAATGAAAATTGTTTATTTTCATTAGGCTCAAATGATTGTTTAATCGATTAGGCTCAATTTTTTGTAAACATTCTGTTAATTCTTGTATTTACCATAAAGGTCAAATGGATATTAAACTATACTGAATTTAATTTAAGTGTTTTATCTAAATGTATCTTTGGTTGTTGTTGGAAAATGTAAACCTAACACATTAAATTTATCTATCATCTGGCCAGTGTCTCATTTCCAAAAGACTGAGCAGCTGTGGTTTACAATGGTCTTAACACTAAATAACAAAGTTATAAAATTAAGTTTCTAGAGTTAAGTTATGACAATTGACTTCAGTTTGCCATGCGATACATAAACATTTAATATGCAAAATGTAGTATACGAGGAATTTCCGTAACTACATAGTAATGCATTGCTTATTAGAGAACATTCCACATTCCATTCAACTGTCACCCTTCCATATACATGTAGATGACATGACATTATGCATAATGTCATACTTACATACCGTGTACAAAATTAAATCTCCAAAAATATTTAAATTATAATTCTAAATGTTTGGATAGGAACAAATTATGTTTTATTGTATCTATTATAAATCTAGTACTTTGTAGTAAAAAATGTACATATTTGACACATTGTGATTATATCAAAAATGAATACTAAAATAAGGGTAAATTTGAATGTGTAACTTTCAGCATGAAAAAGCAATTTGCAGATGTCTGTGTATGTGTAAGTAAATTTTTTAAACTTAAATAAATTTATTTTTTAAATAAAAAAGGCACTTTAGTTAAATACACACTTGAACGAATGTCAAAATTCTTTTCTTATCTGGTAAGCTGAAATTTTGTCTGTAAGAGTGCTCCAGCATTCATTCAGGCCTACACATCAAACTTCTTCCAGACTTTCTTGGTGAAAAGGTTTTATGTTTCTACCAAACACAATTCTTTTATAAGTTGTTATTTTCAGGAGTGTGAGAGGAATCATTTTATTTTAGATTACAATAGTTTTTGCGCTTCACAATTTAAGTAATAATTTTCTAAAATTAATAGAACGTTTTAAAATTTTTCCTTTCTTGAGGCACCTTCATTCACATTGACTTCAGTATTTTACTGTTTTGTTCAAATTAGCTAGGGGTGTTGGAAGGGCAGGGTTAAACCCCCTAACAGAGGGATAAAAAAGGAACTGCCAAAAATTAAAAAAGTATACCTCTTACAAAAACCCTACATTATGGACAGTTTCTTATCTATCCCTACATTATTAATATAGTCATGCAAGTCGAATTAAATAATAAGCTAATTAGTTACGTGAGTCCGAACATTTTGTACGCAATAGGCTTCTTGCGATTTTGATATCGCTTTTTATAAACATTGCTATTTGTCTGGTGGTTGAAGGATGGTTCAAATTATTATGCTAGTTTTTGAGTTCTCTTGGCGATTAGGAAAGGGACCTATCGCATATTTATTCAACCCGCAGTGTATCCAATTCGGTTTAGGATACTGTACTGATAGTAGAGTAATTTATTTCACAGCAACTTAAAAAATTTTCGTATCCAACAGTTTTTTACTTGTTGTTTAAACCTTGTACAGATGTGCCTATTATTGTGCATAGTGTTTCTATACGTGTTTAACCATTTTCCGTATTCTTTTCCCACTTAGTGCTTTTATTACCGTTCCGAAAACAAATGAACAATTAAAATCTTAAAACGTGTCCATTATTGTAAATATAGTCTGAACGCGTCTCCACCTGAACTGGTTTGTATTTCAATACCAACAACATTTGCGACCAACCACGTATTTGCGCACTCCGTAGCGCGATTTTGAAATGTTTATTTTGAGGACTTATAGTGCCCATTTCACGAAAATTATTTATTAATTTGCGGCAAAACGGACATATCGATTTAATTACATTTGATGAAAATATTTATAGACACATACTCTCTATGGCGAATTTGTTTAAAAATGTACATAACAGTTAATACTATCACCGTCTGGAGACGATTGCAGAAAATTTGTGCCAGTTTTCTAGTATCGTTTATTTTATTTATATTGTGAAGTAAGCAGGGCCGGATTAAGGTATCTTGGCGCCCTAGGCCAAGGGCCAAGATATATATTTTAGCACCCCCTCACCACCCATAGGCTACTCTTACGTTTATTTGCAAGGGGCTGAATGAAGCTTTAAACACCATACAATATATTTCTGAGTTTGAAATATTTCAATAGTCTCAAGAATTGAAAACTGAGGCTATTTTTCAGAGATTGTTTTAGAGTTACACCTTCAACCATTTGTAGTTTGCATTGCTTTTATAAGGAAAAAATTAACTATGAGCGCCGGCCGCCGATGACTCATAACCGGAGAAAACAGTTTGGAAAGCACTTCTATTATTTATGTTCAGTTTTACTATAATTTCTCGCAAACAGGCGCCTGTGTTCAAAATGAACTCAAATTTTTATCCTTTTATCCTTGTAATTTATTACCAATTTTACATTTATCTGTAAAATTATATTATTTTTTAGCTAAAATTTTGCGCCCCCCCCCCCAAAGTGCCGCGCCCTAGGCTATAGCCTAGTCAGCCTAATGGTTAATCCGCCCCTGGAAATAAGATGTCATCTTTGCAATATGAATTCATAACTTTGTTAAATTTTTTATACCTATTAATGTAACCACTCTGTCTGCATAATAACGAGTTCTGTTTCCTTTAGTTTCTGTAACTTTATTCACAAAAAACTATACTAAAATTTTTACAGGAGAGGGATTGACGTTTGCAATGATGTCATCGCCATGTTGCCACTTCGTAACCACGTGTTTCTGTTGAATGTCACGCAAACGTAACTTTCGTTACTGCATTCACTCAAAACATGCTTCCCGCAGACAAAACAAATCCAGTACACGCAGACTAAATATGTATTCCCCTACTTAAAAACTAATCTTCGATTTCGTTGTCCATGACGAAAGTTAATTAACTAAATATAATTATTACACTACGACTCGGAACACAAAACTTTTTATAGGTAAAAACGAAAAAGTTTTACCTTACAACCTGAACCGGCTTTCGCCTTTTAAAGGCTTCTTCAGAAGTCTCGCCTTTTAAAGTTTTGTGTTCCGAGTCGTAGTGTAATAATTATATTTAGTTAAAAACTAATATTTATTCAGTTGTAACTACAGATAATTCATAAACTAAAAATGTGAATTCTTACGAGAATAATAAACGAGAACGTAATTAATTTCAGTGTTTTTTTTAAATTAACTTCAAATGTTCAGAATCTTTAATTTTTTGATTTAACGATAAATGTGACAATGTGCAAACGTGCAATAATCAACTTAGTGTATAAATTAAGTAAAAATTAACAATAATAAAAAATATAAGACAGCAAAATAACAGTCAATGTTTTGTTTTTATTACTTTTACCATAAAAACAAAACTGAAAATGAAATTATTATTACCTGTCTGTAGTTTTCTGCCTGTGCCGTTAATCTAAAGGTGTTACACCACTTATGTCGCTACCAGAGTCACTCGAGTCACTGGATTCTGTCCCCAAATTTATTACCAGTTGTTCCACGGCGTCTTCTAATATGCCTTCGTTGCTCCATGCTTCGTCAATTATTTTCTTTGTATGCATCACTGCTTTTCTCCAATCGTCTGCAGTAACATTCGTAATGCCCTCGCGTATCAATTTTTCTACTTCAGTTCCTGTAAAAGTCTTATTATTTCTTGCTACATATCCCTTTACTTGTGCCCAAATTAACTCAATGGGGTTAAAATGGCAATGATACGGTGGTAATCTTACTACTTTATGGCCATGTTCTTGCGCTACTTTGTCAATTACGTATTCCGGAAAGCGGGGTTTACAACCTGACACCAGCTCCAATAGCTCTGCTTTTTTCATGCTAACAGTCGTAGAAATGTTATGTTCATGAAGCCAGTGAATAATTTCTTCTTTACGTGCAGCTAATGTTGGCGCTTTGTCGTATATAACCGAGTGATAAGGGGCGTTATCCATTACGACAGTTGACGGCACTGTGAGGTTTTTTAATAACGAGTCTGTGAACCACTTGGTAAAGTTTTCAGAGTTCATTTCTTCGTGGAAGTCACTCGTTTTCTTTGACTTAAAGGCATAAAAACAGTTAAGTATGAAAACTTTTGATGTCCCAGCGTGTACAATAATATATCTACCCCCTCGTCCTAAAGGTATTTTCATTGTTCCTTCCACAGTATCATCTGTCCAGCCTTTTCGTAAACTGTGACCTACGTTTACCCATGTTTCGTCTAACCAGACTATGTCTTCAATAGATTTAGTTTGAATTTCTCGTAGAAATCTACAACGTAAAGCAACTACACTTTCACTTTCCATAAGAACTTTTCTCCCCGAAATGTTTGTAAACTTAAATCGATATTTTGCAATACTTTCCTAACAGATGATTTACTACCGGCAAAAAGATCAGCTGCTGCTAACGACTTATGAAGTTTATTTATTGTTGGGTGCTCTTTTCTACAATAGTAGCTATAAATATGCTGTCGAATTGCATTTTCTTGGAAAAAATCTAACTTCGTAACTTTTTTGTCTATATTTCTTTTTTTATTAGGTGTATGAAAATCAGTTTAGGCTCTGTATCACTAAAATCAGTAAGAAGATCGTCTTTCTCTTTTCCTATACGTACTATAAGATTCTTCCCTACTTCGCATGCGGCAACTGTACGCTCTAAAACTTTATTAAAGGAAATTAACGGCCCCCCGTTTGCTTTTTCTTTTTCTAAATATTCACGTACTGAACAGATAAGTTGTCTTGCCTGTCCATTAAATACTTTCCTTTTTCTTGTCTTGCGTATAGCTGAAGCACTCGTACTGGCGTCGGACATAGCTGAATGGATAATATTTACAATCACTATCACTTAGTCCACTAAATACTTAAATTTTACCACAAAATCACTTCTGAATATTAGACTAATAATCACTAAATTTAAAAAATATCACTCAATCATGCAAATGCACTAAAATATGATAATATTGTAAATTTTAAAACTGTTAAATTTCACTCACATCAAACCGTAGTAAACGCACTAGGCCTGCTGTTCAATTTACTACGCGCACGTGGTAACGAACAAACAGCGGAACAAGTACGAGTTGACAACGCTGTGCTGTATAGTTTCGGCCAATCAGACCGCTCTAAACACCATTTCCCCCCTCACTTGCAGACAAACGTCAATCACTCTCCTGTAAAAATTGTAGTATAAATGCTCCCCGCAGAAGGATTTCTGGCTGCGCCCCTGAATTAGTTATATTGTTCATAATTTAAATTGCCATAGCACAATCAGCATATCTATAGCTCAATGAGTTTTTTTTTCTGATAGCTGAAATGACTATTCTTACAATTTTATCCTGTACAAAATATATAAACGATTTTATATTTCGTAAGCTTGCTCGGCCCGAGCTTTCATCTTGTTTATTAAAACCTTATAGCATGTCGTCCGTGATCGATTGTCAAAAACGTCTCCTCGTTACGGGTGTCGTCATCATCAGATTAGGTTTTGACGGTGTAGATGTCTCTAAAACTTGCAATATCTTTGTTACCAAACATCTTCATCATCTATCTATCTGTTCCTGATCGTCGTGAAGTTAGGCCATAACGAAGAGACCTTTTTAACAACCGACCACGGCCGAAGTTTCCATAAATGTGTAAGCCATTATTAAAAAAAAAATTAATAAATAAAATGAGATTTGGGGTTCAAAGTTTTGCTTATTTGCGTCCGTAATAAGTTACGGTATGTTATTTAAACATCAACAAATCTTAACTATTCTCGTTAAGTCTATTCTATAAAGTGTTTGCAAGAAAGCCAATTACTGAAAACGGAAGAACGTGTAAAATTTGTCGTGGGTATTCAGCTACAACGAATGACTGACTAAGCTAAAACCGACAACAACAAAAGTTGTAGTCAGTTTTAGCCTAATTAAATCTTGCTATCGTAATCGATAGTACGGTATCATTAAACTTATAATGTTAGTGTTTCCATATTTTTAGTCACTTTTGTTTTGCTTGCTCCTACACCATTTGATATTCATTCTTAAAATTAAGAAATCTATAAGTGTATTCAAGTGGACTAAAGTTTGATTTGTATTTATTGGGCGAATGCGTTACTTTCCAGTATTCTCTCACATGGCGTAATGAAATTGAAAGTGATTGAGTAGTATGTGAAAGTTTCCTACTATCAGGAAAGTCTTTATCTTTTCGTCTGTTACAATTAACAGTATTTTGCTGAAACGAAAGTAAGGGGTCTGTGATAATATGATCGTTGGACGTATTAAGATTTCAGGCATAATAGTAAAACTCCATTTTTGGTGTCAAAGTCCTAATATTACTTTGATTAAATTTTTATTGTATCTTGCTCTCTTGAACTCAAAACGTTAAATTTCATGGAATTGTGTGTTGGAAAGCATCGTTGTCCTTACATTTTATAATTTAATTAATTATTTTAAATAAACCTTTTATTATTAACTTCGTAACAGGGACACTGTGTACCGTATACAGACAGTAACATCAAAAGTACGTTTGTGTTGTACGGTACAGTGAAACTGGAGTGAACATAGTGAAAGTTTATATAATAAATAAGAACTTTCACATTTCATTCTGGTTGGTTTGTTACCTTACCGACAGACGGCTCATCTTGTCATACATTGTTTGAATAAAACAGAGGTAGTTTCTTTGTGTTTGGTGAAATCTTGAGTCACGCGCACACGCACACGCGCACGGGCTCTTATACGTACAACATGACTGATGTGAATACTTGCCGCTACGATGAAGTACTGGTAGCCTATTGCTAATTAACAGGAAATTGTATTGTGTTTAGTTCATTTTTTACTGTAATTATCAGGTCTGCAATTCTGAAACTGACTGCAGATTCATTATTACTTCACTGGTAGGCTACTGATGTTCATGTTTAATTTACGTACATACTTAGAAAATAAAAAAATGCGTAGCGTCTTTTATTGCGTAGTACCATAAACTACGTTTATTGGTTTATGCCTTTGTTGATAGTGATCAACAAACAGCGATTCAGACTGAAAAATGAACAGATGTTCTGTTGCATTGTTATAAACAGTAACACATGAAAATATATTTATATATTTATTATCTATAACACCCTGTTTGTTTCCTGGTCTAGTCTTAACTCAGAACCAAACGTTTATCAGTGTTTTAAAGTTTTACTGCTACGTAATGCTTCAAACTCTGTAACAGAAATATAGCAAACTTTTGCCAGCGGTATGAATTTTTCAATCAGTGTTGTGAAACGTTCCTTACCAGGCAAATGCGTTCTATAAACAGCATCCGCAATGTATCAAATAATATATGAATAAATCTTTAAAGTACAACGAAATGCAATTTTTCAACTACAGAACATTGCAGATATAATTTTTAGATAACATTTTTAATTATATTTTACCTGTGCTGGAGCCAGCTTTTGTTTGTACATAGGCTAAATTTCATCAGTTGGAAAGGGAGCGGGAAGGCCCTATCCCGCCCATGTTAAATTAGCCATATTTAGGTACACTTTCCTAAGAAACCTGTAAAGCTACATATACCTATTTTTTGTGCTGTATACATAACTCCTCTTTAAAAGCTGGTAGCAGAATTATTAAGTTTAACCATAAAATAGAGTTATGACATTTATTTTCAAACAATAAAAAAAGCATGTTTTATAAAATAAATAATTTTGTCTTGGATTTCGTTGTCCATGACGTGTCCGTTACTTAACTAAATATCACTATAGTATTGACGACTCGGAACACTAAGTTTTTTATAAGTAAAAACGTAAAGTTTTACCTTACAGCTAGGTGAAAGCCGGTTTAGGCTGTAAGGTAAAACTTTACGTTTTTACTTATAAAAAACTTAGTGTTCCGAGTCGTCAATACTATAGTGATATTTAAATCATTTTGCATCACCATACTGAAACTTAGTACAGTAATCATTCTGCTACTGGATATATAGAATATATGAAAGGATATGTGCAAAAAATTTCAAGTTTTTAACATTAATAGTTCATGAGACAGAAATCTATTGTTCAAGAAAAAAGTCCATTTTTGAGAAATTAGCTTTAAAATTTGATACCGTTGACATTGAGATTTATCTTTAAAACAGCCATGCCCCATAGTTTGGATCATCACTCTGTAAATCCTGGCCAACGAGCAGTAGTTTCTTGCTTCTTCTAGCTTGCCTACCCTCTTTTGTCATACTTTCTGCAGCTTTTACTGCTTTTTAAAAGACCACGATATCAAGATCCTGAACAGTATCCACTGATTTCTTGCAAAATTTCAGTTATAATTTTAAGAGGCTAGCATATTACTAAAGCTTAAAATTTAAAGCAGCATCATACACACTTTCAGTGTACGCAACCTAATTAATAAAAGTTTAGGTACTTTTAACCACACAGCACTGTTAAAACTTTCATTAGGGTTCTGTGTTTGACCATGAAGACATTTTTTTAAGAATCTCTGGGTTTTGATATATCTTCTTTACAGCTGTCATAATAGCTACTAGCAAACTGTTTTCATACTGATATGTTTGTTTCAAATCTTGGGCTTTATTGTATTTGCATCATGAATCAGGCCTTTTAGGCCATAAGCCACAGACAAGCCTAGGCAAAGCTTTGTTATTGTTCATTCAGACTTCTCACATAGTTTTGTTGTTAGAGGTCTTAATGCCCTGTTTGTTTTTTAATGCCTTATACACCTTAGATGAAAGTAATGATAACATATTCTGAAAGAGGACACATCATAAAACAAAATTCACCAAAAAACAAAAAATTGTCAAAATTGTTTTGTCAATGCCTGCTCTCCTTACACACACATAAGTGGTGTAATCTGTTAAGTCACCAGGTCACACCTAACATTCACAGATTAATTTAGAACAGTATAGCAGTAATGGATAATTCCATTTGATTTTGTTAGTTGACATTTCAAAAAACAAATTAAAAATTGATATGAAACATATAGTTATTATAATTAATTAATACATTAGAAAGAGGATAATGAAGTATTTTGTTTGGAGTGAAAAAAGAGGAGAGGAAGTTACAAGTCTTTGAGATATGGACAAGGAGAAAGGAAGGTGGGATTTCCTAGAAGGCCAGAGTAGAGTAAAGAATGAGGATGTGGTTGGAAGAAGAGTAGGAGAGAAAAAGAGAATGTTGGATGTCATTAAGGACGGGAAGAAAAGTTGGTTGGGACATTGTATGTAGCAAACACAAGGTAATATGATGGTAGAAACATTGATAAATGGAAAGTGGAGTAGAGGATGGAGGAGAGATCAGATGACAGATGATGTACACACACACTGTCATGAAATGGAGAGACTAGCCGCAGAGAGGGAGCATGAAACACATGATGATTGCCTGAACAATCTCTCCTCCATATAGCTTTCTACTTGAAATACAACCTTTTTCCTATTAAACCTTTTTGTATACAATCTTTTGCCTTTTTTCAATTAAAGTTTGCAGATTTATCTATTCATCATGTATAATCTGCAGGATTTCTTGTGAAGCCATCCTTCCCCAGGTAACACTCACTTATTAATTTAAGGAAACAGGAGAAGACATGTTTTGTTGTTCATTGTTTTTTCCAAGTTACTGAAGCAAAATTTGGCTATCTGCTGCTGTTACTTTATTAATGTAGAGCGAACAGCATATGCAGTATTGCGTTATCATATAATGAATGGCAATATGTTAAGATATGTCCACACACACACACACACACACACACACACACACACACACACACACACACACACATACATTTAATCATGTTTAATGTACATACACGCAGTACATAACAAAGAGGAAGTGTACTGTAAACTGACAACTGTGATGAAACCAACAGTTTGATGATGAATGTGGTCTTCTTTGTCTTCCAGCAATTGTTGCTGACCATTCTCATCTTAGTGAGCAATTATATGAAATAAGGTATATTATCGCTGAGACGCTTAAAACAGTGGAATAAACTATTGAACAGCAGATTAATTGAAAGTCTCAGTATTTACTAACACTTCTCTAATACAGTCACATTTGCATTATAAAAGTATACATATAAAAATGCGCACTGTACACAAACAATATTAAAAGTTACCTCTTAATACCTAAATTTCAAAATTGTGAACAAAGAAATTTGTACCTAGTTTTTCATGTTTATTTGAGTCTAAATAACATGAAAACAGTTTTAACAAAAAATTTTATTTTAGATAAAAAAACAGTTGTGCAACATATATGTTACTATGAAACAATAGACCACACTGGAAAAAACGGCTCTTTTCTTAAATATTTAACATTGTGTATTTTAGTGAACAGTATCTAGATTATAAATCATGAAACTGAATTAAATACTACAGTTGATTAACTATATAACAAATTATAAATTTTGAACTTTCTTACATCAGCAATGTTTTTCAAAAGTGAATCAATTTCTTTGTGTGGTGAAACAAAGATGAACCTAATACCTGTTAGTCCTTTGCAGTCTGGTTCTTTGTTGACTTTCATCCATCACAAGCCTGTGTCCAGTTTTGCCTTTTCAGCAGTTATACTTTGGCATTTCCACTGTTGGGCCTCGGTGTCTTATCTTGGTAATGTTAGCTTCAATATGTCAGTTGAGAGGTGCCCCATTTCTTTTCATTGCATTTCCTTTCATTACCGAGAGCAGCTTTACTTGTGTTATAAATTCTATAGGTTAATTTGGTCTCTTTGTTAATGTTTTGATATTTACAGTGTGTTTTATACAGGAAACCATCCACTTACAATGACCATATCCATAAATGGAAGAAAACCCAGACAGTACTTTTTGAAACGGTTGAGAAGCAATTGTCTATAGGAAACAATTAAACTGTTCAAAAAACCTGCACCACTCATGAAGCCATTTTAAATTTTCACTGCTTTTGGACAGAGGACAGATATTTCAGTTTTTGTTTTTCAATCAAACTGCTGTGTTTCAGATACAGGATGTGCACTTTAAAATGTGGATGCAAGAACAGCTTCATGGTTGTCAACCCATTTTAGAGCTCTTACCTCTTTGTCCTTCTCCTTGAATGTTACCTGTCCCTTTTTCCTCATTTTAGAGTTATATTCAAATTTTAACCAGGAAAATGATTAATTCTAATTGTCCCCAAGGCTTCAATACCCATGTCTCAAAGAATGGAAAAAATCTCAAAGAGAACTATTTATTAAAGAGTACCATACCAAGAAAACATTAGTGTGTGGAATATTTTCAACAAGCTTTAGAACAATATTACTGTTAGAGCCTATATCATGTAAACCATTAACAGTAGACATTGAACCAGTTAAATCGCAGTTGAGTCGCACAACACATAACTTATAGCCCCCATTTGTTAGGTTTGTTTGGATGGTACTGTTTGAGTGAACTATGTTCCTTGCAGTGAGGGCTAATGACTTTTCAGCCGGGGGGGGGGGGGGGGGGGCAAACATCAAAAATTTTAACAGTGTAAAATCTTACTGAAATAGAAAATGAAATGGATAAATCCAATTATTTTTTGAAAGTAAATTTTGCTCTTCTATTTTTCATAGGTATGAACTTTTCTAACACTTTGTCATTGAAACTGTCAATATCTTAAACTACTTTTTATTTATGGACATTATTGCCATCACATTTGGATGATAATTACTCATAGTACTTTGCAAAAATGTTTTGACTCTTTTAAGTTTTGAAAAACAATGCTCTAATTTTGCAGTTGTCATTGGTATTGTTAAAATTATTTTTAGCATGTTTATAATTTTCTGGGAAAATATCAGTAAGAGTATGTTGTAGCAGTAATGTAAAGAAATATGTTGCTACAATCATTTTACTAAAGTCCGGTCATGAGTAAATAACTTCTAATTCTGTTTTTAAATGAGTTTGATCTGGAAATGGATATGCAGAACACACTGATAAAAAAACGTTCACTGGAAATTCTTTTGAATATTTTGCTGTTGATTCTGAGTAAAACAACTCAGCTGCTTGCAGATGGCCATGTTATGAGAATCTTTCTTTCATCTGTAACATAATTACATCACACACTTTTTTGGCAAACACGCTTCTTGGTAAATTGTCTACTATTCTTCTCTTCTTTGTTGAATGACAATTTTCTTCATTATTGCTTTTAATAGTATCAGTCTTTTTTTCTAATCTTTTTATTACAAATCTCAAAATTTTGTAGGGCCTATATCACTTTGAAATTGGATGTCAACCTTATTTCTTGATTGGATTTGATTATACAGTATGTCAACACAAGGCACAAGTTTGCAAAAAAAATGTGAGCCTAAACAAAAATTCTGGGCATTATAGAGCTTGTCTGAGGCAAGAAATTAGAAGTAGCACTTCATAAGCATTTATCTTCAATCTATTAAAAGAATTAAATCTTCAATGACTTTCTCTTGATTCTCAAATACAGTATGGATGGTCTTAATGTTACAGTTCCATCATCTGGTTGTTGCTATCTTTGGTAAACTGTGCTTGACTATTTCCTCTAAAATATTGCACCTATTTGAAGAATTTGAAAAAAGGTGGGAATTGCTGATTAAATTATTAAAAAGACATTCACGTTTTAAGCATGATGTGACACTGCATTTTGGATCAAAAGATTAAGTTCGCGAGCATAACAATGTATATAATGAGCACAAGGACATTTCTTCTTAATATAACTTTGAGCACCACCACATTTGCTCCATCGTACTTTTGAGCAATTCACTTTTAGTGGTGTATCCATAATTATAGGATCAATTTCTCCTATACATTTTTGAATCTCTTCTACTGATTTGACCTTGACTCTTCTAAAGCACCAAAAGTTATTTATTATTTTTTGTTATTTATGTAAAAGTGTCCAAAAGTAGGTTTGGCCCATTTTTAAAGTGCTTAGCCTATACTGAGTCCATTTGAACCTGGTGCTCGTCCATTTCTCACAAACAGTCCCATCAAAAACATATCTAAATATTAGTGTCATTTGGTACCGATTCATAATATCTGTAGTCACACTGAATAGCCAAGAAACCGAAAATTTTCATTTTTATCATAAATTTCCTCTTTGCATACAGCCAATATACTACCTAAAATATCAGCCCTAACATATACATTATTGACACCACTTTAATAACACCGAGATAGCTTATTCAATGGAACACTGTCATATGCCTTCTTGAGATCTGTAAGCACTAAATGGGTCTACATTTTTTTTTATTTATGTAAAAGTGTCCAAAAGTAGGTTTGGCCCATTTTTAAAGTGCTTAGCCTATACTGAGTCCATTTGAACCTGGTGCTCGTCCATTTTTCAAGGTTTTTAAAGCATTCTTAACCTCGGTAACAGGCATTTTGTCTTCCTCAGACAATGATACATCAAAGAGATCAGTCTTTTGGCCATTTAATATGAAAGTTAATTTCTAAATTTATGTTATTATTTCATAAAAAGCAAATTATTTCATATTTATTCCATAAACTGCATTCAGGGCGAAATAGGTAGAGAAATTTATCAATCTAGTACAACGAAATGTTGTATAATGTTTTATGTAACATATCTATATTATAACAGCACCAAATATTAACTATTTGGGGTTATATGTTTCCCGCATAATAAAAGCATATTTAAATAAATTATAACAGTCAAAACTCCATTTGAATGTAGAGCGTTGAAAATAATGCTTAGTAAAGCGACGCACACGTGGTCATTATGTAATCAGCTCGCTGTACAAGGCAGGGCCACACCCAATCTGTTAATTATTAATATCTCGGAAACTAAGAAATGAAGGCGAAATCCAAGATAGCCAAAATGTTTGCCGAAATATTAATAATGACGTGTGCAAATTTTACGCAATATAATTAACAAATGAAAGAGTTAATTAAATATAATTGAATAACTTCTGTAAAAATAGAGTTACATTAATGAGATTTTAGTATGTTATAAAGATAATAATTTCTGACAGATTGTATATTTTAGATTTCACACAACTTGGTTTGCAACCAAGTTATTGCAAAATTAAATAAGCACAGGAAATCCGGACCGACAATTTGGTTCCGCCGATAATAATAGTATTAGAAATAATATTAATTCTCCGTCTGTGGGAACCTAACTTCATTCTCACGGACCAAGGGAATTCAAATTTTATGTAGTAGGGAGAGTGTGTCAGCCAATCAAATCACTTGACGCGAACCCCGACCAGCGCGGTGTTTTCAGGCTGAAACATCACTCTTCTGCCAGTACTCACGAAGTTAAGACGTAATTCTTCGATCGTCTAGTAACCATAGTGGTGAAGATCAAACAGAAGACTCTACGTGGTCAAAACACACGCAATTACGAACACACTAAACACAGATCAACTGTATAGCTCGTAATTGTTGCGTAAAGGCGAGATACTCTTCAGTACTGTGCCGAGTTTTGGAATACTCGGCCATTTTCCTAGTTAATTAGGTGACGGTCATTGCGGGGGTTTGTGAATTAATTATTTGAGCGATGTATGAGCCATTATCTGTCTTGTTCGCGATCCGTGCGCGCTCTAGGCGGGAGTGATAGAGATATTTTTCTTGTGACTACGGAGTTCAGTATTCGTCAGGCAGCCGAACTCGAAACAGTTCCAATTTCTCCCGGCGGACATCAGTTTGATTTTGTACTCTGCTATTAACCATCATGACTAGATAATCGACTAAGCGACTCTTCGGTAAGTCTGTTAAAAGTAACTTATTTATTATTTAAGAAAAGAATAGTTATTTAGCTTAAAGTAATGCCGATGCAATGCGATATAAATACGAAAGTCACCACGTGGCGAGTGCAAATTAAACTCTGTGTATGCATGCCTTGAAAGTTAACACTGGCTGAGCTAAAGCATTTATAAAGTAATTATAGCTGTGTATTTTTCCTAATTATATCATAATAATTTCTTTATAATCATAGGGGGGCATAAGAGAATGTTTTATGCACTAAATGTAGAGGTATATGAACTGTATATGTTTTATGAACCTGTTTAAGTTTGCAACTCATCTTGATATTGTAATAAGGGTTTATTACGTTGATGAACTGTCCATAAATACTAGTAATTTTAATTCTAAAATTTTCTACGGAAGGTAACTTCTGTGCTTTCTTAAAAATTGCAAATTTTCTTTTAATCTGAGCATGTGGTAGTGTGTGATTTTGCTGGAGTCATGAATATTAGGGGGATCGTGAATTGGGTAACATTAAGTAATTGTCAATATATATAATTGTTCAGGGTTCCCGACCTAAGACGATCTCGATCCACTCCAGCGGGTGGCCGAACGTCTGCCACCAATGACATTACACGAATAATTCTCCGTCTGTGCCGTCGGGAGGAAGAAATGGACAATACACCAGGTTTTGTGCCGGATTTCACAGGTGACATTTAACCATTTATCTATATTTTGGCCTCTACAATGTAGAACACCGTATTCTCTTCCTGGAACTTCTCCAATTAAAGTTGTTGGGACACAAGTCCAGCGAGACAATAAGTGCTTTTAAATTTTGTCAGTATATTTTATTAAGGCTTATGCCCCCTTAGTAAATGTGAGCCCGGACGGGGTCATGCGCTACCGAATTTTGCTGTGAAATTTTCTTTAAAGGGTAAAAGTGTGGGTGACTTAAGTTTACTGATTTGTAGGGGGTGAATTATGCTTACATTGATTAAGGGTATTCATAGCTATATGGGTTTCGTTTTTTTTTTTAAAGGTTTGGGGTGGTGCTGTAACCTGTGGACGTCACCCGCTGGTGCCGTTAGTACAGGTCTATAGCATGTTTTAGGTTGCTGAAACTGGTGGTGCGCATGGCCTCGCCTGTGGCCAAGCCTACACTGTAGAAACAACTCAAACGTGTTTTATTAGGGGCTGAGGTTATAAAGTTTTTTAATTAAAATGGTCTTTATATATATATTTTATCAAATTATATTAACTCAGTAACATTTCAATATAAGTGAAATTTCATTCAGTTCTTTTACTGCCATAGCCAGTGTACTACTAGTTAAATTGTTAATATGAGCACACTATTGGTTCAATCATAAACCATATTTTATATGTTTTATAAAAATTATTTTAACTCAGCTACAATTCAATATAAGTGAAATTTCATTCAGTTCTTTTACTGCCATAGCCAGTGTACTACTAGTTAAATTGTTAATATGAGCACACTATTGGTTCAATCATAAACCATATTTTATATGTTTTATAAAAATTATTTTAACTCAGCTACAATTCAATATAAGTGAAATTTCATTCAGTTCTTTTACTGCCATAGCCAGTGTACTACTAGTTAAATTGTTAATACGAGCACACTATTGGTTCAATCATGAACCATATTTTATATGTTTTATAAAAATTATTTTAACTCAGCTACAATTCAATATAAGTGAAATTTCATTCAGTTCTTTTACTGCCATAGCCAGTGTACTACTGGTGCAGTTGTTAATATGAGTACACTATTGATTCTTACTGCTATTCATAAATTCTGTTATACCTTCGTACGGCCGTGCGGCCATGTTGACCTGGCCATGGCGCAGTCCTATCTGGGGGAGCTTTTCTAAAATTTTGAAATTTTGTGATAATTTCTTTGGTTGCAAGCAGTCATCACTGGACTGGTTTATGGTTTGGTTTATGAAGGTTTATGTAGGCTGGGTACTTTACCCTTTCACAGTATTTTGGGATGGGAATCTAGGTTACTGATACTGAAGATGCTATTCTTCGGTGGCATGGTTAAATGTTTCTGAGCTGCCTGCCAGGTGAACATGTGTGTAGTATATATATATGTGTGCATATCGATATGTGTCCGCCATGTGTATTTATGTAACTATTTATTTGTGTGTAATTATGTGTGCATATTGATTGATGTTATAGTTATTTATATTTGTGAGGTATTATTATGCTGATGTCTACATGTAATTTAATTTGATGAAAGGATACTTGCATGTTATTTGAACTAGCTAAATAAAATTGTTATTGTTGCTAAACAATGAGTTTAATTGCAAGTCCCGTCATACTGGACCCAGCGCAGTTTTGGCTTCCCTAGGCTCTAGCCTAGTTTTAAATAACCAGTGGCCCCTCTTTCAAAAAAAAAATAAAAATAAAAAAATAAAATAAAATAAAATAAAATATTAAAAAAAAAAGTTTTTTTTTAATAAAGTCTAAAAGTTGAAAGAGGGGTTACAAATGGTAGCAGAGCGTGGTTGATTCTTTGGGTCGAACCCTTGGGTCCGGTGGTGTGACGGGGCTTGCAAACTCGGAAATAGTTTGGAAAGAACATCAAACATCAGCAATATTTGAAAATGAAAATAATTGGTAGATGCTATGGGATTTCAATTGTAAACCTGGTGCCGCCACGTGGCATGCGTTTTAGTTGGGAGTTTTGTTATTGTTGAGATTGGACCTTACCGGAGAGCGCGGGGGTGTTGCCGGGGGAATGGCTGCCTGTTATATAAAGTGTTATGAAGTAATAGCGCGAGAGGTTAACTGGATGCGGTATGGCCTGACCGGAAGTCGGTACTGTCATTGACCCGACTTAGTCATGGAAGTTATAATAAATGTCTTGTTGAATTGTTATATGTTGTGGTAGTTGTTCGGTGGTGTGGATTGTATGTTAGTGTTAGTGTCTGATGTCGTTTCTTTTTTGAGTCTGGCGGCTGACGGGGAGTTGGTTCTGGAGTGGATTGAGTTTTCGCAGCGCTAGGGAACCCGGGGGTCTACTCAAAGGAAGGACAGTACTTGAGTTTTTCCGATTCTTGTTAATATGTGTTGTAAGTCATGTTTTTGTGTTAGGTGTTTCGTGGGAATTATGTTTGTTGTTGTGGGTTTTGAATTGTGATTCTGGCGGGGGTAGGTTACCAGAAACTACCCAACCCTATTTCCGGCATTCTCCAGAGACTTCCGGTGGTAGATGGACAAGATGTGGGCAAATTGTTGGTTTTCCTGGACATCGTCCTGCAGTTGGCGGAGTTTCCGGGGCTGCCCGAGGATGTCCTCTTGTCTGTTATATATCCATATTGCCGGGGTTCATTGGCTGAGCTGGTCACCCGCACTCTGCGTCGTGGTGGCAGTATCGACTCTCTCCATGGGGAGGTGTTGGACTCTTTCATACCCCGTCGGCAACGTGAGCATTTGAAACTTAGCCGGTTCTATCGTGCACAGGCCAACGGAGAGGCGTTGGGGGATTTTGTGCAGGATATCCGTAAATGTGCTCGGGTTTTGAGGTTAGGGTTGCCCGAGAAGGATGTCGTTGGAAGAATTTTAGAAGGGGTGACGCCCCAAGAGAGATCCCGTTTGGTGTTCGCGGACCGTCCACGTTGTTTTGCGGATCTCGAACGGCTATGTGTGTTTTCTAGAACGGTCCAGGGGATTGACGAGTCCCGTGAGCACGTGACCCATGATAAGTTAAGACACGAGAGGCATGGGGGGCGAATCGTTCCATCCTCATGCGGTAATGAAAATAGAATTATAAACTCTTGTAGCGAGAGGCGCCGTCGTTCGCCTAATGTGACTTGTTTTAAGTGTGGTAGGTTGGGCCACGTCAGACGATTTTGTACTGGGGTTGGGTCGAGTCCAACGTCCCTCCCCAAGGCGCCCAAGGTCATTCAGAAAAGGGTCAATGAGGGGAAGATATGTCGGAGGTCTTCCCCTACCTGTCGCGGGTCTTCTAAGGTACGCGCCTCCAGGCCAGTTGTAGGTCCCAAGTCTTTAGGCAGCAAGGTCCTCCAAACCATCTCTAGAACCACTTCTGTATGCCCCTTCTTGCTGTTGGAGTTGAAAAAGAGTCAACTCAGAGCATTAGTTGACTCCGGATCAGCAAGATCTATCATTTCATCCAAAGTGTGCGAGGACCTTGAACGACAGGGTTTAATTAAAAGGTCGGAACAGTCTTCCGTAGTGTGCTGGACGGCATCCCAGGAAATTCTGCCCATTTTCCGGGTAGTTTCTTTCAAGTTCAAAATCGAGGGATTTTCTTGGGTGTGGAGCTTTCTGGTTTCTCCTGCTCTGGGAGTTGAATGCATTATTGGTGCCGATTTCATCTGCAAAAGTGGTCTCGTTATTGACATCCAAGAGAACCAATGCTATTTTAAATTTAATCGGGGAGTTGTAATCCCTTTCCTTGGATATCAGGGGACCAGGCAAGATATCCAAGAGGTTAAGTGCCCCGACACATCTAGAGACCACCTCTCCCAGTCCCAGCGGTCCGCTTTAGATCAGTTGTGTGAGCGTTTCCCCACTGTATTAACTCCGGCCCTTGGACTCACACATCTCTTGGAGTATAAGATCCGCCTAACGGACTCCAAGGTGGTGCGCTCCCACCCTTATAAGTTTGCCCCTCCGAAGATGAGCATCTTGAGGGAGAAGGTTCAAGAATTATTAGATCAAGGGGTGATTGAACCTTCTCAGTCCAGTTATGCCAGTCCAGCGTTCCTAGTGCCCAAGCCTGGAGGTAAGCACAGGATGGTCATCGACTACCGCAAGCTGAACGCTAACATCGAGGTAGATTCGGTCCCACTTCCTGACCTTCATTCCGCGTTCGATTGGTTCAGTGAGGCGAGGTATTTTACCATCATTGACCTCAACTCTGCATATCACCAGATTCCCTTGACGAAAGAAAGTAGGCCCTACACGGCATTCTGTGTTCCGTGGAACCTCTATCAGTATACTAGGGTTCCTATGGGTCTAGCGGTAGGGGCCCAAACACTCACCCGTTTGCTTGACACCGTTTTTCACGATGTCAAGTTCAAGTACGTTTTTAATTATCTTGATGACTTGCTGGTGTACAGCAAGGGGTACGAGGAACATTTGGATCATCTTGAAGAGGTGATGTGCAGGTTGAGGAGTGCCGGCCTCACTGTCAATCCAGAAAAGGTGAAGTTTGCCCAGACACAAATTTCTTTTCTGGGCCACCTGATTTCCCATAGAGGTGTCACTGTGGATCCTGAGCGAACACAGGGGATCAGGGACTTTCCCCCACCAAAGGATGCCAAAGGCATCGCGAGATTTGTGGGGATGGTCAATTTCTATCGACGTTTCATCCCAAACGCGGCGGAGATTGCGGCACCTCTGAATGAACTCCGGAAGAAGGGCGCCAAATTTGTATGGGGGGAAAAGCAACAGAAGGCTTTCGAGACTCTGAAGGAAGCCATTATTTCCCCTCCAGTACTGAGAATGCCAGACTTCTCGAGACAGTTTATCTTACAGACGGACGCGAGTTCGGTGGCGCTCGGGGCGGTTCTGTCCCAAGTCGTTGATGGTGCTAGGCAGCCTGTGGCCTTCATTTCTAGAACTTTGACCCAACAAGAACGGAAGTCTTCAGTGTATGAGCTAGAGTGTTTGGCTGTTGTATACGCTCTAGATAAGGTCAGGCGTTTTCTGGAACACGCTGAGTTCCTGCTCGCGACCGACAACCAGGCTCTCTCTTGGCTTCTCGCTCATCCCCGGCAGCTGGGTAAGATTGGACGATGGGTGGTTAAAATCTCATCCTTTAAATTTAAGGTGCAACACATTCGGGGAACTCAAAATGTGGTTGCAGATGCTTTGTCCCGTATGTTCTCCCAGCCCAGCGAAGCCCAGCCGGAGCAACCCTGTTCTGTTCTACTGGACTTTCCTTTAGCTTTTACTGATGTGTTGCCCCATCAGTTAAATGATGAAGAGTTGGGTCCGATCATTCAAAATCTAAAAGAGGGTAACGTGCAGGTCCCCTACTTCTTGTCCAGGGGCGTCCTATGTTGCAGAGAGAAGAAAGGACGGGCCCCGAAGATAGTGCTGCCTAGCAAACTCGTGCCCATGGTCTTCAGCTACTATCACAATTCCCCGGTAGGTGGACATAAGGGAATTTCGAAGACCATTTCCAGTATTAGGAAAAACTTCATCTGGAAGGGCATGGATAGGGACATAGCAACTCGGGTGAAGGCATGTCATCTCTGTGGCTTAAGCAAGCCTGCCCAAAACACAAAGTTAGGGCTGTTGTCATCTGATGTGGCGAGCAGACCGATGGAGAAGCTATTCATCGACTACGTGGGACCCTTCCCGCGTAGCAAGTCAGGTAATGCTTACCTACTTGTCTGTGTGGATGCTTTTTCGAAGTTTGCCTGGCTACTGCCCTTACGGCAGGCAACTGCTCGATTGACCATAAACGCGCTCCAGAGTCATGTATTTCAGCACTTCGGTCTTCCGGCCATCATTGTCTCGGACAATGGTCCACAATTTATTTCAGGCGATTTTCGGCGAATGTGCTTCGCCAATGGCATCAAACATGTAACCACTTCCCCCTATTACCCACAGCCGTCCCACGCGGAGAGATTCAACAGGAATCTCCGGTCCGCACTCATTGCCTATCATGCGGAACAACAGACCACCTGGGACCAGAACCTTAAGTGGTTACAGCTAGCTTTCAATACGGCCCTGCATGACAGCCATAAGGCCGTTCCTTTTGAAGTTATGTTTGGTTTCTCGCCTACGCTTCCCTTGGCCAACTTGTGGAACATAGACGATCTTCTGCCGAGTAATCCGGACATTAGGACGGCAGATAGGTGGAAAGAGGCCCGGAAGAATTTGCTTCGTGCGCACGAGCGCGTCCGTAGTCGGTATAATCAGGGGCGTATTCCGAATCCCTTTAAAGTAGGAGATTTGGTCTACTGCCAGAGCCACCTGATCAGCTCAGCTGCCGATAAAAGAGCCGCCAAGCTGTGCTACCGCTGGTCGGGGCCGTACCGCATCCTGGGGTTTGCGTCGCCTGTGACGGCTAGGTTGGGCGAACCGGGAGGTACTTCTAAAGAGATAGTCTCTCACGTCTCGAAGTTGAAGCCCTGCCACATCGGGCGGACGGGCTGATAGAAAGGGGGGGAACTTGCCGGTCCCCATTTAGGTAGGGATGGAGGTTATTCGGGGAGGTGTGTGCTCTGGGGGGGGAGTTGATTTATGGTAGCGGGTAGGTGTTCCCCACAGTCCCAGTGGTGTTCGTCTACTTCAGGGATGCGCCCCTGCCTGCGCGAGCCTTGGTTCTCTCCAATTTTCCTTTTTTCTGGAGAGAGCCATGTCCTTACCTTCTGTTGTTCCAGGCCTTGATCTTCAATGATCCTTGCCCTTTCCTTCTTCCTAATTTTCCTAGCCTGCCCAAAAAAAAAAAAAAAAAAAAAAAAAAAAAAAAAAAAAAGGAGAGTAGAGAGCCCTTGGAGCACACACACACGTATGGGATTGTGGATATGTATACATATACATGCAAGTGAGATTATTGGGTCATGGAGACCCGATCCCCTTTTCTTCAGTGATTCTGAAACACGGTTATTGTTTGGCGTTTTGGGGGCTAGTCCCTCTGGTAACTATAGGGCTTGCCGCCGTTGTGGTTGTGTCGGTTTCTCAAAAATAGTTGGGCATGTCTCGGGGGGGCCAGTGCTCAGGGAGCTCCCGTACCTTCTTTCGTCTTTTCTTCGCTGTCTCTTCTTGCCGTAGGCTGGCCCTGATCAGGTCGGCCTGCGGTGGCTACACACTTACACGTTACATGTCTTCTTCTGCTCTTTCATTTTCCTTCTGAGCCTCTGTTCTCCTGGGAGCCATGACTGATGGGAAAACCGATAACAACTTGAGTATGGTATATAAGGATGGTACACTGCAGGGTACCACTGAGTTCCAATTGGGGCAACCATGTTGCCCTTTTGGAGTGGGGGTGTGCCGAGTTTTGGAATACTCGGCCATTTTCCTAGTTAATTAGGTGACGGTCATTGCGGGGGTTTGTGAATTAATTATTTGAGCGATGTATGAGCCATTATCTGTCTTGTTCGCGATCCGTGCGCGCTCTAGGCGGGAGTGATAGAGATATTTTTCTTGTGACTACGGAGTTCAGTATTCGTCAGGCAGCCGAACTCGAAACAGTTCCAATTTCTCCCGGCGGACATCAGTTTGATTTTGTACTCTGCTATTAACCATCATGACTAGATAATCAACTAAGCGACTCTTCGGTAAGTCTGTTAAAAGTAACTTATTTATTATTTAAGAAAAGAATAGTTATTTAGCTTAAAGTAATGCCGATGCAATGCGATATAAATACGAAAGTCACCACGTGGCGAGTGCAAGTTAAACTCTGTGTATGCATGCCTTGAAAGTTAACACTGGCTGAGCTAAAGCATTTATAAAGTAATTATAGCTGTGTATTTTTCCTAATTATATCATAATAATTTCTTTATAATCATAGGGGGGCATAAGAGAATGTTTTATGCACTAAATGTAGAGGTATATGAACTGTATATGTTTTATGAACCTGTTTAAGTTTGCAACTCATCTTGATATTGTAATAAGGGTTTATTACGTTGACGAACTGTCCATAAATACTAGTAATTTTAATTCTAAAATTTTCTACGGAAGGTAACTTCTGTGCTTTCTTAAAAATTGCAAATTTTCTTTTAATCTGAGCATGTGGTAGTGTGTGATTTTGCTGGAGTCATGAATATTAGGGGGATCGTGAATTGGGTAACATTAAGTAATTGTCAATATATATAATTGTTCAGGGTTCCCGACCTAAGACGATCTCGATCCACTCCAGCGGGTGGCCGAACGTCTGCCACCAATGACATTACACGAATAATTCTCCGTCTGTGCCGTCGGGAGGAAGAAATGGACAATACACCAGGTTTTGTGCCGGATTTCACAGGTGACATTTAACCATTTATCTATATTTTGGCCTCTACAATGTAGAACACCGTATTCTCTTCCTGGAACTTCTCCAATTAAAGTTGTTGGGACACAAGTCCAGCGAGACAATAAGTGCTTTTAAATTTTGTCAGTATATTTTATTAAGGCTTATGCCCCCTTAGTAAATGTGAGCCCGGACGGGGTCATGCGCTACCGAATTTTGCTGTGAAATTTTCTTTAAAGGGTAAAAGTGTGGGTGACTTAAGTTTACTGATTTGTAGGGGGTGAATTATGCTTACATTGATTAAGGGTATTCATAGCTATATGGGTTTCGTTTTTTTTTTTAAAGGTTTGGGGTGGTGCTGTAACCTGTGGACGTCACCCGCTGGTGCCGTTAGTACAGGTCTATAGCATGTTTTAGGTTGCTGAAACTGGTGGTGCGCATGGCCTCGCCTGTGGCCAAGCCTACACTGTAGAAACAACTCAAACGTGTTTTATTAGGGGCTGAGGTTATAAAGTTTTTTTAATTAAAATGGTCTTTATATATATATTTTATCAAATTATATTAACTCAGTAACATTTCAATATAAGTGAAATTTCATTCAGTTCTTTTACTGCCATAGCCAGTGTACTACTAGTTAAATTGTTAATATGAGCACACTATTGGTTCAATCATAAACCATATTTTATATGTTTTATAAAAATTATTTTAACTCAGCTACAATTCAATATAAGTGAAATTTCATTCAGTTCTTTTACTGCCATAGCCAGTGTACTACTAGTTAAATTGTTAATATGAGCACACTATTGGTTCAATCATAAACCATATTTTATATGTTTTATAAAAATTATTTTAACTCAGCTACAATTCAATATAAGTGAAATTTCATTCAGTTCTTTTACTGCCATAGCCAGTGTACTACTAGTTAAATTGTTAATACGAGCACACTATTGGTTCAATCATGAACCATATTTTATATGTTTTATAAAAATTATATTAACTCAGTAACAATTCAATATAAGTGAAATTTCATTCAGTTCTTTTACTGCCATAGCCAGTGTACTACTAGTTAAATTGTTAATACGAGCACACTATTGGTTCAATCATGAACCATATTTTATATGTTTTATAAAAATTATATTAACTCAGTAACAATTCAATATAAGTGAAATTTCATTCAGTTCTTCTACTGCCATAGCCAGTGTACTACTGGTGCAGTTGTTAATATGAGTACACTATTGATTCTTACTGCTATTCATAAATTCTGTTATACCTTCGTACGGCCGTGCGGCCATGTTGACCTGGCCATGGCGCAGTCCTATCTGGGGGAGCTTTTCTAAAATTTTGAAATTTTGTGATAATTTCTTTGGTTGCAAGCAGTCATCACTGGACTGGTTTATGGTTTGGTTTATGAAGGTTTATGTAGGCTGGGTACTTTACCCTTTCACAGTATTTTGGGATGGGAATCTAGGTTACTGATACTGAAGATGCTATTCTTCGGTGGCATGGTTAAATGTTTCTGAGCTGCCTGCCAGGTGAACATGTGTGTAGTATATATATATGTGTGCATATCGATATGTGTCCGCCATGTGTATTTATGTAACTATTTATTTGTGTGTAATTATGTGTGCATATTGATTGATGTTATAGTTATTTATATTTGTGAGGTATTATTATGCTGATGTCTACATGTAATTTAATTTGATGAAAGGATACTTGCATGTTATTTGAACTAGCTAAATAAAATTGTTATTGTTGCTAAACAATGAGTTTAATTGCAAGTCCCGTCATACTGGACCCAGCGCAGTTTTGGCTTCCCTAGGCTCTAGCCTAGTTTTAAATAACCAGTGGCCCCTCTTTCAAAAAAAAAAAAAAAAATAAAATAAAATAAAATATAAAAAAAAAAAAGTTTTTTTTTTAATAAAGTCTAAAAGTTGAAAGAGGGGTTACAGTACATCAACCAAGCTTATTGTGTACTACTAGTTAGTCATAAGCACGCAAGAGATCCACCAGACTTCAAGAATACAGCAGAGAGGCCGTCTAAATCATTGGTGAACAGCTGACGAGCAGAGCTACCACTCGAACGAAGCACACACACACACACACGCTGACGTGCAACGTGCGAATCGACGAGGGACAGGAACCAGTTCCAGCAGACAGCCGCAGACGTTAAAATATTCACGAACAGCAAGGAAGCAGAGTGTTGCCGAATTTTGAACTCCACGACCGAATCCAGCAGCTCTAAGCAGATTACTTTCTCTAGCGAAGGACTCGAATCGACGAGGGAAAATCGGAACGACATCCTCTTCAATAACAGGAAAGCAAAATCCACTTATTTATTTCTCAACATTAAATTTTCTATTTTTCATTTAAAAACATTGTAAATTCAAATAATTCAGGTGCCATACAAAAATCAAAGACTCTAGTAATTAAGAATAAATTCATTGTGATAATCAGTATTGCAGTTTAAGTCATTAGTATGCTATAGTTAAGAAATAGTAGTAGTAGAAAAGCGCTATACAAATCTTAACTAACAATCTAATCTTAGTTCATACTGCAGTATAACAGAAGTCGAATCACTAGAAATGAAATAACGTGAACTAGACTGTCACGTCTAATTTATTTTGGAAAATTATTCTAATTAACTTCAGAGTTTTATATTTTGGTTCATGAACATTTAAAATCAATTTAGTAAAAGAAATTTAATCAAATCAAACCAATTAATTAATTAAAATTTAAATTGCAATTAACTCGCCAAAGAACGAGTTTAGTTTCTTTTCAACTATTAACCAATCGAAAAACATTGATTCATTGTTTAGACTGTAAGAAATTGATAATATAAAACCATTTATTTCTTGTGTGTTGTTGGAGTAATAAACAACGTTTTATTACCCCATATAACAGTGTTTTATTGTTGTACGATAAAGCCTACCAGTCTCACAAAACTCTCCCCCTTTAAAGTAACCTATTTTGTGTGTTGTTGCAATAAATTTGAGATTACTAGCTTGCGAACTTCAAATCCAAAATCCACACGCCCTAGCCGGAAGAATCCGCAAGATCGGACAGCAGGTAGGTACTCATACACAACACGACACAACAATAACGCATATAAGTAGAGTTACAATATCTTATTAAAATTACTTTAGACTTGGTGGACTGCCATGGGCCACTCGCTCAGCGACAAATCACTTAGAATTTGTAATACTGGCATATTAGTTAAAGGGTGGACATACTTTGGTACAGGCATTGTTATCCTCTGTGACAAACTGTAATCTCAAATGTGAGTATTCATGTATATTAGTAGAAAGTCCACATTTTCTAGTAATTATAACTCAACATCTATTTAACAAATAAGATAAAAATATTTAGATGCCAAAAGGCATCCCTGACACCGTTTATGTAGTGTGTACATGAATCAGTTTTTATTGTTGACATGTGTTTCACTTTAATTAAAATTTTAATGTATGATGATCTCGTATGAGGAATACATAGCCTATAATCGTTCCGAAACACATGACAAAGCTACTAGAAGTCACAAGACGGAACTGAAATAAGAGAATATATTAAGTAAATAAAATATTGCCCAGCACGCACCTTGTATAGACCTTTTTGAGGTTTTAAAGTGTCCCTTCAAATTCTTTCGTCCGCCGCGCGCACCTTGTATAAACCCCTGAAGAAAAGGGATTTGTGGATTTATAAATCATACAAAAATGCTTATGTGTGTGTGTGTGTGTGTGTGTGTGTGTGTGTGTGTGTGTGTGTGTGTGTGTGTGTGTGTGTGTGTGTGTGTGTGTGTGCTATAAAATTACACATTAATCTACAAGTTGTTAAACAAAGATAAACATTGAAACAATATATTCAGGAAGTAGTAGGATTTAAAAACTACGTTAGATGTTGGATTAAACATTAGCAATTAAATAGTCTTAGAATGCAAAATAAAATGATAAATATTGCTCTGTACAACACAAATAATATAAATACATAACATGGAAATATATAATTATTAATTAATAACCTATATAAGTGTATATGTAATAACAAATATAATATATAATAATATTTGTAATAACATTATATATACATATATACACTTACACACATATATAAAATATATGCAAAAACAACTAATATATATATATATATATATTGCAGCAGAACACAGGATGATAAGCGATGTTAACCGTATCTAAGCATGGATGACGGTTTAAAATTTCAGGTTTTCAGGTTTAAAATGGTTTTATGCAATTTTTTGTCTTTTAGCCGTAAGTTTTGTATTTAGCAATGGATAAGAATATAGGTTATATCAAATTCTTCATAAAAATGTGTTCTTTATTGTCATGTACTTTTTGTGTGAATTTGTGCGCGTGTGATAACTTGTGTTCACTATATCTTCCGCGGTAATCAACCCATCGACGTGAAACTTTGACAGTGGATTGTTTTTGTAAATAGCTACAATTCGTATTTACTCTGAGGTTTACAACTATTTTATAAATATGGTTTTTTTAGTAGAGAAAAACTCAATTTGTAACTCTTATCATTAATAGGGTAATAAAATTTGTAGATAAAATCAATGCAAGCTTATGCGGATTTATACAAACTTTTGCAGGAAAACCTTATATCTTTTGAAATCATCAACCATGTGACTTGGGTTTAACCAATCGGAAGACACTAATTTCAGTAATATTCGTACACTGTAAAGAAAGGATCGCTACAGTTCTTCGATTGCAGTTTCAGAGTGAAGTTGTGTCTGTCGTCGAGAGTTTTGCTCGTACGAACATATAAAAATCTTAACTTACAATAAAACTTGGAACTCTTTGCGAAGATTTGCATAAAGAACCAAGCGGGTTAACAACCTAAGTAAAAATTATATTAGATTAAAGTGCTTTTCACGTTAGTGTAAGATAGTCCGCATAGGGAATTATTAAAAACACTTCAAGCTTTCTCGGAAGGTGTACGCCAATACACCGCTTTTCTAATAAATACTCGTAATCACCCTGAGATTAATAAAAAAGGAACGTGTAAATAAATAATAACTGTTTCGAGTAAGAACGATAATTATTGTGAGCGTAACAACTTTGTGAAAGTCTAATTAGTGTTAGCAGTTCAACGGAATCGTCAACGAGCCGTATCGAAGTATCGCCGCTGGAGCAACCTGCCGACGAAGAGAACGCCAGGAAGGAGAGCGACGCTGAAGAAGAGGATGCCAGGACGGGAGCGACGATCAGAAGAGAAAGAACGCACATACCGAGGACGTATCAGCAAGTAACAGGTATCCTCAAACAAGTAAAATTGATATAAAATCGAACTATATAAACTATTATTTCAAACTATAAAAGGCATGACAATTTGTAATGTAATATACATCATAAAACCAATTATGTATTGTGTATAATAAATAATTTTTTATCACCTCCATTATAGACTCGTTTGTAATTTCTGCACACTCACTATATCCTTTGCGATAATTAAATCTGTATCGTTGCAATATATATAATAATAATTAAAACAGTAAGAAGAATCTTGACTACATATTAGTCCGTTAAGTGAAACAGTTTGGAAATTACATGAATTTTAATTTTCTGTTTATAAAAATAGTTCGGTACTTATATTTTTGTTGTCAACTGTATCCCCTTTATGAGAAGTATTCCAGCAGCTGCAGTCTTGTAATTTAAAACTTCTTCTAACGTCAGAAGGGATATTATATTTGGTACGTAAATGATGGAGAGCAGGACACTCTTAAACAAGATGGAATGTTGCCAAAGCCGTGTCACAGTGGTTGTATCTTGCAGAAGGCTCATTCGTGAAGATGTGCTTGTGAGTCAGCACCGTGTGGCCGATAGGGAGTCTTGTTATAACCACTTGATTTATTCTGGAGTCTGTAGTAAGTGCGGGTTGTTCGTAAATAATTTCCTTGGTCAGAACAGCTTGGCGGGTGGTGACTTAAGCCATTCATTGTTCCAATGTTTTAAAGGAAGATATTTTTTAAAGTAATTGTGAGATACTTTATGAGAGTGATATTGACTCAATGTAGCAGCTTTTGGAGCTTTGTCAGACAGTTCGTTGTCCTTAATTCCAGTGTGTGATGGTATCCAACTGAAAATAATTCTTGCACTGTCTTGTTGAGATATCAAGGGGTATGTTATTTATGTATTGAATAATGGGCTCGTTGATGTCATTCTGCTGCAAACTATCTAAAACACTTCTAGAATCTGAGAACATAATATACCTGGAGTCCATGGAAATGTTTATTATTTCCGGTGCTAAATGGATTGCATATGCTTCGCAGAAAAATACCGAGCAGAATAAGTTCAACCTGAATAAGTATTCATGTCCAGGTAATATTAAGCACATCCATTATTTTCGTCTGAGCAAGAACCATCTGTGAACACATGAGTGTACTCTTTGTATTTATCAAGTATTTTGTGAAACTTGGACAGAAAGAAATGTACGGATTTGTAGTAGCTTTTGGGGATCTGAGGTCATTTTATCAAGTCTGAGAGGTTAACGGGACCAAGGAGGCTCTTGTGGATGATGATGGGTGAAAACAGTAGGAAAATTAGTATTTAATTTGTGGTGGTAGATAGTAATGCATTCATATAATGGTTTGGGTAGAGTTGGGCGTTCAGTAAATGTTTCACTGTTCCTGTAAGAGAACACATTAAAATAGACAGGGTTACCAGGAATTGAAGCTCCCTTTGTGGCAAATGACATACTTAGTTTTATTCTATTTATTCTAAGCAGATATTCTTGAGTCCCTGCTAGAATGCTGTTAACCGGACTAGTTCTAAACGCTCCTAGAGCTAGGTGAAGGGTGGATGTATGTATAGTCTCCAGGGATTTTAAGTGGTTTGTTTAGCTAAGTCATATACTATTGCTCCATTATCCATTTTTGACCTTATAAAGGCTTTATAAGTGTTCATGATTACGTCTTTGCTGGCTCCCTAGTTACATGAAGCGATTGGTTTAATAAGATTCATTCTCCAACCCCTTATATGACAAAACTAATTTTTCCATAAATACTCACCTTTTTATATTTATAGCAATACATTAGGTCCACAAATCAACATAAATTTTTAAGACTTAAAGTATTGTTTATAACTGAGTATAAAATGGACAAAATGTGGTGGTAGCTATAGTTACCGGGTGATAGTGGTCACTATTTCTACCACCTAATGATTCCATCAAATATTAATTCAATAGATAAACCTGTAATATAATCTTTATTACATATTCTGACATAAATGTGGTAGTACACACTAATGATTTTTAATCAATATTGTAACACAACTATATTAGATGTATGTGTAGTGGTGTGCTAGTGTGAGTGCAGATACGCACCGGTATCTACGATAATGTTGTTTTTTATAAAATGTTCTAATTATAACTATTATGGTTATTAGTGTGATTGTATGGTCGAATATGTGCGTATTAATGGTTCACTTCTTTGATTTAAAATGTTTCGCGCACTCTGTTATATACCTCCCTCACTTACCACACGTGGATATTTTAGTCCTGTTCAGTGACGGTTCCGCTGAAATACATACACTTTACATACAAATAAATATTCAGGTTGGATATTCCATATGGTTATCATACACAATATAACTGATATAATATCTCAATAATGCTCTGAATTATTAGAACTATTTAAACCCTTCCGCCACTTTTTGGTAGAACTGGTTAAGAATAAATGAGCTAATTTAAATTTGAAATGATACTCTTTTTCACTGGTAATAAAAGTAGAGGTTTATTAAAAATTCAAGATATTATAAAATTTTTGAACAATTAACAATCAGTTGCTAATAACCTTTCGGATAATAATTACAATTAATAAAATTTAAAATAAGACTCTTCTTCGTCTCGAGGCTGGTAAACCTGTTAGTTGTACAATAGTTTAATTTCAAGAGGTTATGTTCTCTTGTATCAGTGAATTACCATGTTCGTAAGGTTCTTTTAGGTAGCATGATACCAGGTACAAGATGTAATATTAATAATGATATAAAATGAACAATAATTAATAACAAACAAACAAATATAAAAATCGAAAATTAGTACCATATATCTGATAGTTATGGTATTATCGTACGCGGGAATGCGCACGCAGTCTATAGTACTCGTTTGACAATTATCAAGCTCGTTGGCTTGCCAGTTAAAATGTATTACCTTATTTTAATAATTCGCTTTGAGAATTATTTACTTGCAAGAGAAAAATTTATTAAAAAAAACTCTTGTTATTATTTCCATCTGGTTTGGATTTTACTTGAGAACAGACTTGTAACAGAGAAATTGGCAAGTTACCGTTACGACTCTAAGGTTATCTTATTACGGGTATTGTTATAATGGTTAATTATTTTTTAATATTTATTATTTCTTAATCTAAGTACAAACACATTATTCGTAATAGTTTTGATGTGTCATTATCAGTATTATATTTATTCTTTCGCATGAAAGTTAAAAACGTTTACGTTAAAATATCGAAATAAAATCAAGAAAACAACTTTAGTCAAATTAGCGACTATTGGTATTGCTCGTATTTTGTAATAAATACTTCAAATATAACTCTTTTAATTATGATAAATAATTAAAATACTTATTCAACATATTAATAATTGCGAATTAATACTTCCATTAATTCTGATAAATTCCATCATCGTTTTTGATACTTCGCTTTTTACTGACTTGCGTAGTATCAACATTATTTATTTACAAATATTTTGTTTCTGATTCAATGTTAATTAAATAAAAAAATAAAAAATTGTACTCCCTGTTTTTATCTTTCACAACACTCGCAAGTACGATTGATATTATACACTAATCGTACTTAAATAAATATGCACTCCGCACATTTCACTCGTTTATGCTGGTGTAGTTTAAAGGTTATGTGTATGTTAATTTTACTTGTCTCTGTTGCGCACAATTCAAAAATTAAACTTCTTCATATCGGCGAGTGACATGACCTCTCCGTCTGATGGTTGATCGTGAACTGTGATGCTTCTTCGAAGCGTCTCTGGCTCGTCTGCCCAATGTTCATTCATTCGATTGGTTGAAAAAACTATACTCTCTAACCCAAAACCCTTTGTTTTCTTAAAATATTTAATTTTTTACCAAATTTGGTCTTTGCGTTTGAGGCTTTATGACGTCAGCACTGGTACAAAACATAATTGAAAAGTTTAAAATCACAATAACTTTCTTAATCTATTTCTTATCGTTAAATGGTTAGTGTCAGTGAATTGCGAACATCCTGCGCTTTAATTTAAGTTCAAACAAGATTATTTTCCGTCCATCATTTCTATCACTATAACGATTTTATTAATTATTTATGGTGTATCTTATATTTATAAGTCTATTACACCAAATTTAATTATTTATATTAAAACACTTTTAAATAAACACTCTGAGTCCATATCTCAACTGGTTTGATTCAAAACTTGGGAATAATTGTTCCCTAAACAATATCTCGTTATGGCGTCTTTGGGTGTCCATATTTGATTTTTCATAAATGTACTTAAAACTAATTTTTCTTATTTAATAACAGTAATACGGCGATGTAATAATACTAGAAACGTCTATTTACATAATTTTACACTAGAATATATGTATATGGCTGTATTTAATCTACTATTTACATTGTTTTAGTCCCCTCCTATCTCTCTTATACCATTGTTACTTTATTTCTGGTTTTTTCTATACAAATTAGATCATGTACTAATTGTAATTAGTGTACACACATTGTACCTAATTCACTACATATAATGGTTAGCTTTTAGCTATCTCAGAACCCTTCAATTTCTTAGTAATGGGTCTGTTTACTTTGTGTCATATCATAGTAGTCATTTATTTTTGTTAAAACAATAACTAAATTGTTATTGTTACACTTGATTTGGGTTTCCAAAGTAGTATTAGACATTATTCTGATTCTTGATAATATTTTCATCTACTTTTAAACTAAGTTTATATGTTACATTTTGCATATATATAACTTGCTCTTCATCGTTTGTTTACATATGGATTCCTCCATCATGGTCATTTGGTTTTTAATTATCTATATAGAAAATGACTGTTTTCATGGTCATAGTCTGTTCTCAAAGTAGCTTTAGGTTTTCCCCTTACTACTGGTAACACTCTTAACAATCTTTGTTCAAGCTCTAATACAGTATTTTGCTTAACTAGTTGGTTATACAATGGTTCCGCTTACTTCTGGCTATATGTACATAGTTAGTTAGTTTACAATATTTTGGTTACAATACTGTTATTATTATGTTCAGAATCTGTTCTCACAGTAGTACCAGATGTTTATCTAACTACTGGTAATACTTTCATTTACATTGTTACTTGTTTTGATATTGTATTTTGTCTAACTAAATTGGCATACTAGGCTCTATTCCTCCTATCTCTGTGTGCCATCATACTTGATCTGTTTTATTTACATTGTTTTGAAATATAATACACTGTCTATTAGGATATATTATTATTTATAACAAATTCTTGATTGGTATCATAGTTGATGGTCATTTATTTACATTAATATGTATGATTTTCTGTTTCATAGGTGTCTTCCCTATGGGGTTATGTAACAATGTACAACATGTTTTAATGCAGTATTTTGCTCCTACTAACATGACTTCAGTATGGTATCTTACTATAATATTTTAATTATTTTGTTACACATGTTTACACAACTTCTTCTTAAACAATAACACAAATCTTTTTGTATTAATTACAATATCTCTCTGGTCATTGGTTGAATTTAATTCCTGTCACTTTGTTTGATACATAACAAAGGTTTTTTATTGTCAGTTCTCTATGAACAATAATATAATTGTTCGATTTTATTCTATTCTGGTGGTCTTATGATTATCTATATTGATCACAACCTTTATTAAATTAGTCACACTAATTGTCTGTGTATATTTGACTATTTTAATTCTTGCTGCTTTCACTATGAAATTAACATATTTTCTTACACTATAAACCTTATCACTGGAATTGTTTGTGTGGTTTATTCGGTTGAAATTAGTTAACTGGTCACAGGTTTCACATCTATATTAAGTATTCACTGTAATTGTTTGTGGTTCCTTAAAATGTTCAACACTGTTTTTCTTTTCATATTTGATAATCACTATTCCTTTGGTCACTTATATAGTCTCTAGTACACTTGGTTTATGCTGAGTCCTTGCATGGTGTATCCATTTTCTTCTTTCTTCATGGTACGTTTCCTGGTCCTTCTTCTTTCTTCTTCTTCAATATTTTCATTGTAGTCCTTATCTTCAGTTGTTTCCCTCGCTGTTGGAGTTTATTGGTCCTTATTTTGTTGGTTCCCCTCACTGTTGGATCCTATTGGGTCTGGTTACTGATATTTTTGTTTTGGCTCATGGTCATTTTCTTTCTTCATTTTGTATTCGATGTTGCTATGTTAACATTATCTTCCTCATCGTTGGATTTTTTATACTAATATATTTGTAGATACACACTTTTATACACATAGGTTTATTTATCTAGACATACTTCCATGTTTTTCTCTTACTTGACGTTATATTAGTTTATTTTATGTAACTACCATATTTGGTAACGTTACAATATTAACATTAACGATTCACATTAATAAACATAAGTTTAAAATTGTGAACTATAGCAAATACAAAGAGAACAAAAATATAAATTGTAATTACATTTCATAAAAATATAAACATAACATTTAAAATTGTGAACTTGACTAATTACAAAGGGAACAAATATAAAAATTGTACTTTTAAATCTATTTACAAAATGTGACTTCATCTGAATCTGTTTTCGCTTCATAAATATTAATTTTCATTTAAACATTATTTTATACGGTCCAAGTCACTTTATATACTAATGATTTACCTTATTGAAACCGTCCAGTGACTTCAAATTGTAAATTTATGACGCGTTTCGAGTCATATGACCCTTCATCAGATATTATCACTCACAAGGAGATCATCAAATATTAAAATTCACAAAAACACAAAACACACATATTGTAATAAAACGATGAATTGTGCTAATAAGTGATAAATATTATTTCTGTCGTGTTATTCTGTCCCACGTTAGATACGTCAACTTTGTAATAATACGAGACGTCTGCCTCGTTCCGGCCCCGCGATGGAAGCCAATTTTGTAATAAAACTGTGGTGGTGCGAATAATAAAATAAATATTGCTGTATGTTAATTGTGCTCTCCTGTTAGCCCCACTGGTTGTGCTAGCCGATTTTGTAATAAAACGAGATTATTACAGTGTAAGAATGTGTGTTGTAACGTAGCTAATGTCTTCTTTTCTTCGTTATGCTCTCACTGTTTGTCTTCACTTTTGTAATAAAACCATACTTAATTGTAATTGTATAGTGTTCTGGTATAATATTACCCAGAATAATTTTTATGGTGTGTATGTGTAGTAGTGACGTTCCGCTCTGGGAATCGTCGATTTGGTAAAGTTCCTGGTCTTTGTTGTTATTAAATAAACTCGGTGTATATTGCTGTGGTAGCAATTTGAAATAAAATATAAATTTAAAATTTATATTTATAAAAAAAAATAATTTCGGAAAAAATGTTTTCGGTGTATTTATGTGCTTAATATTTAGGAATAAATCGAGGTTGTGGATTGTAATTATAATTATAATGGTATGGTGTTTATTTTGGTAATAAATTTCTGTTCTGTAAATTTGTTAAAAAGACAATCCAATTAACTTCAAGTTAGGCGAAAACGGCTCTCTTCTTCTTACTCTTGAACTGTTGTAGTTTCGCATATACTGCCTTTAAAGATTATCTAGTTTTCTTGGTTAATTAATGATTATGTCCTTTTATAAGAGAAATCAACTTCAATTTGCCAAAAAAAACAAACAAAAAACGTTTATTAAACACAATGATAAAGTTGGTCGATTAATTAATCGAGGTTACAATGCCGTATCGACTCGCTCAGGGTCAGTCGATATTAGAAGTTTTACAGTTGTATTATAAAAACAGGTTCTTTGAACGGTTATTAATATAAAAAGCCAGAGAAGGTCAGGGACATGAAAGTATAACACTTACAATTCTAAAAATGTCTTAAATTTAAACAATGCAATGGTAGTTATTAATAATAAAAGTTTATATATAATTTTATTCGAACCAGAATGCAGTCTACAGTCGTGTCTTATTGAGGTGACGATATTGGATCAAAATGGCCGCCTGACGCATGCGCGTTGATAGCTTCTAATGTTGACAAAGTACTTGTTGAGATGATATGTCCTTTCTTCGGTTAAATGTTCTTCGCAATTGTATATGATCTTCTGGGGTATAGTTTATTGTCACTGGTGTATAATGGAATAGTTCACTTGTGTAAAAATGTTGTTAAATGGGTATATCTACTGGTGTTTATGCGTGTCAGTTAACCTCGAATTTTCACTTGGTGTTTGGTGTGATTTCAGTGTTATTTCATTTAATTAGTTATATGTGATTTCGTTTATTGGTGTTATGTAGTTCATGGGTCAACTTCACCACTTCACTTTAATTAAAATAGTTAAAAAATTAATTTTACATAAAATGATTCCGTACTCTGTTATAACGTAACAGCCATTACAGGTTGGTTCTATCAAATATTCACATGAAGTGCTCTCTTCGAGGTATAATAATGAACTGTCTGTATTTCCTTCGTCTCATGAAAATCTTAGCCTATATAATATATCTCATACATTGTTTCAAATTGTCATAACTTCCGACACACTTTAAAAACGTACATTATGCTCAGAATGTAATTTCGTTATTATTTAACTGTTTGAAATATTAAATACATATTCGTTTTCACTATTCTATTCTACTCATTTTGATAGTAATTAAGTTAGTATTACAAAGTTTTATCTGAAAATTATATTTCTTATAATTTTTTGGGAGGTAGGCCTAAAATTATACTTCCTGTCTTCTAAGTAAATAATAGCCATTTTCCCTAATATAATTATTATTCTATTAAATCTGAAATTGATATAATTATCAATTCTCACTTATTTTATTGCAATTTAGTATATTAATGATGGTTTTTTAATACAATTCATTTGTATATGACTCCCCCTAGGATAATGTCAGTGAATCTATTTCAGTTTTAATAGTATTTTATTAGACAAATAAATAATTTTACTCATATAATGACCATATCTTTAGAAAGCCTTATTTACATAGTATTTAATATGTTGAGTTTATCTTGCCTAAATATTGTCATTTTATCTGGTTTATAAGACTAGGTTTGTTAATTATACTGCAGTTTAAATTCATACTTTGGCCTAGATCTGATGTGTGGCTAATTTCCAAATGTTTTATTAATGTAGTTATTTTATATCCTTCTCTGACTGGTATAACAGTAATTATTGATTATATAATTAACATATAACATCTCTCTATATCAAAACTGGTGTTCTGAATAACATTGTTTTGTATATCACCTAATAACATAAATAAAAAATATTCTATAACATTGGAATGGTATCTATTTTTAGATATTGCATTCCTAAATTAAAATGAACAATAAAATAACAAATTATAACACTAACATTTCTTATGGATAATCCTTACTCATCTAATTACTATATGTAATAGGAATCTGACATCCTGGTTACATATAATGGTTATCATCTTTTACTACTCAACATTAACAGTTTGTTTTGTAATTCCCCATTTTACAGGATTTATGCCCCCTCTTTAAGTATAACCCTGGCTATCGAAGTTATATTCCATTCTATGGAATGTTCATACAGCTTTAGTAGCTTTTTATAGTAACATCACTATTTCATTATCAAAGTAGACACTGTTCATAAAACTTAAAGTTTATTACTTTGTACTGTAACTCATGTACCTTTTTTAAAGTTTATTAGTTATAATTTGATCACTTACACTTGTCTATGGTGAACTATCAATATATTTACTAGTCTTTTTCTAGTTTTTAACATGAAATATTCAACCATGGGGGGAACTGTGAAGATTTGTTTATACAAACTAAACAATAACTTTTTGAATGCACTAATATGTAATACTACTAACACTTTTAGTTTTTTGTCAGTTTTACAGTGATATGGTTTTTTAGGGTGTTATACTTTCTCTTTGGACATTCATTGATTTTGGGGTTTTTTGGGGTTCTATCCCTATGGGGTTTTTGTTTTATATGGGTCGTCTTAATTATTCTTCTTTCTTCCTTCTTCAGTAGATTTGGTTTTGGATTATTCTTCTTTCTTCTTTCTTCAGTAGTAGTAGTTTTGGTTTATTCTTCTTTCTTCGTTAGTTTTAATTAGTCTTCTTTCTTCTTTCTCCTGTGATTTTAATTATTCTTCTTTCTTCTTTCTTCTGTGGTTTTTATTTTTATTATTCTTCTTTCTTCTTTAGATTTGATTATTCTTCTTTCTTCTCTCTTCAGTAGTAGTAGTTTTGGGTTGTTCTTCTTTCTTCTTTGGTTTTGGGTTATTCTTCTTTCTTCTTTCTTCTTTCTTCAGTAGATTTGATTATTCTTCTTTCTTCAGTAGATTTGATTATTCTTCTTTCTTCTTTAGTTTTGGATTGTTCTTCTTTCTTCTTTCTTCTTTCTTCTGTGGTTTTTATTTTTATTATTCTTCTTTCTTCTTTAGATTTGATTATTCTTCTTTCTTCTCTCTTCAGTAGTAGTCGTTTTGGGTTGTTCTTCTTTCTTCTTTGGTTTTGGGTTATTCTTCTTTCTTCTTTCTTCTTTCTTCAGTAGATTTGATTATTCTTCTTTCTTCAGTAGATTTGATTATTCTTCTTTCTTCTTTAGTTTTGGATTGTTCTTCTTTCTTCTTTCTTCAGTGATTTTAATTATTCTCCCTTCTTCTTTCTTCCTTCTTCAGTAGTAGTTTTGATTATTCTTCCTTCTCCTCTCTTCAGTAGCTTTGATTGTTCTTCTTTCTTCCTTCTTCTGTAGTAGTAGTTTTAATTAGTCTTCTTTCTTCTTTGATTTTAATTATTCTTCTTTCTTCTTTCTTCTGTAGTTTTAGTTTTGGGTTATTCTTCTTTCTTCTTTGAGTTTGGTTATTCTTCTTTCTTCTCTAATTTTAATTATTCTTCTTTCTTCTGTCTTCAGTTGCTTTGATTGTTCTTCCTTCTTCTTTCTTCTGTAGTTTTAGTTTTGGGTTATTCTTCTTTCTTCTTTGTTCAGTAAATTTGGTTTTAATTATTCTTCTTTCTTCTTTCTTCAGTAGATTTAGTTTGGGATTATTCTTCTTTCTTCTTTGAGTTTTAATTGTTCTTCTTTCTTCTTTAGCTTTGGTTATTCTTCCTTCTTCTCTAGTTTTAATTTAGTCTTCTTTCTTCTTTCTTCAGTAGTGGTAGTTTTGGTTTATTCTTCTTTCTTCTTTCTTCAGTAGTGGTAGTTTTGGTTTATTCTTCTTTCTTCAGTAGTTTTAATTAGTCTTCCTTCTTCTTTCTTCAGTAGTAGTAGTTTTAATTAGTTCTTCTTTCTTCTCTAGTTTTAATTAGTCTTCTTTCTTCTTTCTTCAGTAAATTTGGTTATTCTTCTTTCTTCTTTCTTCAGTAGTAGTTCTGATTTTAATTCTTCTTCTTTCTTCTTTGAGTTTTGGTTCTTCTTCTTTCTTCCTTCTTCAGTAGTGGTAGTTTTGACTATTCTTCCTTCTTCTGTAGTTTTGCACTGTGTATGTCTTTGTTTCTTCTGGTCTGGTTTCCTTGTCGGGGTATATTAATTGCCTGCTTCTATCTTACCTGGGTAATTTTGTTATTATCATTTTTAGTCTTCTGGGTTTTTAAATTTGTATTATATTATATTATTTGCAGAAATTTTCTTTATTCAACCTTTCTTGTGAATATATTATTAAACAGTGCATTTTAATTGATTCTCATCTGGATATTCCATATATTAGAGCTTTATTAATGATCATTGAGTAATGTATTTGTGTGGATTATCTGTCACGCTACAGATTGCTCTCTTCCAGAAGTGATTAGTTCAGATCATACTTAGTTTGTCTGAAGTAATTGCTTATGACATTATATTATAAATTATATTTCTTTACTTCCTTCACATTTCTAAAAATTTTTTCTTCTATATTTTTGAGCTGATCTATATTTCATTATTAACTGGATTCTTACTGATAGTAATAGTCATCTGAGGTTCGTTATTTTTTATTTTTCCATTTTCTTCTTAACTTGTTTCTTTATCCTTGGGATATTTATTCCCTAAAATTCCCTAACACGTTAGCTGGGGCAGTGTCCAGAGGGGCTCTGTAGGCTTCACACTCTGCTGGCCATACTACGTCATTTATTGATAACAGAGGTAAATCATCTCTGACCAATACATAATAATACTGCTGGACTTATCTCAGACAGTTATTTATAAAAATTATATAAGAATAGTCCACCTTATGACTATTAAAAAAAAAATTAAATATCTTTGGATATTTCACTTCGTATACGAACAGATCTATTAACATTTCTATCTTAGTTAATTTCTATCTCAGTTATTTTTCTCAATGGTTAGCTCTGCTGGCATTTTATTTCTCCTTGTGGTGGGAAGCTGGTATAATATAATTATCACTCATTATTCAGTGTAAAGTTTTTAATTCTCTGTCATTTTTTGACTGTTATCACAATCTCTTTCTGGTCACTGGTAGCATATATTTTGTATTATATTTTTGTTCCTTTCTCAATTCTTGTGAATCGTTCCACTAGTATTATGTTTTTTCAATTACTCTTTTAATTGTCTTTCTTACAACTGACATTTATTATATGATCATCTTTTTCTTATGGATTTATTTATATATAGTTTTTCCTTTCTTTTTCAAAATTTTATTCTGCTCTTGCTTTTTATCCAAATGCACTCCTTTATTATTAATGCCATATGTTTAATATCTCTGTTTATTTGACATAAAATTCTCATTAATTTTACTTCACAATAAGTTTATTCATTAAAATGGTATCAGTGGTTTGTACTGCCATTTCTTTATTCTTGAAAGTTTTTCAGAATTGGTCCCATATATAATTGTTTGTAATGTGTTATCCAAATTCTTTTTCTTCTTGTTCATTTCTAAAAGTTGTTTTTAAAATAAGGTAGTAAGTTGTTTTTACTTGGGTTTTTGAATTTTGTGGTTTAATTCAAAATTCATTTTCTTTTTGATTCATAAATTGTTTTTTAAATAATAGGTAGTAAGTAGTCATTACTTCATTTTTGAATTTAGTGGTTTAATTCAAAATTCATTTTCTCTTGTCCATAAATTGTTTTTTTAAATAATAGGTAGTAAGTTGTTCTTACTTCTTTTTAAATTTTGGTGAATTAATATTATTTCTTCCATATATTCAATTACTCATAATATTTTTTCATGGAAGCCTTGTTATATACTCCCTTTATCCTTTCTGAATCGATTTCTTTGATTTCATAGGTATTATTATTTTTCACATTGGATATTATATATGGTCCGATGTATAATAGCAATAACTTCTTCGTTATTCCTTCCAGTGTGCTGGGTAATTCACGATTTCTCAACAAAATTTTTTCTCCCTTTTCATATATTATTAATTTACCACTAGCCCTTTGATACTTATTTTGCCGTTTCAACTGGTCTTCTGCCACCTTGTTATAGAATTTAGTTTTATCAAATCTGTACACATGGTTACTGGGGAACTCGAGGATATCTGTGATCTCTCGTGGGGGTGGTTTCTCGTACATAGCAGAATATGGGGTTATCCCTATAGCTGGATGGTATGCTAAGTTGAGGAATTCCTCCGTGGCTTCTAGGTAGTCTTGCCACCTTTTTTGTTGATGGTGACAATAAGTCCTGAGGATCCTCCCCACTTCTCGCAACACTCGCTCTGCCGGATTACTGCTCGGATGGTAGACCGAGGTCTTGTATGTACGAATGCCCATTGACAATAAGGTATCCCGCCATTTTCCACCCTTAAACTGGGTTCCATGATCAGTAATGATCGAAGATGGTTTCCCCAGGTGTGGGATATATTGTTCAGTTAGTATCCCCAGAATTTTCCGAGTAGTCGCTCGATTAGTAGGGTATAGCTTAACATATTTGGTGAAGTGGTCCATTATGATGGTTAGGTATCGATATTGGTGTCGACCTCCACTACGGGGAAATGGTCCGCAAATGTCTAGGAACACCTTCTCCAATTTTGCTTGGGAAGTGATTGGGATCATCACACCTTCCTTCTTCTCATTATTATTTTTCACCAGCTGGCAGATTTTACAACTCTTTATATACATTCGGACTTTTCTATTGATGTTTTTTATATAGCAGCTCTCCTCCAGAGCTTTTATTACCGTGAGGGCGCCCATATGCCCGTAACGTATGTGGTAATTCACTATCAATTCCTTTTCGATCTGTGTCGGAATAATTACCTTCCAGATCTCTTCCTTCAAAGAGGTTTTAACGAACAATATTTGTTTATTCATCTGGTAATAATTAGCAACGGTTTCATCTCCCTCTTGTAGCCGAAGTTCGAGGTTTCTCAATTTTGGGTCCGCTTGTTGGTGGGTGCTCATGTTGGTCAATATTGTTGTTAAATCGGCTCTGGTGCTAAGAAGATGATATATTTTCAGCACGCTTTCTTTCTCCCCTTCGAAAGTTTGTTCTTCCACATTTACCCGGGATAATACATCCGCTACTATATTCTTTTTACCAGGGATGTACTCCCATTGTAGATGGTATTCTTGAAGGGCAAGTATCCACCTCGTTAGTCTGCCATGGTTCAGTTTGCAGCTTTTTAAGAATGAAATAGATTTATGGTCAGTTCGGATAGTAACGGGGTATCCCAAAATGTAAGTGCGGAACTTACCGCAAGCGAATACCACGCTCAGTAATTCTTTTTCCGTCACCGTGTAATTCCTTTCGCATTGGTTCAAAGACCTGCTCGCGAAGCTAATTACTTGAGGTTGACCCTTCTCGTCCTCTTGATACAGTGTCGTTCCCAGACTGATGTTGCTGGCATCGCAATTCATGAAGAACGGTAACTTAAAGTTTGGGTGGCGAAGTATAATAGTAGCCAGAAATTTGTCCTTAATTTGTTGAAAAATCCCCTCTTGTTCCTTACACCATACCCACTTGTTTTTAGATGATAATTGAGGTTGAAACCTCGCAGTTAACTCTGAATATTGTTCCTGGAACTTTCTATAATAATTGCAGAGTCCCAGGAATGACTGCAATTGCTTCCTGTTTTTGGGTGCCGGGAACTTCTGGATGGCTTCTACCTTTTCTGCCGACGGTGAGATTCCTTGATCGTCCAAGTTAAATCCTAAAAATTGCACTTCTCTGGCAATAAACTTGGATTTTTCCAACTTCAGCGTGACGTTACTGGCAGATAATTTTTTTAGCACATGTTCCACACGGTAACAGTGTTCCTCCCACGTCTCAGATGTTATCAGTAGGTCGTCGACGTACACGGTTGTAAACTGGAGTGCTTCTTGTCCCAATATCTGGTCCATGCAGGTCACAAAGATGGCAACTGAGTTTACCAATCCGAAGGGCAATCTTTTGAATTGGTAATTACGCCCCTCGAATATGATAGCCAGATATTGGCGACTCCGTGGGTGTAACTCTACCTGCCAGTATCCGCACACCGTATCCCAAGTGCTGAAGTATTGGGTACCATGGAAGCGTTTCAGGATTTCCTCAATCTCACCGGGCGATGTTCTATCATTAATGATTTTCTTGTTTATTTCCCGTGCATCCAAACAAAGCCGGACTTCGCCGTTTTTCTTGGGAATTGCGACAATAGGGCTGGTGTATGGGGATTGACTAGGTTCTATTATATCGTTATTAATCATTCGATTAATTTCCGCTCTTACTGCCTCTTTTCGAGAATGTGCGCTAGGGTAGGATTTCCTATTAAACTCTACTGTATCTCGGAATTGAAGGGTACATTGATAATTTCTTACCTTGCCTGGCTCATCGGAAAATACTGAGCGGTATCTTTCATAAATTTGTATTAGCTGATTCGCTTGAGTATTGGGTAATTTTTCTCTATTAATTCCGCTTCGGAAATCCCTTATCTCCTGTATTTTCTGGGACCATAAATCCTCGTCTGTAAGTTCATATACTATAGTGTTAGGAATGGTGTTAGTATTGGTATAATTTATGCTACGTATTTGCTGGTGGATACTGCTGGGAAGTGTCATCTCACTACCGACTAAATCGGCCGTCCAGGTTAGATCTCCGGTAAAGAGTGATACCTTCTCCATTCGTAAATCAATAATAGCCGAGTTCCTTCTCAGTACATCACATCCCACTAATATGTTGAAGGGTAATCCTGCTGCAATTAAGAAGACCATATTCATAGCTATACCCTTACTAACGACATTCAATGATACTTGTTTTCTGATTGTCTTGTTTTGGCGACCCGTGGCACCGATTAATATAATGTTATTTATAGGTAAGGTTGGCAATAGCTTACCACATTTTCCTTGGATTCTCTCCAATTCTGTAGTGTTAATTATGGATACATTCGCACCGGTATCGATCATTAGTTGTGCGAATGTTCCTTCGACTTCTGCATTAATGTATATTATTTCATTATTTATTATAGGGAGGCGAGTGTTGTCCTCCTCCAGTAATTCATTTCGAATATTTTTCAAATAATTACATCGAATGATTGTAATTTTATTGGGATTATTTACTATTGGCAATTCCTTTACATACCCAGGCGATAGAAGCAGCAAAAGGTCCTTATGGTTTATCACTGCCTCCTCCCGTTTAAATTCTCCTCATCTTGGTTATTAATAGGACCAACAGAGGCATCAGTGGGGAAACCTTGAGTAGGTTCCAGTCTTTCAGTTCTCGGTTCGTAGGTTGGTTCCCTATGTGTACGCCGCTCCGGGTCATCTAGGCTAGTACTTCGCCTTGGCAGATTATAATTAGAGTTGTCCCGTTCTCGGCTTCTGTTTCGATCTTCATACTCGTGTACGCTGCTCCGTCGTTGCTGGTTATACCTGCGATGGTTGTTTCCTTCCGCCCGTATAAAATTTACCCGTGGTCGGGAGAACAGGTTGTTGTTGTTATTAGGATTAGGGTAACCCCTATTGTTATTGTCAAACCGTTCGGTGTTATTGGTAGGATTGGTGTTTCTTTGTCTATTTACGTAATTATTCGGGTAATAATTACCTCGATTACCGGAGAACCCGTTATTATTTCTGTTATTATTCGGGTTTATATTCCCGTGGTTATTATTGTTGTTGTTACCATTCGTGGGGTGTTGATTATGGTAATTCGGATTATATCTATTTCCTTGGTACCCACTGTTGACCGGTTGACTATTATTGTTTGATGACGGATTATTTCGAACTTCTGGCCGCTCATTTCTTCTTCTGCTCTGCCTGTAATATTCTTCATTCTCATAGTTCTCCAATAGCTCCGTCATCGCCTGTATGGTCTTTATCTGGCTACCTCTTCGAGCTCTTATGACCTCTTCGTCGTAATGATAAGAGAGCTTGTTCACCAGGCATTCCTCTGGTATGGCTGGTTCCAGGTGCTTGGCCAGGCACACCTTCCCAAGAAAGTACGCAGTCATGGTACTGCCAAATTGAGTTCTATATCGGCCATTGCAGATGTTGTCCCTTATTAAATTCTGGGTGGTCTCTGACCAATACTTAGACTTGAACAAACTTTTGAACTGCGGATAATCGGTTATTTCGCTCCTGTTCGCTATCCACCAATTATCTGTCATATCACGGAATGATTCGTCTAATAGTTCACGATTATTGGACCATCGATTACTTTTATGTTTGGCCATATATTCTTCGATACGGGCCAAGAACTCCATTGGCTTCCTTTTATATTGGCGGAAGTTAAGCCACTCTCTGTTCTCGTTGATTGGGATATTAGTAAAGCTGGTTGGTCGGCTCCGAATGGCTTCCATGTCCTCCTGGTTCTGTCTCACTTGACCCGTGATGTTAGTCATCGCTTCCTCCATTCCGTCACATCTTTCCGTAATTCGAGACCGTACCTTGCTGAGTTCTTCCTGGCTTTCCTTTCGGTTTTCTTCTGCCTTCTTGCGAGTAGATTCTTCAAGATTTGTGACCTTGGTGTTCAACACTTCCTTGAACTCTTGTACCTCCACTTCCGTCAGCCGACATCTTCCATCAACTTCTCTTATCTGTTGATTTATAGTTATGGTTTCGTCTTCCAGTCTTTTGGTCATAGATTTCTTATTTTCCTTGAGTTCCTGGTTCATTTCCTTTCTTAATAGCTCCATTCGTTCGTCTAATTTGTCTAAATTCTCTTGGTTAACTTCTCGTAACTCTTCTCGTAATAGTTGATTATCCTCTCTTAACTCTTCCAACCTCTCCCCCATCTTCTCTTCCATTTTCTTGTTATTTTCTCGTAATTCTTCCCTTAATTGCTGGTTGTCATCTTCTATTTTCTTGCTGGTTTCTTCCATCTTTTCTTCCAAATTCTTCTTATTTTCTTCCATTTTCCTTTCCACTTTCTTGCTGGTTTCCTCAATTCTCTTATTGGTCCTTTCGATTTTACGGCCCAATTCTTCCTTTGTTTCTTGGTTGTCCTTCTTCAATTCTTCTATGTTTTTATTTATATCACTCAAATTTCCCTTAGTGGACTGGTTATTGTCATCCATTTTCTTGTTATTCTCCTCCATTTTGGACTCTAGCTTCTTGCTGTTTTCTTCCATCTTCTTGCTGTTTTCTTCCATGTCCTTCCTTAATTCTTCCTTCATCTTCTTGCTGTTTTCTTCCATTCTCATGAACATTTCCAATAATTTGTCCATTTTACTTTCTTCTGTAGTTTTAGACTTTTCCACTTCCTTGTCTTGGACATGGACGTCCCCTGTTTGAATGGGTACTTCGGATTGTTTCTCTGGTGGTGCTGGTTGTTTATGTTCCACCCGTTCTAATATCCTTTCCTCGTCCTCCACTGGGGTCGCCTCCTTATCCTCCATATCGAGTTCTTTCTCGGCCTCCGCCGCTCTCTTCTTTGATGTGGCACGACGCATCATCTTCCCTGATTCCCTGGCTGACTAACCGCTGCCAAGCTGAATTAGGAATTGGGTAAGTAATTACAGTCTTTTCAAACCCTAATTACAGCCCTTTAGTTGGACGCCAATTTTGTAATAAAACGATGAATTGTGCTAATAAGTGATAAATATTATTTCTGTCGTGTTATTCTGTCCCACGTTGGATACGTCAACTTTGTAATAATACGAGACGTCTGCCTCGTTCCGGCCCCGCGATGGAAGCCAATTTTGTAATAAAACTGTGGTGGTGCGAATAATAAAATAAATATTGCTGTATGTTAATTGTGCTCTCCTGTTAGCCCCACTGGTTGTGCTAGCCGATTTTGTAATAAAACGAGATTATTACAGTGTAAGAATGTGTGTTGTAACGTAGCTAATGTCTTCTTTTCTTCGTTATGCTCTCACTGTTTGTCTTCACTTTTGTAATAAAACCATACTTAATTGTAATTGTATAGTGTTCTGGTATAATATTACCCAGAATAATTTTTATGGTGTGTATGTGTAGTAGTGACGTTCCGCTCTGGGAATCGTCGATTTGGTAAAGTTCCTGGTCTTTGTTGTTATTAAATAAACTCGGTGTATATTGCTGTGGTAGCAATTTGAAATAAAATATAAATTTAAAATTTATATTTATAAAAAAAATAATTTCGGAAAAAATGTTTTCGGTGTATTTATGTGCTTAATATTTAGGAATAAATCGAGGTTGTGGATTGTAATTATAATTATAATGGTATGGTGTTTATTTTGGTAATAAATTTCTGTTCTGTAAATTTGTTAAAAAGACAATCCAATTAACTTCAAGTTAGGCGAAAACGGCTCTCTTCTTCTTACTCTTGAACTGTTGTAGTTTCGCATATACTGCCTTTAAAGATTATCTAGTTTTCTTGGATAATTAATGATTATGTCCTTTTATAAGAGAAATCAACTTCAATTTACCAAAAAAAACAAACAAAAAACGTTTATTAAACACAATGATAAAGTTGGTCGATTAATTAATCGAGGTTACAATGCCGTATCGACTCGCTCAGGGTCAGTCGATATTAGAAGTTTTACAGTTGTATTATAAAAACAGGTTCTTTGAACGGTTATTAATATAAAAAGCCAGAGAAGGTCAGGGACATGAAAGTATAACACTTACAATTCTAAAAATGTCTTAAATTTAAACAATGCAATGGTAGTTATTAATAATAAAAGTTTATATATAATTTTATTCGAACCAGAATGCAGTCTACAGTCGTGTCTTATTGAGGTGACGATATTGGATCAAAATGGCCGCCTGACGCATGCGCGTTGATAGCTTCTAATGTTGACAAAGTACTTGTTGAGATGATATGTCCTTTCTTCGGTTAAATGTTCTTCGCAATTGTATATGATCTTCTGGGGTATAGTTTATTGTCACTGGTGTATAATGGAATAGTTCACTTGCGTAAAAATGTTGTTAAATGGGTATATCTACTGGTGTTTATGCGTGTCAGTTAACCTCGAATTTTCACTTGGTGTTTGGTGTGATTTCAGTGTTATTTCATTTAATTAGTTATATGTGATTTCGTTTATTGGTGTTATGTAGTTCATGGGTCAACTTCACCACTTCACTTTAATTAAAATAGTTAAAAAATTAATTTTACATAAAATGATTCCGTACTCTGTTATAACGTAACAGCCATTACAGGTTGGTTCTATCAAATATTCACATGAAGTGCTCTCTTCGAGGTATAATAATGAACTGTCTGTATTTCCTTCGTCTCATGAAAATCTTAGCCTATATAATATATCTCATACATTGTTTCAAATTGTCATAACTTCCGACACACTTTAAAAACGTACATTATGCTCAGAATGTAATTTCGTTATTATTTAACTGTTTGAAATATTAAATACATATTCGTTTTCACTATTCTATTCTACTCATTTTGATAGTAATTAAGTTAGTATTACAAAGTTTTATCTGAAAATTATATTTCTTATAATTTTTTGGGAGGTAGGCCTAAAATTATACTTCCTGTCTTCTAAGTAAATAATAGCCATTTTCCCTAATATAATTATTATTCTATTAAATCTGAAATTGATATAATTATCAATTCTCACTTATTTTATTGCAATTTAGTATATTAATGATGGTTTTTTAATACAATTCATTTGTATATGACTCCCCCTAGGATAATGTCAGTGAATCTATTTCAGTTTTAATAGTATTTTATTAGACAAATAAATAATTTTACTCATATAATGACCATATCTTTAGAAAGCCTTATTTACATAGTATTTAATATGTTGAGTTTATCTTGCCTAAATATTGTCATTTTATCTGGTTTATAAGACTAGGTTTGTTAATTATACTGCAGTTTAAATTCATACTTTGGCCTAGATCTGATGTGTGGCTAATTTCCAAATGTTTTATTAATGTAGTTATTTTATATCCTTCTCTGACTGGTATAACAGTAATTATTGATTATATAATTAACATATAACATCTCTCTATATCAAAACTGGTGTTCTGAATAACATTGTTTTGTATATCACCTAATAACATAAATAAAAAATATTCTATAACATTGGAATGGTATCTATTTTTAGATATTGCATTCCTAAATTAAAATGAACAATAAAATAACAAATTATAACACTAACATTTCTTATGGATAATCCTTACTCATCTAATTACTATATGTAATAGGAATCTGACATCCTGGTTACATATAATGGTTATCATCTTTTACTACTCAACATTAACAGTTTGTTTTGTAATTCCCCATTTTACAGGATTTATGCCCCCTCTTTAAGTATAACCCTGGCTATCGAAGTTATATTCCATTCTATGGAATGTTCATACAGCTTTAGTAGCTTTTTATAGTAACATCACTATTTCATTATCAAAGTAGACACTGTTCATAAAACTTAAAGTTTATTACTTTGTACTGTAACTCATGCACCTTTTTTAAAGTTTATTAGTTATAATTTGATCACTTACACTTGTCTATGGTGAACTATCAATATATTTACTAGTCTTTTTCTAGTTTTTAACATGAAATATTCAACCATGGGGGGAACTGTGAAGATTTGTTTATACAAACTAAACAATAACTTTTTGAATGCACTAATATGTAATACTACTAACACTTTTAGTTTTTTGTCAGTTTTACAGTGATATGGTTTTTTAGGGTGTTATACTTTCTCTTTGGACATTCATTGATTTTGGGGTTTTTTGGGGTTCTATCCCTATGGGGTTTTTGTTTTATATGGGTCGTCTTAATTATTCTTCTTTCTTCCTTCTTCAGTAGATTTGGTTTTGGATTATTCTTCTTTCTTCTTTCTTCAGTAGTAGTAGTTTTGGTTTATTCTTCTTTCTTCGTTAGTTTTAATTAGTCTTCTTTCTTCTTTCTCCTGTGATTTTAATTATTCTTCTTTCTTCTTTCTTCTGTGGTTTTTATTTTTATTATTCTTCTTTCTTCTTTAGATTTGATTATTCTTCTTTCTTCTCTCTTCAGTAGTAGTAGTTTTGGGTTGTTCTTCTTTCTTCTTTGGTTTTGGGTTATTCTTCTTTCTTCTTTCTTCTTTCTTCAGTAGATTTGATTATTCTTCTTTCTTCAGTAGATTTGATTATTCTTCTTTCTTCTTTAGTTTTGGATTGTTCTTCTTTCTTCTTTCTTCTTTCTTCTGTGGTTTTTATTTTTATTATTCTTCTTTCTTCTTTAGATTTGATTATTCTTCTTTCTTCTCTCTTCAGTAGTAGTCGTTTTGGGTTGTTCTTCTTTCTTCTTTGGTTTTGGGTTATTCTTCTTTCTTCTTTCTTCTTTCTTCAGTGATTTTAATTATTCTCCCTTCTTCTTTCTTCCTTCTTCAGTAGTAGTTTTGATTATTCTTCCTTCTTCTCTCTTCAGTAGCTTTGATTGTTCTTCTTTCTTCCTTCTTCTGTAGTAGTAGTTTTAATTAGTCTTCTTTCTTCTTTGATTTTAATTATTCTTCTTTCTTCTTTCTTCTGTAGTTTTAGTTTTGGGTTATTCTTCTTTCTTCTTTGAGTTTGGTTATTCTTCTTTCTTCTCTAATTTTAATTATTCTTCTTTCTTCTGTCTTCAGTTGCTTTGATTGTTCTTCCTTCTTCTTTCTTCTGTAGTTTTAGTTATGGGTTATTCTTCTTTCTTCTTTGTTCAGTAAATTTGGTTTTAATTATTCTTCTTTCTTCTTTCTTCAGTAGATTTAGTTTGGGATTATTCTTCTTTCTTCTTTGAGTTTTAATTGTTCTTCTTTCTTCTTTAGCTTTGGTTATTCTTCCTTCTTCTCTAGTTTTAATTTAGTCTTCTTTCTTCTTTCTTCAGTAGTGGTAGTTTTGGTTTATTCTTCTTTCTTCTTTCTTCAGTAGTGGTAGTTTTGGTTTATTCTTCTTTCTTCAGTAGTTTTAATTAGTCTTCCTTCTTCTTTCTTCAGTAGTAGTAGTTTTAATTAGTTCTTCTTTCTTCTCTAGTTTTAATTAGTCTTCTTTCTTCTTTCTTCAGTAAATTTGGTTATTCTTCTTTCTTCTTTCTTCAGTAGTAGTTCTGATTTTAATTCTTCTTCTTTCTTCTTTGAGTTTGGTTCTTCTTCTTTCTTCCTTCTTCAGTAGTTGTAGTTTTGACTATTCTTCCTTCTTCTGTAGTTTTTCACTGTGTATGTCTTTGTTTCTTCTGGTCTGGTTTCCTTGTCGGGGTATATTAATTGCCTGCTTCTATCTTACCTGGGTAATTTTGTTATTATCATTTTTAGTCTTCTGGGTTTTTAAATTTGTATTATATTATATTATTTGCAGAAATTTTCTTTATTCAACCTTTCTTGTGAATATATTATTAAACAGTGCATTTTAATTGATTCTCATCTGGATATTCCATATATTAGAGCTTTATTAATGATCATTGAGTAATGTATTTGTGTGGATTATCTGTCACGCTACAATATGTACAATAATAAAACCTATACAAGCGTCCGCTCAGAGTCCAGTGGGCTACACGCAGTGCACTGTGTCGGACGCTTGTATAGGTTTTATTATTGTACATATGTGTGTTTTGTGTTTTTGTGAATTTTAATATTTGATGATCTCCTTGTGAGTGATAATATCTGATGAAGGGTCATATGACTCGAAACGCGTCATAAATTTACAATTTGAAGTCACTGGACGGTTTCAATAAGGTAAATCATTATTATTAATTTTCAGCATATATGGATTTAATCAATTTGATGTACTCCTGACATCAATTCATATTACTTCAAATGAAAGGGTGCAAAACATTTAATGCAAAGGGCAACCTTACATTCCCTGCACATTACTCTGCTTCGCTTCTGGTCCTAATTTGTGCTGCAATATGCACATCTCCTATGCATGCTCTCCTCTGGTAAGTGCACTCCAATATTGGTCATCTGCATTACTTTCTGATTTTTCAGTGATTGGTTTTCTGCGGTTTTTCTTGCAAATTTTACTTTGGATATGACAATCTTAGGAGAAACTTTTGGTCCACGTTTTACGTTAGACACAAAGCTTCCGATTAATTGATTAGCTAAAACATCCACTTTCATGGGTTTTTTTTATGATACGGTGAGAGTTTAGCAGTTAGTAAAGATTATAAGAATTAACAATGGCAGCATCCATTAGATAATAGAACAGTTTCACCCATCATCTTCGCGACTTCCATGAAATGCAATAGGCTGACATTAGTTGATCAAATTTATCCACACCTCTCCCATGTAGTTATTATAATCTTGAATGGCTTTTGGACATTTGACACTTTCTTTCTTTCCTTCTTTATTTCTTCTAAACGCCTCACACATTTCTGTGGGATTGTGCATATTACTTGCCACTACAACTGCTTTTCTACCCCTGTCTTTCCATTTTACAAGTGAAATATCACCACTCATGGCAAAATCAGAATTGCCAAGTTTCAATTTCTTATCTGTCTCCAACATACTTTTTGGAAAGAATTTCCTGTTCTGTTGCATAGTTCCCACAACCAAAAAAACATTCTGATGAAAGTTTTGACAGCAAAGCAAGCGTGTGAAAAACCTATCAAAGAAAAGACAGTTGCTAAGAAACTGAAATAGCAAGGAAAGTCCTAGAACAACCCTTTCCCCTAATGTACCTTCTTCAGCTGAATCTGTTTCCCTTCATAAATATGAAATTTCAGCATATAACCTGTAACAGAACAAGCTGCAACCGTTTGACTGGCTTCAAAGGCATACACTGTTTCAACGAAGTTCTGTCGTTGAAGCCTACCATGCTTTCATCAATACTAACATATCTGCTAGGTCTGAAATTGTTTAAAAAAACATTATTCAAATGTGTGACGAGGGGTTGAGGTTTGTATAATCTATCGAACTGAGGCTGACCTTTCTTAGGCATTTTTTCATTGTCATTTAGATGAAGATATCTTAGTATTTTCAGAAACCTTCTCAGAGACATTATATCAGCAACTCTATTTACATGAAAATTACTATCAGATGACCAATAATGTCTAATACTGGGTAGTTTATGGAAACCCATATTTATTAATATCCCAAGGAAAGCTTTTCAATTCTTCAATTGTTAAATTCAGCTCATGTACATGTTCCGTTGCATACAGATTGGAATTGTACACAGTACTCTCTAGAACAACAGTTGTAAAGAACAATGTGAAAATTTTAATGGGGGATACAAATACACTGTCAGGTAATGTGGTCATTAGTCAAATTAACTTCAACATTACGACCAAATACTTGAGTATAAATTGTTCTCTGAAATAAATTTGCATCTCTACTTCTTTTACAAAATTTTAACTTACCTGCATTAGAATTTTACCGATATTCATCACTGTCTTGTGCTTCCTCTTCTTTGCTGCTCTCAGGGATTGTTAGTCTGCACCCTTCAGACAATGATGTTGGAATGATATCAGAATTGTCTGTTGATCCACCTTGCCCTTCCTCATCCAGAACTTTGGAGCTGGAGGAGGTCCCAAAATTTAATTCTGCAGTGAATGGTAATACATCGCTGCATCCGAATCATCACCAAAATCAGAATCAGTAGTTTGATCATCACATATTGAATCAAAGAAGTCATAGAACTCCTCCTGAGTCATTGATTCAAGCTTCCGCAACGGTTTCTCTTCATTCATTCTTGAAAACTATAAAATTAAAAAATTGAGGTTATGGCTGTCCCATTACTGTATAGGATAATAATTCAAATAACTCGAAAGCTAGATAAAAATCTTACGATATAATCACTTGCCAGTATCCACTTAACGTCATTGTTCACTAAAATATGCGGCTAATGTTTTGAAAACATTTAATTTGTTTGTAATGCCACTAAAAGTGATAGGTTATGCTCACACGGAGACATTAGTACGCACTATTTATTTATAATGCTTTAGTGTTTATCGACATTATTCATAAAAAAATTTGTGTAACTTGTGCAAAAATAATTTATAACTCTACACATAAGTTAATGTGACACATACTTTCAATCGCATCGATTGCTACGTAAAAGAACAAAGAAAATAGATTGATGACCTTGTGCTGCGAAGGTATGTGCATAGCGAATAGAAGAGAAAGTGAGATCACTTAGCTAGTTACTGTGGTTCGCCACAACGTGGCGCTAGCATCGCTCGTTGTTGTGTACGCCAGCGTGAAGCACGCAAATAAGTTTTAATACAAACACAATTCTCTATTAAATAATACTTATTTTAAACTGTCGTGAAATGTTTTTACATGTTGTAAGATTTAAAATTATATTTACGATACACTAAAATACGTACAAATACAAAAGGATATAAGATTTAAGATTTAATCGTCTAATTTCTTTGGTTCCAAGTAATAACGTTATATCTTGTATGTGGACAAGGATATTTCTTGAATCTTAAAGGATATAAGATTTAAGATTTAATCGTCTAATTTCTTTGGTTCCAAGTAATAACGTTATATTTCTTGTATATGGTGTTCTTCTGTGGCGAGAAAAAATTATATATTCAGATTTTGATTCTGAAAATTAAACCTGCGTTTTGCGCTGATGGTGCTCTGCATTCTGATGTGCTGATAAGAACTTAATACTGTCCAAAAACCACTGTAATCTTCTGTTAATGTAACTTGCATAAAGAACAGGTAAGAGCAATTGGACGGTAGTTTTCCGGTTTACAATGATCATTATTTAGCTTAGGGAGTGGAACAACTACCGTTTCCCTTCATTTCTCAGGGAATGTTCCATACACCCCTGTATCATTGAACAAGCGTATAAGGAATGAAAATGGTGGAAAAACTGAAAGGCCTCGTGCAGAACATGACATTTAGCAGTTTAGCAAATAAGCACGACGAAGTTGGAGTTACAGAGACTGCTAATTCAAATAACAAAGTTAATACGGAATGTTAGTGCTGATACAGGAAGATTTTTAAGAAAGATGTTATGGATATCGTCTGACCCTTGACTAGAATTTCTACACTTCGATAGAAGATTTTTTAGTTCTTTTAGTGAAATGAGGTAATTAATTTTAAGTTACGTAACCGCGTTTGTTTCCATGATTTTATTTATCGACATGGCCGATGTTTTTTGATTTATTGAAAAACTTGATCGTAGTTGGTGTCGCAGAGTTTTTGATAAAAGTTGCAGCTAATATATTAGCAAACCCTCCCGGTTGTGACATTACCGTCCCATTATCTGCAGTCAGTACTTCAGTCCCATTTGTTACTGTGTCCCATTCTTAAGTTTGTTCCAGACATCGGCGGTAGATGTCTGATTAGTGATGGATGAAAGATATGGAGACCACGCATTCCCTCTTGCATTCCTTGAAGATTCTATGAGCACTAGCTCTACATTTTTTTAATTTATCTGGTCGGATGGTCGGTTCTTTTATGAGTCGACCTTCTGTAAGTATTGTAGGATTTACGCATTGTGCGATGGACTACTTTATTCCACCAAGGAACTGGTGTCTTGGTACCCTTGTTGACTGTTATTGGAGTACTTTGATTACCAGCATTCAGTATTATGTTAGTAATAATTTCAACTTTGTTGTCAACAGTTAATTGTCTGATTCGTGTACACATAGTGTTCAGTGATTATGTTTTGGTATTTTTCCCAATTGGCTTTACCGAATATCGATTTACGTTGAGTTATTAGTTATTAGTAATGGTCGTTTCGGTGCATTTCTAAGAAAATAGGAAAGTGATCACTGCCATAGAGATCACAAAAGACTGCAGTTAAGTAAATGGGCTATGGAAGGATTGCAAAGTGCGAGGTCACTCGAGCTAAATTTGTTGTATGACATATTTAAATGAGTATACGTAATGATTTTTGTTCAACATTACAAGGTTTGTGTTTTATATTGTTTTCTCGATGACCTTTCCACGCTTTTATAAGAAACCCATGCATAACTATGCTATTAAAATCCCTTATTATGAGAAAAGGTTTGGGCAGTTGATTTACAATGCCTGTTATCTCGTTATCAGAGAAATCATACAAATTTGGTAAATAAACATTAGAAAATCGTCAACCAACCGATAGGAAGCAACACAGACACAGCTACAGCTTCAATATCAGTACTTATTGTGACGTTTGTTTTGCTTAGTTTGCTGCTAACATAGAGGACGACTCTACCACTGGCGTGTTGAGAGTTGGCTCTGTTTTTGAAAGTAGCTGAATAATTTTTTATTTTTGCATAGTAATTTTTTTTTATTTGTTTCCTGTAGGCAGATAACGTCAGGGGAACATCTGTGACAATTAGTTCCAAGTTTTCTTTTTGTAAATATTACCCGTTGATATTCCATTGTAAGGCAGGCTGTTTCATGAGGTGTGGGAAGCAGGCTTGATTTTTTGTCGTCCTTGTGTTCACCTACTAATGGCAGAGAGACGAAATACTCTAGGGTACTATACTGTACGTTGTAGTTTTAATTTTTACTATTATTTTACATTTTAGTCACACGTGTAGTAGGCCATATGAATCCTAAAATCGTAGTTATCTACTACAGAAAGAATATATTATAAAGTAGTGCACACACACACGCGCGCGAGCGCGAATTATATGGCCTTAAATAGGAGATAGAAAAGACAAAATCCGGAACAAATAACAATAAGAAGTTTCCAGTGTTTTTTATGTATGTTCACTATTGCGGTGAAACATATATAACACAACTTTTCTAAACCGTTGTTCTTTAGCGTTAACTTTAAACTCGCTACTTGGTTCCTGGATAAGTCTTCGAAGATATTCTCAAAGTTAGATTACCTGGAATTTATGTTCTCTCCGATATATATAATAATACTTCATATTTTTTTATACAAGAATATATTTTTTCAGGCCCGCGTTTGACATCAACAGCGCCCTGGGCACACCGTGAGCAAGCGCCCCCCTCCCCCATGACATTTCAAACAATCCAATAACAATAGCAAATAACAACAATAGCATATCGGTTTTGGTTCGGGAGGGATTTCTCCCTTAACCCTCCTTTGGAGACCCTTTCCATTATCCACCACGTATGGACCCGCCGTGTCCCTACGGACTGGCAACCAGCGACCGTAAAAAAAGAAACCTGTATTGTTCACGTAATGATAGCGACAAAATATCAGCAAAATATAGACTTCATTTTTTATGGTATCACGGACCTCCCACCCACCCTCTTTCTCAAAATTTGCAATTTTACCTATTTCTAACTTGTCACATTATTTATAATTTTTACATACCTTTATCACGATATCAGTTGATACTTTTAAGTTAATAACCCATAAAATGGGCTTCTTTATGGTTTCAGTCATGGCTTCTTTATTACTGGCAAAATCATGGATTTAATAGGGAAAATCCATTTTCAAATGTAGTGTCGCTTTGCGTGCACAACAATATCAAATTGTTTAGATTTCCTCATCCATTGTTGATTCTTTTCAGATTTTATCCTCTTTGGAGGGGAATGGATGTTTGGGTAAAATTCGACCAGAGGGGGGCCGCAAAACATGTGTAGCCCGTAGACTGCAAAACATAAATACGCCTCTGACTGGAGTGGCTTACCCTTGGGCTTACCCAAGAGGTTCTTCTGTTTTGGTTCATTTTTTTCAGAATCAGCATCCAACTTGGAGCAGCTCTAGTACCATGCCTGTTCCGTTGGTACATTGACACTAGTGTATATTCTAACTGGTTAAACTTTGTATTTATTTAAACTTTGTACTGTAACATCCGCATTGCAGTACGTGCAGTGACGTCATTTCTCCCCCGCTAATCTGCTGCCGGCTTATTTCAATCTCGCAACAGTCAAATTTAGTTAGTTAATTGCAAGACTCCGGACGGGCAATTCGCCTCAGTTCGCCAGCCGCGGCCACATAATTATTTCAATATTTCAAAATTTTAGCATGATCATCATGCGCTAAATACTTAGGCGATCTCGGCCTCTACGCACGATTATGGCTTTCAACATTTAATTATAACTTACTTCTCAGGCATTCATGCCGCGCTACACTGCACGCGCCATGCAATTATTTTCTAAACAATTTTCAATAAATAATTAACTCTAAGAACATATACAGTCCACTTCGTTATTTTATTTCTTACCAGCTAACTCAACGACTAGCGTTATAAGACCAACTCAAGAGTACTTGCGTGCCAGTGTTTGAGGACTCTGGTTGACATTCGGATACTTTAAATAGTAATCTTTCCGTGCACCCACTCTCTGTATTTTAAAATACGTACGCAGACGTTGTAAATATTCTGCACGATTGTACTTCATTGTATAGTTGTAAACAAAGAGTAATTTGTACGACTTCCCTTACACATTTATATGGAACTAGACGTGGTGTAAGATCCCCACCACCTACCCTTTTCTTCTTCAAGTGGAAGGTGAAGAACAAACGATACATGATTACAACACCAGCTTAACCCAAGGGTTATTGTCCGCAGTGGAAAGGTTTCAGAAGTTTGCGATACTGAAAGTATTTTCGTACATTAGTCAAAATTAGGAAAACAATCGAATCGACAAACATTATGAATTCCGTTCGTGGGAAGCCTGTAATTTCATACTCATAGTCAATTTATTTTCATAATATTATTTGTATATATAGACATTTTACAAAAATCATAAAGCATCAAACTGTATATCCCTTTGTTGATTTGTAATTATTACTAAACAGTAATACATGCTTAGGATGAAAATATTTGTTATGATTTTAGTAACGTACAACACCAGCTAACCCAAGGGATCATTGACCGTGATGGAAAGCTTCCCCCCCCCTGAATTTACATTTTCAGCAGCCTACTCATTTGATTCATACATACATAGATTTCAATCCGTAAAGATGTATGCAGATAAATGAAATACATATTTTACATTAAATACATTTCTGATTAATATACAAAGAATTACATATTGTTATTCTTCTCTATTATGTTTCCAATTGTAATAGAGTGTTATACTCAGCATAAAAGAAGTAACGTGTGCACTGAAGTCTATACTAACTGCTAACCAAATGAAATATTTACAGACGGACAACGGGAAGGCATACAATTTACCCTCGAGGTTGAATTAGAAAATAAACTTAATTTTCTCGATCTAACAAAGTTTTCAATACCACATAAGAAAGATCTAATATAAAAAGGTGACAGCACGTAGCAGTCATTGACCTGATTGTGTGTGTGTGTGTGTGTGTGTGTGTGTGTGTGTGTGTGTGTGTGTGTGTGTGTGTGTGTGTGTGTGTGTGTGTGTGTGTGTGTGTGTGTGTGTGTGTGTACTCTTGTAGACTAGAGAAATTGTAACAGACACTGACATAGTAATTTGACCCCACACACACACACACACACACACACATACACACACACAAAACAAGTCGATGTAAATCATGTGCCCAAGGGGTCATTGTCCGTGGTGGAAAGCTTTTATTTTCGTACATTAGTCAAATTAGGAAAACAAACGAACTGCAAACATTATGAATTCCGTACGTTGGAAGCTTGTAATTTCATGCTCAAAATCAATTTTTATTTTCATAATATTATTTGTATATATATATAGACTTTTTTTTTTTAGAAAGTGTAAAAAGCTTATTAGGCATTCTGTATTTTAAACAACAAAGTTGATTAATTATCAGGGTTACCAATCTTGCATTATTGTGAAGAGGTTCCCACTTGATGCATTATAGTGTATATTAAAAATATACGATCAGGGTTACCAACCTTTGTATGAGTTCAAATATGTTGTGTCTTATAATGTATATTAAATCTATATGATCAGGTTTACCAACCTATGCATGGGTTCAAACTTGATATGTGTGTTATATACTGTATATTAAAATATATGATCAGGGTTACCAATCTTGCATTATTGTGTATAGAACAGATCTGCCAACATTTTTCTGTGGTGGGAAATTCAAACTATATGAGCAGACGCATTATTAAATTGTCTCTCTGCCTCTCTCTCTCTCTCTCTCTCTCTCGCTCGCACTCTCTTATGTTATTGGTTTTACTGTGTCTGTTGTGGCTGGATGAAAGAAACATATGACTGAATTCATAAATTGTCTCTCTGCCTCTCTCTCTCTCTCTCTCTCTCTCTCTCTCTCTCTCTCTCTCTCTCTTTTTCTCTCTGTCTCTCTCTCTCTCTCTCCCTCTCTCTCTCTCTCTCTCTCTCTCTCTCTCGCTCGCTCGCTCTCTCGTTCGTCATTTCAACCAATTTGTACCGAGATCTAATTGTGTAAGAATAACTGCGTGCGCGCACACACACACACACACACACACACACACACACAGGGTCATTGACTGTGGTGGTGGAAAGCTTTTTGAAGTTAGCGATATTGAAAATATTTTCGTCGACAGAAATTCCCTTATTCAAATCGATGACGGTGTCACTGTACACAAACTTAAATATGGTTTACAGACCATTGTAATTTTTAAAATTCATTTTGCATTAATTAAATATATATATCGTAAACAATGATATAAAATAAATACAATATGAAATAATAATAATATTTCGTCATTGTAAGATTTTAATAAAAACAATCCCTGCATTAAATGGTGACAGTCGTAGCCACGAAGGTTGTGAAAGAAGACGGGGATATGACGCGGCATCTTATAGCTCAGATTACAGCTATTGTGAGCTGCTCCCAAGAATTTCCCCGTAAGATGACAATGATTCCGTACCTTGTCATCGTCTGTCAAAGGGCGCTCACACAAATGGCAAACGGTGGCGTTAGCGAACGCAACATTGTCATCATCGGACATAATTAATTTTACGTTATAACGTATTACCTTCATCATATCCTTGACGTCTTTCATCAACCACGAGAAGAAAGTGTCTACAACGTTTTCACCACGATATACTTTAACCTCTCTCCAGAGACTGTGAGCGTGATCAACGATAGCATAGGAGAAACCTGACGGAATATGCATCGCTTCGTATGATGTGGACGATACAGGAGGATAAGGTATTTTCTGGCGGACACCACTGCTATCAACTGAGTAGAAATCACCTAAATCTTTCACTGTCGTCGGGATGTCGTTACCTGGTGAACATGATTGAAGGGGGGTGATAAGGGACTCAAAGTCGGCGTAGACGGTAAAGGGTACTTTCAGACAGTGTGCGTAAATTTTAAATGACATAAACTTCTCCTCCTCTGTGGGCATTTTGGTTTTCTGTTCACCATAAGGTGTACAGTAGGGGAGATGTTCGGACAGACCATGTTCTGTGGAGAAACGATGCAGGCAGTAGTCGCAGTAAAATGATTTTTCTTTATGTTTTGTTAGGGAAAATAACAATTTATTAATGCTGCTGACAAGACAGTAGTGTTTTCGGCTATTTGTATCGGACAGAAGCAAAAGATTAACATGATGTAATCTGTCCTTATTGGGGGTAATTCTTAATGGATAAACCTCATTTTTTTATTCGTTTCTGATATTGTCTTCTATATCATAGCCGAAAACGTTTATAGAAATGATGGGATTCTGTGTTTCAATTTTAGAAATTGAGTTTATAGAAACAGGGTACTCGATACCGGACATATTTATTGTGTTTATGAATGAGATGTATTTTGAAACACATTTTTTATGGTTTTCCTGAGGGTGTATGTGAGCTAGAACAGACCATAGAAAACACATTTCATCTTGGGAGTTCTTGATGTTGACTACTGACTTGGTGAGTGAGAGTTTTCGCGGGGTAGGAATGTAGGAGGACGCTGCTAGCGGCTGGTACCGTCCAACAACCAGTTCCAGCTTCAGTATAGCGTCCACCACCATCCGCTCCCGTCACGGGTAAAATTGGATATGCTATTCATGATCTTGTCGTATGATTCGTCAAGTAGACAGTTCAACTCGTCGTTGTCGTTCGTGAGCAACGTACGACAACGTCCGTGGAAGACAGCGTCTTTGGTTCATTTTATGTAAGTACAGTCAATTGTAATTGGTAAGTACCCATTCTTTTCTTACGAAGTACGTGCATTCTTGTAAACAGATCTCCAATCCTTGATTTCCGTTTCCGTATCGAGAACGTCTATTAAACGTCCCACCTCTTCAATATATTCAGACAGGACTGAACGCTGTGTCGCGCTGTCTTGATATTTATAGACAAACTTTTATTAGATTGATTATATGAGCGTGAAATACCTGAGTGACCTTGTACAATTCAGTCTTTATATGTAGTTTTAATTCGTGCATTTGTCGTACAGTGACTGCGTCTGTGTCAGCTACTCCGTCCGCTATATTCGTAATTTTTCTTTCGCCAGCGTAGAAAGCATTGCTTTGCAAACTGATTGTGTTGTCGTATAAAAATTCCAAATTCACAGCGTCTTTGCTGGCGACTGGCGCTTGCACGTGTGTTAGCCGACAGTCATCAACGATTACGTTACCTGCACGATCTTTTCTCAAACTCTTTGCGTCTACGTATCGTTTTGTGGCTGCATCTCTTGATTTAAGCGGATCGTTTAGCATTATTATTCGATGATCTTTTGCGTCTACGGTAGCATCGTTCTTGTACTGTAAGCATGCATCCTTTACGTACTGTAAAGGAACAACATCGTGCAGCTCTTCAGGATCACCCAAGTTGCGTATCTTTTAGTTTTTCACATCAAAGTGGCCTTCGTTAGTCACTCCTAAACCGATATCCTCACGCAGACTTCGATGAGTTTCTTTTCGCACTCTTACAGTGCTGTCGTGTCTACCGAACTTGTCTACACTCATATTTATGAAGAACTGGTGGTTATAGAACGGTGCGTCTGATTTTATATGATAATGCCGGCTTCACGTAATTCTTCCAATATCGAAACGATTTCATTCCTATGACCAGTATGGCCACTACTTTGAGAAGCCATTAACATTCTCAATCGATTAACCAACTCGTTAGGATCATCCCAATGGCCGTAATCGATTTTAGTGTTCGGCTTCATCTCCATATAGCCACTCCCTGTACGTTTTCGTGCACTCGATGCAAACAATTTAGATATTACTAGTCGGTACTTGACGCCACTGTTACTGTTTATTCGCGTATTGTGTTTATATTTTTGTTTGTGTCCGTTGGTTGCTAGTAGTATGGACTTGTATTTCCTCATATCGTCCTTATTGTATTTTTTCGGTAGTTTCATAAACAAAAGTTCATACAGACCGGGCGTACCCTCGTAAATTTTTCCTTTGACATGAAAGTTGTCGTTATCATCGATTTTCACATTTGAATCACCTATCATCCATTTACCGGCCTCGTATCGAACACCATACATACGATCTATAATCCGTTTACAGTCAGCTGATTCGCACAAACGCATATATTTGTTTGCTAATGAATCGTCACTGAAATGTGAAGCGTTAGGGTTCCATGCGCTATCGTCACTGAAATGAGAAGCGTTATGACTCTGCGTGCCACTTTCGTTTTCAGTTATTACGTGTTGTGTAGGCTGTTCCTGTTTTATCTGCTGCTTCTCCTCCTCCTCCTCAATCATATCACCACTTAACTTTTGTGAAATAGCTTCTAACGGTTCCAGAATCGGTCTGTAATTTTTTCTGAACTTCTCGTCGCTTTCTTTGATACCGTATTGTAATGCATGATATTTTTTCCTTCTGTTGTCGCTTATCGTATCTATATCATATGTAAGTCGTTCCTCCTTATTCATCGCCATCGCGTGTTAGCAAGAGGACTGATTACATTACTACAGTGCAACCACTTTTATACTTCGCTGGAAACAATTATGAATCGCGTGGGCAGGGGCGCAACCCTGAAGTAGACGAACACCACTGGGACTGTGGAGAACATCTACCCGCTACCCGTTAACCGCTTCTTCTCACCTTTCTGTGACGGACTTTAGGTACTCGTTCCTTTCGGACACCACTTTCTGAGAAATTATCTCGCGTTGAGCTGTACTGGCTGGTTTCCTCTGAATCAGAATCAAGGCAACTTACATCCTTACTTTCACTCCGCTTTGGATTATCCTCATCGTCTAACTCCTCTGCTTCTGCCTTCCCTGCTTCTCTTTCTTCCAATCCTTCCTTCTCTTCCTCACCTTCTACAATTTCCCCTTTTTCGTCCCCATAATCCAAATCGACATCACGACACTGCACATCCTCAGCATCTTCCAGTTGCTCCTCTGATCAATCTTCAACCGCATCTTCCCTCAGCTCCTCACCAATTTCTTCATCGCCCCCGTCACCAGCTCCTTCACAAACTTGTTCACTAACCTCCTCTCCAATCTCGTTTTCCTCAACACATTCATCAACAACATCATCACCATCACGTCCACTACCACCATTCGAACACTGCACATCTTCATCACCCTCTAGTTTCTCACCTGGTCCACCTGAAACTTCTTACCGTTCTTCGGAATCCTCAACACTACTTACAGAAGGCGTCTGCACATCTTCACACACTACATAATTCTCACTCGCACACTCCACAACGCTGCCACCAAATTTCTCATCAACTTCTACCTCATCTCCTTCCACCACACTTGCAGCATGGACATCCCCTTGTCCACCCGCAACCTCCGAAACTTTTGCAGCCTGTACATCCCCGTGTTCATCCGCAACTTCAGACTTTTCAGTCTCCCTAACACCTACAACTATACTTCCCTGTGCAGCATCCGCAGACCGCTCTTCTGCCTCTTCCTTCGATTCCACTCCTTCACCACTCTCAGCAACTACAACGTCCTCAACATTTTCCACCCTGGAATCCAGCTGTCCAGGTTCATGTGCAATGACTAAATTAATTTCTACTGGCGATGGTAAAGCTACACCATCAAATGACTTCTCATATCCCTGCGTAGACGATGATGATGTCACAGGATCTGGATCCCTCACGAACCGAGATGGAGATACCGGAACAAATTCCACGGCATCTGGATTCAACCATGACGCCCTCTTTGAGTCCTGTAATTCAGTATCAACAGCCGTGTTCTTGTCATCTTGTATTGATCCCACGAAATAATTCCCCTCTTCTTCTTTCTCTTTGCCTTCCTCATCCACAACTCTATTAGGCACTTGTAATTCCTCTGGAACCTTTAAAGTTTCTTTTCTTTCCAAATAGGAATAAATACTTCCTACAGAATCCCTACTTGCCGATGTTTGTTCCCTGATATAGCTTCTTCTTCCCCTGTTAATTTCATACTTCTTTGTTTTCTGTGCTGTAGCTGTTGTTACCGTCTTTCCACTTGCCACCCCCTTGTAGCCTCCATTACTTCCGGAATACTCAGTTTTTCTTACCGTTTCTTGTGTTCTCCTCCAACCACCATGTTTGTCTTCTTTAGCTCTTCCTAATGAACCACTGGAGTATTGGACATCTGTAGCAGCTCTTCCCCGGGACTCGTCATTCGCCTGGACAGTCCTGGCATGCGCACACCACCGGTCCAGGTCCGCAAAAGAACGTGGAGGATCTGCGAAAACCAGCCGGGATCTCTCTTGGGGATTCAGCCCTTCTCGTATTACCTGTATGACTTCCGTCTCGGGCAACCCCAACCTTAATATACGGCCAGTTTTCCTTACATCATGCACGAAGTCCCCCAATGCCTCTCCTTTGGCCTGTAGGCGATAGAATAACTTAAACTTCAACTGGTCACGTCGTCGATGGGGTATGAAGAAATCCAACACTTCCCCATGGAAGGTGTCGACACTGCAGCCCCGACGCAGAGTGCTGGTGACCAGCCATGCCAATGAACCCCGGCAATACGGGTATATAAGGGACAAGACCTCCTCATCGGACACACCCGGGAAATCTGCCAACTGCAGGACCAGGTCCAAGAAAATCAGAAGCTGGTCGTCATCAACACCATTTACCACCGAAAGTTTCTGGAGAACCCCTGAAATGGGGTGGGGCAATCTCTGGTAGCATACCGCCGCCAGAATTGCACAATTCACAACACACAACCACCAAACATAAATCCCCACGAAACACTTAACACAAACCTAACTTACAAAACATAGTCACAAAAACAGAAAAAACTCAAGCACTATCCTTCCTTTGAGCGACCTCCGGGTTCCCTAGCGCTGCGAAAACCTGATCCACCCCAGAACCAACTCTCCGTCAGCCACCACACTCAAGAGGAGAAACACATCAGACACTAACATAGACCAACAATCCACACCACCGAACAACTACCACAACATATAACGTTTCAACAAAGACATTTATTACAACTTCAGCGACTAAGTCGGGTCAATGACAGTACCGACTTCCGGTCGGGCCATACCGCATCCAGCCAACCTCACGCGCTATAACTTCCACAATTATTTATAAGGCAATTCCCATTCACCCGGCAATTCCCCCGTGATCTCCGGTAAGGTCCAATCTCAACAACAACAAAAACCCCAACTAAAACGCATGCCACGTGGCGGCATCAGGTTTACAATTCCAAATCAAATATCAATTATACATTGACAATACATATACACATAAAATGCTAAACCTGCCATTGCATCTACCTCTGTATTCATTTTCAAAGTTTTGAAATTTTTCAAACTATTTCCGAGTTTGCAAGCCCCGTCACACCCAAGGACCCAAGGGTTCGACCCTAGAATCAACCACGCTCTGCTACCATTTGTAACCCCTTTTTCTAGTTTTATGCTTTATAAAGTTTTTTTTTTTTTTTTTTTTAAAGAGGGGTCACTAGTTATTTAGAACTAGGCCGAGGGCCTAGAGAAGCCAAAAATGCGCTGGGTCCAGTGGGACGGGACTTGCAATTAAACTCGATGGTTAAACAACAATAACAAATTTTATTAGCAATTTCAAGTCCTGACATTCAATATAACTTTGATAGAGTTAAAAAATTTCATTAAAAAAACTTTACCCCACTCCCTGACATTATAACATTCTGAAAATATACACAGGTAACATCATAGTTCATAGTTCAATCATTTCTCATAAATACACATAAATACAACATCAATCAATATACTTACATGAATACACATAGAACACATATATATATATATATACATATACCACACACATTCCACACACACATGTTCACTTGGCGGACAGCCTATATGTATATTTTTCACCATACCTCAGGAGAATATAACCCCAGTATCTGTCACCAAGACCCCCATCCCAAACTACCGTAAACGGATAAAGTGGCCATCCTGCTTTAAAAACTTTTCATTTAAAAAAAACAAATCCATTAACTCGTCAGCTTATAACCGAGTTACGACAAATGAAATTATTACAAGTATACAAAATTTAGGAATGTTCCCCCAAATAGTAATGTGCCATCGCAAGGTCAACATGACTGCACGGTCTTATAAAATGTATAATAAAATTTATAATTGAAAAGTAAGAACCGGTAGTGTGCTCATATTAACAACTCAACAATTAATGCACTGGCTATGGCAGTAAAAGAAATGATGAAAATTTACTTATTACTGAATTATTAAACAGCTAACATAAATGTTATAAAATGTATAATAAAAATTTTAATAAATAAAATTTTATAATGTAAAACCTAATAAAACATATTTGAGGTGTTCATAGAGAATTGGGTTGACCTCAGGCAAGGCCATGCGCCGAACCAGATGTAACAAAATTTAACATGTCAGAAACCTGTGGATGAAGGCACCAACAGGTGACGGTGGCAGGTCAAAGCACCCTCAAACCTTTAAATAATTAAAAAAAAAAAACCCCATATAGATCTATAAATATAACCAAGAAAATCCCCAACAAATTACCCCGGCCCCCATGCAAGCATAATTAACACCCATACAAATCAGTAACATTCAGTTCAGCACACTATTGCAATAAGAGAAAATTTTAACATCAAATTCGGGACACGCATGACCCCGTCTGGGTTTACACTTACTCTGGGGGCGTAAGCGTTTGTAAAATGAATCTGACAAAATTTATAACCACTAAATGTCTCGCTGGACTTGTGCACAAACAAAACCTTTAACTGGAGCTGTTCCAGGAATGATATCACAAGTTCTACATTGTAGCGGCCAAAAATATTTCTGAAAGGCTTAAATGTCACCTGGTTATAGTCCGTCACAAAACCTGAGGTAATTGTGGTGTGTTGTCCAGCTCTTCCTCCCGGCGGCTCAGACGGAGAATCACTAGTTTAATGGCATGGGTGGCAGGTGATCGGCCACCAGCTGGAGCGAAACAGGAGATCGACTTAAATCAGGAACCCTGGACAATTATATATATGGGTAATTACTCAAGTGTTCAGTAATTCACAATACCCCTTTTACTCCAGCATAACTCACACACTACAACATGCTCGTTTTAAATTTAAAAAAAATTGAAATTTAAGTATGCATTGAAATTACCTTCAGTATAGAATTTAGAATTAAATAAATAGTTATTCATAGACTGTTCGTCCACTAATTAATCACTTATTACAATTTCGAAATGAGTTGCAAACTTGAACAGGTTCATAAAGCACGTTGTTTCAACAAAATAACAAAATACATTTTCTTACGCCCCTCTTGATATAATTAGAAAAAATATACAGACGTATAAAACTGTAAATACTTTATCTCAGCCAGTGTTAACGTTCAAGACATGAATAATCAGAGATTAACCTGTGCTTGCCACGTGGTAACTTCACGTATATACATCGCCTTGCATCGGCGTTGATTTAAGTTAAAATACAATTCTTTTTATCAAATAATAAGTAAGGTACCTTAAACACACTTACCGGAGAGTCACTTAGCGATTATTTATGCATAGTAGATAGATGATTTACAAGATCCAAATCTCACGGCAGCCGGGAGGAGTACGGACTGTCAAGGTCGAGCGCTGTAAGTGAACTGCTTCGACATGAGCCGAAAAAATGCTATGCCGGCTCGACCCCAGAGCGCGCGCGGATCGGCACAGCAAGCGTATTGATAACGGAGCGGCGCCGTTAAGCTAATTAATTAACGTGTACGGCAATGCCCGTCACATCGTTAACAAGAAAACAGCACACCCCCACTCCAAAAGGGCAACATGGTTGCCCAACTAGAACTCAGTGGTACCCTGCAGTGTACCTCCCTTATAGTCCGTACTCGAGTTGGTATCGGCATCCTCCCCAGTCATGGCTCTCAGGAGAACAGAGGCTCAGAAGGAAAACGAAAGAGTAGAAGAAGACATGTAACGTGTAAGTGTGCGGCCACCGCAGGCTGACCTGATCAGGGCCAGCCTACGGCAAGAAAAGACAGAGAAGAAAAGACGAAAGAAGGTACGGGAGCTCCCTGAGTACTGACCTCCCGAGACATGCCCAACTTATGTTCCGAGACACTGATACAACCACAAAAGGGCGTCATGCCCTATAGTAACACCGAGGGACTAGCCCAAAACGCCAAACAATAACAGTACCTCAGAATCACCGCCAACGTCTCACAGGACCCGGAAGAAAAGGGGGTTTGGTCTTCATGACACAATAATCTCACTTACATGTGTATATATATTTCCATAATTCAATACGTGTGTGTGCTCCAAGGGCATGTCGTGAACCACGTGCCTCAAGAGGAGCAAGATCGACCCCCGCCACACGCTGCCCACCATCCACTCTCTAACCCCTTTTTTTTAATTTTATTCCTTTTCTAACTTTTTTTTGAATTTTTTTGATATTTTTTGATATTTTAAGTTTTTCAAAGGGGAAGGTTAGGAAAATAGGGAAGAAGGAAAGGGCAAGGATCGTTGAAAGGTCAAGACCTGGAACGAAAGGTAAGGACATGGCTCCCTCTAGAAATAAGGAAGAACGGAGAAAACCAAGGCTCGCGCAGGCAGGGGCGCTTCCCTGAAGTAGACGAACACCGTTGGGACTGTGGGGAACATCTACCCGCTACCATAACTTCCTACTTCCCCCCAGAGCACACACCTCCCCGAATAACATCAATTCCTATGCGAGCCCTCTCCGTCAAGCCAACCCCACGGGACCGACCCAACACGTCACCCACTGCGGTGACCATCAACTACTTCTTCCGGTCTCACTCACATACCCGTCCGAAGACCCAACGAGGTATCACCCACCTTGGTATGTGAGTGACCGTACTACCTCTCGTCCACCTCTTGGACCGACCAGCCATATGCACCAACAAGGCATCTCCATCCTTGCCATATGGCTTGCCCACTTCCCTACACTAGGGCGGACGGCCCCGCAGAGCCCGACAGAGAATACCACATCAAGGGCACGCGAACATCCATCCCAACTCTTACTTCACATTTGATTACACCGTAACTAGCTGGGGAGGTTTACTTCACCACAGCACCGTCGATACACCATATATATACACAACCCAGTCTTAACTCAAAATAAACACCATGGTAAACAACCGGGGAATGCGGCATGGCTCGGACCCCTACAATGAACAACATCAACATCAACAACTTTTAACAACCAACAACCAACAACAGCACACCATCACTGCATCTAACCTCTCCCGACAGGGGAAACTGACGATCTCAAAGACCACGACAATCCAAGGGCACACTTTCGGCAAGGTTCTCTAACTCCTATCGTTTTTTTTTCGGGAGGGGTAGGAAAATCGGGAAGATGAAACGGGGCAAGGATCATTGAAGGTCAAGAGCGAGGACTAAGGGTAAGGACATGGTTCCCTCCGAAAAGGAGAATGACTGGAGAAAACCAAAGTTGTTTAACCATCGAGTTTAATTGCAAGTCCCGTCCCACTGGACCCAGCGCATTTTTGGCTTCTCTAGGCCCTCGGCCTAGTTCTAAATAACTAGTGACCCCTCTTTACAAAAAAAAAAAAAAAAAAAAAAAAAAAAAAACTTTATAAAGCATAAAACTAGAAAGAGGGGTTACAAATGGTAGCAGAGCGTGGTTGATTCTAGGGTCGAACCCTTGGGTCCTTGGGTGTGACGGGGCTTGCAAACTCGGAAATAGTTTGAAAAATTTCAAAACTTTGAAAATGAATACAGAGGTAGATGCAGTGGCAGGTTTAGCATTTTATGTGTATATGTATTGTCAATGTATAATTGATATTTGATTTGGAATTGTAAACCTGATGCCGCCACGTGGCATGCGTTTTAGTTGGGGTTTTTGTTGTTGTTGAGATTGGACCTTACCGGAGATCACGGGGGAATTGCCGGGTGAATGGGCTGCCTTATAAATAATTGTGGAAGTTATAGCGCGTGAGGTTGGCTGGATGCGGTATGGCCCGACCGGAAGTCGGTACTGTCATTGACCCGACTTAGTCGCTGAAGTTGTAATAAATGTCTTTGTTGAAACGTTATATGTTGTGGTAGTTGTTCGGTGGTGTGGATTGTTGGTCTATGTTAGTGTCTGATGTGTTTCTCCTCTTGAGTGTGGTGGCTGACGGAGAGTTGGTTCTGGGGTGGATCAGGTTTTCGCAGCGCTAGGGAACCCGGAGGTCGCTCAAAGGAAGGATAGTACTTGAGTTTTTTCTGTTTTTGTGACTATGTTTTGTAAGTTAGGTTTGTGTTAGGTGTTTCGTGGGGATTTATGTTTGGTGGTTGTGTGTTGTGAATTGTGCAATTCTGGCGGCGGTATGCTACCAGAGATTGCCCCACCCCATTTCAGGGGTTCTCCAGAAACTTTCGGTGGTAAATGGAGTTGATGACGACCAGCTGCTGATTTTCTTGGACCTGGTCCTGCAGTCGGCAGATTTCCCGGGTGTGTCCGATGAAGAGGTCTTGTCCCTTATATACCCGTATTGCCGGGGTTCATTGGCATGGCTGGTCACCAGCACTCTGCGTCGGGGCTGCAGTGTCGACACCTTCCATGGGGAAGTGTTGGATTTCTTCATACCCCATCGACGACGTGACCAGTTGAAGTTTAAGTTATTCTATCCCCTACAGGCCAACGGAGAGGCATTGGGGGACTTCGTGCATGATGTAAGGAAAGCTGGCCGTATATTAAGGTTGGGGTTGCCCGAGACGGAAGTCATACAGGTAATACGAGAAGGTCTGAATCCCCAAGAGAGATCCCGGCTGGTTTTCGCAGATCCTCCACGTTCTTTTGCGGACCTGGACCGGTGGTGTGCGCATGCCAGGACTGTCCAGGCGAATGACGAGTCCCAGGGAAGAGCTGCTACAGATGTCCAATACTCCAGTGGTTCATTAGGAAGAGCTAAAGAAGACAAACATGGTGGTTGGAGGAGAACACAAGAAACGGTAAGAAAAACTGAGTATTCCGGAAGTAGTGGAGGCTACAAGGGGGTGGCAAGTGGAAAGACGGTAACAACAGCTACAGCACAGAAAACAAAGAAGTATGAAATTAACAGGGGAAGAAGAAGCTATATCAGGGAACAAACATCGGCAAGTAGGGATCCTGTAGGAAGTATTTATTCCTATTTGGAAAGAAAAGAAACTTTAAAGGTTCCAGAGGAATTACAAGTGCCTAATAGAGTTTTGGATGAGGAAGGCGAAGAGAAAGAAGAAGAGGGGAATTATTTCGTGGGATCAATACAAGATGACAAGAACACGTCTGTTGATACTGAATTACAGGACTCAAAGAGGGCGTCATGGTTGAATCCAGATGCCGTGGAATTTGTTCCGGTATCTCCATCTCGGTTCGTGAGGGATCCAGATCCTGTGACATCATCATCGTCTACGCAGGGATATGAGAAGTCACTTGATGATGTAGCTTCACCATCGCCAGTAGAAATTAATTTAGTCATTGCACATGAACCTGGACAGCTGGATTCCAGGGTGGAAAATGTTGAGGACGTTGTAGTTGCTGAGAGTGGTGAAGGAGTGGAATCGAAGGAAGAGGCAGAAGAGCGGTCTGCGGATGCTGCACAGGGAAGTATAGTTGTAGGTTTTAGGGAGACTGAAGAGTCTGAGGTTGTGGATGGACACGGGGATGTCCAGGCTGCAAAAGTTTCGGAGGTTGCGGGTGGACAAGGGGATGTCCATGCTGCAAGTGTGGTGGAAGGAGATGAGGTAGAGTTGAGGAGAAATTTGGTGGCAGCGTTGTGGAGTGTGCGAGTGAGAATGATGTAGTGTGTGAAGATGTGCAGACGCCTTCTGTAAGTAGTGTTGAGGATTCCGAAGAACGGTAAGAAGTTTCAGGTGGACCAGGTGAGAAACTAGAGGGTGATGAAGATGTGCAGTGTTCGAATGGTGGTAGTGGACGTGATGGTGATGATGTTGGTGATGAATGTGTTGAGGAAAACGAGATTGGAGAGGAGGTTAGTGAACAAGTTTTGTGAAGGAGCTGGTGACGGGGGCGATGAAGAAATTGGTGAGGAGCTGAGGGAAGATGCGGTTAAAGATGGATCAGAGGAGCAACTGGAAGATGCTGAGGATGTGCAGTGTCGTGATGTCGATTTGGATTATAAGGACGAAAAAGGGGAAATTGTAGAAGGTGAGGAAGAGAAGGAAGGATTGGAAGAAAGAGAAGCAGGGAAGTCAGAAGCAGAGGAGTTAGACGATGAGGATAATCCAAAGCGGAGTGAAAGTAAGGATGTAAGTTGCCTTGATTCTGATCCAGAGGAAACCAGCCAGTACAGCTCAACGCGAGATAATTTCTCAGAAAGTGGTGTCCGAAAGGAACGAGTACCTAAAGTCCGTCACAGAAAGGTGAGAAGAAGCGGTTAACGGGTAGCGGGTAGATGTTCTCCACAGTCCCAGTGGTGTTCGTCTACTTCAGGGTTGCGCCCCTGCCCACGCGAGCCTTGGTTTTCTCCAGTCATTCTCCTTTTCGGAGGGAACCATGTCCTTACCCTTAGTCCTCGCTCTTGACCTTCAATGATCCTTGCCCCGTTTCATCTTCCCGATTTTCCTACCCCTCCCGAAAAAAAAAAGGATAGGAGTTAGAGAACCTTGCCGAAAGTGTGCCCTTGGATTGTCGTGGTCTTTGAGATCGTCAGTTTCCCCTGTCGGGAGAGGTTAGATGCAGTGATGGTGTGCGGTTGTTGGTTGTTAAAAGTTGTTGATGTTGATGTTGTTCATTGTAGGTGTCCGAGCCATGCCGCATTCCCCGGTTGTTTACCATGGTGTTTATTTTGAGTTAAGACTGGGTTGTGTATATATATGGTGTATCGACGGTGCTGTGGTGAAGTAAACCTCCCCAGCTAGTTACGGTGTAATCAAATGTGAAGTAAGAGTTGGGATGGATGTTCGCGTGCCCTTGATGTGGTATTCTCTGTCGGGCTCTGCGGGGCCGTCCGCCCTAGTGTAGGGAAGTGGGCCAGCCATATGGCAAGGATGGAGATGCCTTGTTGGTGCATATGGCTGGTCGGTCCAAGAGGTGGACGAGAGGTAGTACGGTCACTCACATACCAAGGTGGGTGATACCTCGTTGGGTCTTCGGACGGGTATGTGAGTGAGACCGGAAGAAGTAGGTGATGGTCACCGCAGTGGGTGACGTGTTGGGTCGGTCCCGTGGGGTTGGCTTGGCAGAGAGGGCTCGCATAGGGATTGATGTTATTCGGGGAGGTGTGTGCTCTGGGGGGGAGTAGAAAGTTATGGTAGCGGGTAGATGTTCCCCACAGTCCCAGCGGTGTTCGTCTACTTCAGGGATGCGCCCCTGCCTGCGCGAGCCTTGGTTTTCTCCGTTCTTCCTTATTTCTAGAGGGAGCCATGTCCTTACCTTTCGTTCCAGGTCTTGACCTTTCAACGATCCTTGCCCTTTCCTTCTTCCCTATTTTCCTAACCTTCCCCTTTAAAAAACTTAAAATATCAAAAAATATCAAAAAAATTCAAAAAAAAATTAGAAAAGGAATAAAATTAAAAAAAAGGGGTTAGAGAGTGGATGGTGGGCAGCGTGTGGCGGGGGTCGATCTTGCTCCTCTTGAGGCACGTGGTTCACGACATGCCCTTGGAGCACACACACGTATTGAATTATGGAAATATATATACACATGTAAGTGAGATTATTGTGTCATGGAGACCAAACCCCCTTTTCTTCCGGGTCCTGTGAGACGTTGGCGGTGATTCTGAGGTACTGTTATTGTTTGGCGTTTTGGGCTAGTCCCTCGGTGTTACTATAGGGCATGACGCCCTTTTGTGGTTGTATCAGTGTCTCGGAACATAAGTTGGGCATGTCTCGGGAGGTCAGTACTCAGGGAGCTCCCGTACCTTCTTTCGTCTTTTCTTCTCTGTCTTTTCTTGCCGTAGGCTGGCCCTGATCAGGTCAGCCTGCGGTGGCCGCACACTTACACGTTACATGTCTTCTTCTACTCTTTCGTTTTCCTTCTGAGCCTCTGTTCTCCTGAGAGCCATGACTGGGGAGGATGCCGATACCAACTCGAGTACGGACTATAAGGGAGGTACACTGCAGGGTACCACTGAGTTCTAGTTGGGCAACCATGTTGCCCTTTTGGAGTGGGGGTGTGCTGTTTTCTTGTTAACGATGTGACGGGCATTGCCGTACACGTTAATTAATTAGCTTAACGGCGCCGCTCCGTTATCAATACGCTTGCTGTGCCGATCCGCGCGCGCTCTGGGGTCGAGCCGGCATAGCATTTTTTCGGCTCATGTCGAAGCAGTTCACTTACAGCGCTCGACCTTGACAGTCCGTACTCCTCCCGGCTGCCGTGAGATTTGGATCTTGTAAATCATCTATCTACTATGCATAAATAATCGCTAAGTGACTCTCCGGTAAGTGTGTTTAAGGTACCTTACTTATTATTTGATAAAAAGAATTGTATTTTAACTTAAATCAACGCCGATGCAAGGCGATGTATATACGTGAAGTTACCACGTGGCAAGCACAGGTTAATCTCTGATTATTCATGTCTTGAACGTTAACACTGGCTGAGATAAAGTATTTACAGTTTTATACGTCTGTATATTTTTTCTAATTATATCAAGAGGGGCGTAAGAAAATGTATTTTGTTATTTTGTTGAAACAACGTGCTTTATGAACCTGTTCAAGTTTGCAACTCATTTCGAAATTGTAATAAGTGATTAATTAGTGGACGAACAGTCTATGAATAACTATTTATTTAATTCTAAATTCTATACTGAAGGTAATTTCAATGCATACTTAAATTTCAATTTTTTTTAAATTTAAAACGAGCATGTTGTAGTGTGTGAGTTATGCTGGAGTAAAAGGGGTATTGTGAATTACTGAACACTTGAGTAATTACCCATATATATAATTGTCCAGGGTTCCTGATTTAAGTCGATCTCCTGTTTCGCTCCAGCTGGTGGCCGATCACCTGCCACCCATGCCATTAAACTAGTGATTCTCCGTCTGAGCCGCCGGGAGGAAGAGCTGGACAACACACCACAATTACCTCAGGTTTTGTGACGGACTATAACCAGGTGACATTTAAGCCTTTCAGAAATATTTTTGGCCGCTACAATGTAGAACTTGTGATATCATTCCTGGAACAGCTCCAGTTAAAGGTTTTGTTTGTGCACAAGTCCAGCGAGACATTTAGTGGTTATAAATTTTGTCAGATTCATTTTACAAACGCTTACGCCCCCAGAGTAAGTGTAAACCCAGACGGGATCATGCCGAATTTGATGTTAAAATTTTCTCTTATTGCAATAGTGTGCGGAACTGAATGTTACTGATTTGGCACATTACTATTTGGGGAAACATTCCTAAATTTTGTATACTTGTAGTAATTTCTATTGTCGTAACTCGGTTATAATCTGACGAGTTAATGGATTTGTTTTTTTTAAATGAAAAGTTTTTAAAGCAGGCTGGCCACTTTATCCGTTTACGGTAGTTTGGGATGGGGGTCTTGGTGACAGTCTTGGGTTATATTCTCCTGAGGTATGGTGAAAAATATATATATATAGGCTGTCCGCCAGGTGAACATGTGTGTGTGGTATATGTATATATATATGTGTGTGTGTGTGTGTTCTATGTTTATTCATGTAAGTATATTGATTGATGTTGTATTTATGAGAAATGATTGAACTATGAACTATGATGTTACCTGTGTATATTTTCAGAATGTTATAATGTCAGGGAGTGGGGTAAAGTTTTTTAATGAAATTTTTTAACTCTATCAAAGTTATATTGAATGTCAGGACTTGAAATTGCTAATAAAATTTGTTATTGTTGTTTAACCATCGAGTTTAATTGCAAGTCCCGTCCCACTGGACCCAGCGCATTTTTGGCTTCTCTAGTCCCTCGGCCTAGTTCTAAATAACTAGTGGCACCTCTTTCCAAAAAAAAAAAAAAAAATTGTTTTTTTTTATAAAGCATAAAACTAGAAAGAGGGGTTACAACTTTTGGTAAACAAAATCTCGTCAATAACAAAAGTTGTATGTATTTCAACAGCTACAAACAATAATTAATTTTCTTACACTAATAAACATTTTGTTGTAATTGTTTCAATTAAAGGAAACATATATATTCCTCAAGAAAATCTGTTGTGGTTGGACGAAACATGTGACTGAATTAATAAATTGTCTCTCTACATACACCATCACCACCATGTGCGGTGTCGCGTATACGGGCAAAATTAATTAACATGTGTCGGATGTTATAATTGTACATTATGAATACGTATAATAACAATGGTATGAGTAACTCATTACGTTTGAGTAATTATATTAATCTTTATGTAGCAAATACGCACACATTCACAAAATACATCACTCAGGTGTAGGACAATTAATCCCTTTTTTTGTATTGAGCGTATTTAAATAGGCCTACTCGTGATGACAGTAAATTTTGTCTAAACGTCAACTCAAATGTCTGGTAAATAAACGAACCTGACAAAACTTTTAATCGCTTCTTGAGTCGTAGTCATTATTAAACTCGACATAACTACCTGTGTTACGCGATTGATGTTCGTGTTAAACGATTGATGACCCAATACAGATTAACCTCGTATAATAATAATTAAAGTAACATGAGTATTAAATTATACTATACAATATTTATTGTCATCATCAGGACTGTATATGAATACAAAGAAATATCAAACACAACAGATCAATTATTTGAGTGAACGTGTTTGTGTATGTGAGCGTGTGTGTGTGTGTGTGTGTGCGCGCGCGCTAGTGTGTATCATTGTATATGTGAATTAGTTGAAACAATACGAGGTAGAGGGAGAATGGGTGTGATTGTTGACATAGGCCTATACATAATTTTAAAATATTCTATAGTACTCTGTATATACATAGTTCTCGGAAAATAATAAGTTACAACAATATGATTATAAGTATTATCCATTTTCACTTGATAGATAGGTGTACCATAAACTTGTGTTTGTAATATTATGTAAATTCTCTTATGTAAGTTTGTAAAGTTCTACAGTTATTGTGTAATTTAGAATTCTCTAAATTAATGACGGTGTTTTCAATACCAGTAGTCAGTGAAACATAACAAAAATAACTTTTAATAATTTACATAATTTAACATCCCTATAATCTGTATTTAGCTATATGTTTACTATGCTATATTACTTTATGAGGTCTTCATAAACATAATTTGTGGTACAATACTTCTGTTCAATGGTAAAACCTAAGACAAAGCATTAAATAAAACATGCAATCAGTATTAATGATATAAATATCACTGTTTTATTAATTTAAAATACTGTATAATTGTCTACGATTGACAAATAAGAGAAAAGACATACTTTACGGAATTTCTTGAAATTTTTGTAGTTAGTCTTCAGCTCATCACCCTCACATGTACTAGCAGCGTGTTTGGGTACAATTAACGATTTAAATTCAATGTTCTGAGAAGTACGCATATTCATCTTCTTGTTGTTAACATTCTGCTCGTCTCCCTCTCGTTTACTGACGGTATGTTTGGGTACAGTTAACCATTCAATGTTCTGAGAAGTATTCATCATCTTCTTGTTCCTATAATAATAACAGTACCTGCTTCAGTATCATATACATTATGTGCTATATATATACATAAGGCTTTCAACACACACACACACACACACACACACACACACACACACACACACACACACACACACACACACACACACACACTCAGCACATACCATAAATCTAGAACATGAAAAGGTATTATAACAAACATTACGAAAACGTGTACGTATGGACACACACACACACACACACACAGACCAAACGTTTAAAACAAAACAGATTAATACCTGAATAAATTTTTAAAAACAGGACGGCGTATTTAGAACACTTAGAATTGGAAATCCACAAACACATCAAAAATATCCATCAAACCCTATCAAACACCGCGTACCCAACAAAAACCCTGTTCTTATCAAGAGACATCAGTAACCGACCTAAGCACAAGTGCTTCATTAGGCAACAGACCAAAATCAAAATAGACGACTATAAGCTCAATTGAAATAAAATCTGTATATTCAATAAAATTATGTTCACTTATTAACATACTCAAATCTTTTTACTTACCTCTTAAATGCTGTTATATACACACAATAGTCGATTTCACGATGAGTGCAGTGTATCATGCAAATGAGAAATAGTGACAGGTCTTCTTTGTGTATATATATCATACGACGGTAGGGTAGGGTAGGGGGTAGCTTGCGTACACGTTTGAAAGTTGATGTAAGTCATATACCAGAGGGGTCATTGTCCGTGATGGAAAGCTTTTATTTTCATACATTAGTCAAAATTAGGAAAACAAACGAACCAGTAAACATTATGAATTCCACTCGTTGGAAGCCAGCAATTTCATTCTCGTAGACAATTTTATTTTCATAATATTATTTGTATATATAGACATTTTACAAAAATCATAGGCATCAAACTGTATATACCTTTGTTGGTTTGTAATTATTATTAATCAAGTGGAGGGTGAAGAACAGAGTTGCAAACAATATATGATTACAACAGCTTAACTCAAGGGGTCATTGTCCGTGCTGGAAAGTTTTCACCACGATTATGTCTTAAGAAATTAGCGATACGAAAGTATTTCGTACATTAGCCAAAATTATGAATCTCGTTCGCGAGAAGCCTGTAAATTCATGCTCATATACAATTTTATTTTCATAATATTATTATTTGTATATATATATATATAGACATTTTTTACATAGCTCATAATTTGCACAAAAATCACCAAAAACTTATTGTTTTTGGTGAAGATCGGTTAAGGGAAAGTGGTAGTTTACCGGCAACGTTTTATGTTTTAACAAGGGTATTTTATATGGCAAACGATAACAGCCGCAAATTCAAACAGAATCAAATAATGTTTTGCACACAGCCCTGATCTGTAGAGTACTCAAGACCTATTGATTTTGGTGAAGATCGGTTAAGGGAAAGGGGTAGTTTACTAGCAACGGTTTTTTTTTAAACAAGGGTAATCTTTTTACTTCCATGTTCCTTAAGGAAATGAAAGTATGGTGATGGCAAAAAAAATCGTGTTCGAGATTATTGTAGATTCTGATTGTACTACACTCAAAACATGAAAAAAGCCATTTTTCGAAAAGTGTCTGTGTGTGTGTCTGTCTGTGTGTCTGTGTGTCTGTCTATAGATTTTTTTCTATGGCAAACGATAACAGCCGCAAATTCAAACAGAATCAAATAATTTTTTGCACACAGCCCTGATTTGTAGAGTACTCACGACCTATTGTTTTTGGTGAAGATGGGAAAGGGAAAGGGGTAGTTTACTGGCATCGGTTTTTTTTTTTCAAGTGTAATTTTTTTTGTTTGGCAAACGATAACAGCCGCAAATTCAAACAGAATCAAAAAATGTTTGGCATACAGTCCTGAATTGTAGAGTTCTCAAGACCTCTTGATTTTGTTAAAGATCGGTTAAGGGAAAGGGGTAGTTTACCAGCCACGTTTTTTGTTTTATCAAGGGTATTTTATATGGCAAAAGATAACAGCCGCAAATTCAAACAGAATCATATAATATTTTGCATACAGCCCTGAATTGTAGAGTTCTCAAGACCTGTTGGTTTTGGTGAAGATCGGTTAAGGGAATAGGCTAGTTTACCGGCAACATTTTATGTTTTAACAAGGATAATTTTTTTTATGACGAACGATAACTGCGTACATTAAAACAGAATCAACTACTCTTCTGCATCCCGTTTTGAATTATACAGAAATCAAGGTCTGTTGATTTTGTTGAAGATCGCTTAAGGGAAAGGGGTAGTTTACCTGCAACATTTTATGTTTTAACAAGGGTAATTTTTTTATAACGGACGATAACTGCCGTAAATTCAAAGAGAATCAAATAATGTTTTACATTCAGCCCTGAATTATAGAGTTCTCAAGACTCATTGTTTTTGGTGAAGATCGGTTAAGGAAAAGGGGTAGTTTACCGGCAACATTTTATGTTTTAACAAGGGTATTTTATATGGCAAAGGATAGCAGCCGCAAATTGAGGGAAAGGGGTAGTTTACCAGCATCGGTTTTTTTTATCAAGGGTAATTTTTTTGGTTTTGCAAACGATAACACCCGCAAATTCAAACAGAATCATTAATGTTTCGCATATAGCCCTGAATTGTAGAGTTCTCAAGACCTGTTGGTTTTGGTGAAGATCTGTTAAGGGAATAGGGTAGTTTACCATCAACATTTTATGTTTTAACAAGGGTAATTTTTTTTTTGACGAACGATAACTGCCGTACATTAAAACAGAATCAACTACTCTTCTGTATACCTTTCTGAATTATACATAACTCAAGGTCTGTTGATTTTGTTGAAGATCGGTTAAGGGAAAGGGGTAGTTTACCATCAACGTTTTATGTTTTAACAAGGGTAATTTTTTCTATGAAGAAAGATAACTGCCGTAAATTCAAAGAGAATCAAATAATGTTTTGCATACAGTCCTGATAAGTAGAATTCTCAAAGCCTTTTGTTTTTGGTGAATATCGGTTAATGGAATAGGGTAGTTTTCCAGCAACGTTTTATGTTTTATCAAGGGTGTTTTCTATGGCAAACGATAAGAGCCGCAAATTCAGACAGAATCAAATAATTGTTTGCATACAGGCCTGAATTGTAGAGTACTCAAGAACTTTCGTCTTTGGTGAAGATCGGTTAAGGGAAAGGGATAGTTTACCGGCAACGGTTTTTTATCAAGGGTAATTTTTTTCTATGGTAAACGATAACAGCCGCAAATTCAAACAGAATCAAATGATGTTTTGCATACAGCCCTGCATTGTAGAGTTCTCAAGACCTATTGGTGTCGGTGAAGATCGGTTAAGGGAAAGGGGTAGTTTACCGGCAACATTTTATGTTTTAACAAGGGTAATTTTCAATATGACGAACGATAACTGCTGTAAATTCAAACAGAATCAACTACGTTTTTGCATACCTTTTTGAACTAAAGAGAACTCAAGGTCTGTTGATTTTGTTGAAGATCGGTTAAGGGAAAGGGGTAGTTTATCAGCAACGTTTTATGTTTTAAAAAGGGCAATTTTTTATGAGGAAAGATAACTGCCGCACATTCAAACGGAATCAAATATTTTTTTGCATGCATCCCTGAATTGTAGAGGACTGAAGGTCTATTGATTTTGGAGAAGACCGGTTAAGAGAAAGGGGTAGTTTACCGGAAACATTTTATGATTTAACAAGAGTAAAGTACTTAATTTTTATAAATAAATTATCCTCATAAGAAGCTCATAATAATCCACTGTAGAAACGTAGATGAAAGATCTATAAATAAAGAGGTTAAGTGAACGGGGTGGGGGTAATTTTCTAATATTAAAATTAAAGTTGAAAGTGGAGGGAAGATTTTTTTATATGTGTACTACGTTATCGGCAACAAAGAAGTAGTTTTTTGTTCAAATTGCTTCCCGGGCTGTTTAGCCGTAGTCCAATGTTTTCTGCAAAACCAGACTTTTCGGCACTGGCATCGACTGCCATCATCAGTGAAAATCGAGTGCGAAAACGTGAGGTGCTATACGTTAGTGACCACAGTATTGTGGTTAATGCTGAAGCAATAAGTAGAAAGACGTAGTTTCTATGGAAATATTTCATTTCGAGTATGATTTTAAATATAAATCTTAAAACATAGAAGTCATGTATCGTTCCCCATACCGATATTTTTTCTATGGCAAACGATAACAGCCGCAAGTTCAAACAGAATCAAATACTATTTTGCATACAGCCCTGACTTGTAGAGTGCTAAGGACCTATTGTTTTTGGTGAAGGTCGGTTAAGGAAAAGGGGTAGTTTACCTGCAACGTTTTTTTTTAAACAAGGGTAATCTTTTTATGGTGAAATGGGGTATGGTGATGGCAAATAGGGAAATGGAAGTATGGTGATGGCAAAAAAATAGTGTTCGATATTATTGCAGATTCTGATTGTACTACACTCAAAACATGAAAAAAAGTCGTTTTTCGAAAGTGTCTGTGTGTGTGTCTGTCTGTCTCTCTGTCTGTGTGTCTTTGAGTCTGTCTGTAGATTTTCTTCTATGGTAAACAATAACAGCCGCAAATTCAAACAGAATAAAATATTTTTTTGCATAGAGCCCTGATTTGTAGAGTACTCAAGACCTATTGATTTTGGTGAAGATCGCTTAAGGGAAAGGGGTAGTTCACCCGCAACGGTTTCTTTTTTAAACAAGGGTAATCTTTTTACTTCCATGTTCCTTAAGGAAATGGAAGTATCGTGATGGCAAAAAAAAATCGTGTTCGAAATTATTGCAAATTCTGATTGTACTACACTCAAAACATGAAAAAAAGTCGTTTTTCGAAAAGTGTCTGTGTGTCTGTCTGTCTGTCTGTCTGTGTGTCTATGTGTCTGTCTGTAGATTTTTTCTTTTTGGCAAACAATAACAGCCGCAAATTCAAACAGAATCAAATAATTTTTTGCATATAGCCCTGATTTGTAGAGTACTCACGACCTATTGTTTTTGGTGAAGATCGGTTGAGGGAAAGGGGTAGTTTACCGGCATCGGTTTTTTTTTATCAAGGGTAATTTTTTTGTTTGGCATACGATAGCAGCCGCAAATTCAAACAGAATCAAAAAATGTTTCGCATACAGACCTAAATTGTAGAGTTCTCACGACCTGCTGATTTTCGTAAAGATCAATTAAGGGAAAGGGGTAGTTTACCAGCAACGTTTTATGTTTTAACAAGGGTATTTTCTATGGCAAACGATAACAGCCGCAAATGCAAACATAACAAATAATTTTTTTGCATACTGCCCTGAATTGTAGAGTTCTCACGACCTATTGTTTTTGGTGAATTCGGTTAAGGGAAAGGGTAGTTTACCTGACACGTTTTTTGTTTTATCAAGGGTATTTTTTATGGCAAACGATAACAGCGACAAATTCAAACAGAATCATATAATATTTTGCATACAGCCCTGAATTGTAGAGTTCTCAACACCTGTTGGTTTCGGTGAAGATCGGTTAAGGGAATAGGGTAGTTTACCTGCAACATTTTATGTTTTAACAAGGGAAATTTTTTTTATGACGAACGATAACTTTCGTACATTAAAACAGAATCAACTACTCTTCTGCATACCATTTTGAATTATTCGGATCTCAAGGTATGTTGATTTTGTTGAAGATCGGTTAAGGGAAAGGGGTAGTTTACCGGTTACATCTTATGTTTTAACAAGGGTAATTTTTTTATAACGAACGATAACAGCCGTAAATTCAAAGAGAATCAAATAATGTTTTGCAGACAGCCCTGCATTGTAGAGTTCTCAAGACCTATTGTTTTTGGTGAAGATCGGTTAATGGAATAGGGTAGTTTTCCAGCAACGTTTTATGTTTTATCAAGGGTGTTTTCTATGGCAAATGATAAGAGCCGCAAATTCAAACAGAATCAAATAGTTGTTTGCATACAGGCCTGAATTGTAGAGTGCTCAAGACCTGTCGTTTTTGGTGAAGATCGTTTAAGGGAAAGGGATAGTTTACCGGCAACGTTTAATGTTTTAAAAGGGTGTTTAATGTGGCAAACTATAAGAGTCGCAAATTCAAACTAAATCAAATACTTTTTTGCATTCAGCTCTGATTTGTAGAGGACTCAAGATCTGTTGTTTTTGGTGAAGATCTTTTAAGGGAAAGGGGTAGTTTACCAGCAACGATTTTTTTTAATGAAGGGTAATTTTTTTCTATGGCAAACGATAACAGCCGCAAATTCAAACAGAATCAAATATTTTTTTGCATACAGCCCTGATTTGTAGAGTACTCAGATCTATCGTTTTTGATGAAGATCGGTTAATGGAAAGGGGTAGTTTACCAGCAACGTTTTATGTTTTAAAAGGGTGTTTAATGTGGCAAACTATAAGAGTCGCAAATTCAAACAAAATCAAATACTTTTTTGCATTCAGCTCTGATTTGTAGAGGACTCAAGATCTGTTGTTTTTGGTGAAGATCTTTTAAGGGAAAGGGGTAGTTTACCAGCAACGATTTTTTTTAATGAAGGGTAATTTTTTTCTATGGCAAACGATAACAGCCGCAAATTCAAACAGAATCAACTACTTTTTGCATACAGCCTTGAATTATAGAGTTCTAAAGACGTATTGGTTTTGGTAAAGACCGGTTGAGGGAAAGGGGTAGTTTACCGGCATCGGTTTTTTTTTATCAAGGGTAATTTTTTGGTTTTGCAAACGATAACACCCGCAAATTCAAACAGAATCATTAATGTTTCGCATATAGACATGAATTGTAGAGTTCTCAATACCTGTTGGTTTTGGTGAAGATCTGTTAAGGGAATAGGGTAGTTTACCAGCAACGTTTTATGTTTTAACAAATATAATTTTTTCTATGAAGAAAGATAACTGCCGTAAATTCAAAGAGAATCAAATAATGTTTTGCATACAGCCCAGAATAGTAGAATTCTCAAGACCTTTTGTTTTTGGTGAAGATCGGTTAATGGAATAGGGTAGTTTTCCAGCAACGTTTTATGTTTTATCAAGGGTGTTTTCTATGGCAAACGATAAGAGCCGCAAATTCAGACAGAATCAAATAATTGTTTGCATACAGGCCTGAATTGTAGAGTACTCAAGAACTGTCGTCTTTGGTGAAGATCGGTTAAGGGAAAGGGATAGTTTACCGGCAACGGTTTTTTATCAAGGGTAATTTTTTCTATGGTAAACGATAACAGCCGCAAATTCAAACAGAATCAAATGATGTTTTGCATACAGCCCTGTATTGTAGTAGAGTTCTCAAGATATATTGGTGTCGGTGAAGATCGGTTAAGGGAAAGGGGTAGTTTACCGGCAACATTTTATGTTTTAACAAGGGTAATTTTCAATATGACGAACGATAACTGCTGTAAATTCAAATAGAATCAACTACGTTTTTGCATACCTTTTTGAACTAAAGAGAACTCAAGGTCTGTTGATTTTGTTGAAGATCGGTTAAGGGAAAGGGGTAGTTTATCAGCAACGTTTTATGTTTTAAAAAGGGCAATTTTTTATGAGGAACGATAATTGCCGCACATTCAAACAGAATCAAATATTTTTTTGCATGCATCCCTGAATTGTAGAGGACTGAAGGACCATTGATTTTGGAGAAGATCGGTTAAGAGAAAGGGGTAGTTTACCTGAAACATTTTATGATTTAACAAGAGTAAAGTACTTAATTTTTATAAATAAATTATCCTCATAAGAAGCTCATAATAATCCACTGTAGAAACGCAGATGAAAGATCTATAAATAAAGAGGTTTAGTGAACGGGGTGGGGATAATTTTCTATTATTAAAATTTATAGTTAAAAGTGAAGGGAAAATTTGTTTATATGTATACTACGTTATCGGCAACAAAGAAGTAGTTTTTTGTTAAAATTGCTTCCCGGGCTGTTTAGCCGTAGTTCAATGTTTTCTGCAAAACCAGACATTTCGGCAGTGGCATCGACTGCCATCATCAGTGAAAATCGAGTGCGAAAACGTGAGGTGGTATACGCTAGTGACCACAGTATTGTGGTTAATGCTGAAGCAATAAGTAGAACGACGTAGTTCCTATGGAAATATTTCGTTTCGAGTATGATATTAAATATAAACCTTAGAACATGGAAGTCATGTATGGTTCTCCATACCGATATTTTTTCTATGGCAAACGATAACAGCCGCAAGTTCAAACAGAATCAAATACTATTTTGCATACAGCCCTGAATTATAGAGTTCTCAAGACCTATTGGTTTTGGTGAAGATCGGTTAAGGGAAAGGGGTAGTTTACCAGCAACATTTTATATTTTGACAAGGGTATTTTCTATGGCAAACAATAAAAGCCGCAAATGTTAACAGAATCAAATAATGTTTTGCATACAGCCCTGATTTGTAGAGTGCTCAGGACCTATTGTTTTTGGTGAAGATCGGTTAAGGGAAAGGGGTAGTTTACCTGCAACGTTTTTTTTTTAAACAAGGGTAATCTTTTTACTTCCATGTTCCTTAAGGAAATGGAAGTATGGTGATGGCAAAAAAATCGTGTTCGAGATTATTGCAGATTCTGATTTTACTACACTCAAAACATGAAAAAAAATCGTTTTTCGAAAGTGTCTGTGTGTGTGTCTGTCTGTCTCTCTGTCTGTGTGTCTATGAGTCTGTCTGTAGATTTTTTTCTATGGCAAACAATAACAGCCGCAAATAATTTTTTGCATACAGCCCTGATTTGTAGAGTACTCAAGACCTATTGATTTTGGTGAAGATCGGTTAAAGGAAAGGGGTAATTCACCTGCAACGGTTTCTTTTTTAAACAAGGGTAATCTTTTTACTTCCATGTTCCTTAAGGAAATGGAAGTATCGTGATGGCAAAAAAAAAATCGTGTTCGAGATTATTGCAGATTCTGATTGTACTACACTCAAAACATGAAAAAAAGTCGTTTTTCGAAAAGTGTCTGTGTGTCTATGTGTCTGTCTGTAGATTTTTTCTTTTTTGGCAAACAATAACAGTCGCAAATTCAAACAGAATCAAAAATTGTTTTGCAAACAGCCCTGATTTGCAGAGAACTCACGACCTATTGTTTTTGGTGAAGATCGGTTGAGGGAAAGGGGTAGTTTATCGGCATCGGTTTTTTTTATCAAGGGTAATTTTATTTGTTTGGCATACGATAACAGCCGCAAATTCAAACAGAATCAAAAAATGTTTCGCATACAGCCCTGAATTGTAGAGTTCTCACGACCTGCTGATTTTCGTAAACATCGATTAAGGGAAAGGGTTAGTTTACCTGCAACGTTTTATGTTTTAACAAGGGTATTTTCTATGCCAAACGATAACAGCAGCAAATGCAAACATAATCAAATAATTTTTTTGCATACTGCCCAGAATTGTAGAGTTCTCAAGACCTATTGTTTTTGGTGAATTCGGTTAAGGGGAAGGAGTAGTTTACCTGACACGTTTTTTGTTTTATCAAGGGTATTTTCTATGGCAAACGATAACAGCGACAAATTCAAACAGAATCCTATAATATTTTGCATACAGCCCTGAATTGTAGAGTTCTCAAGACCTGTTGGTTTCGGTGAAGATCGGTTAAGGGAAAGGGGTAGTTTACCGGCTACATCTTATGTTTTAACAAGGGTAATTTTTTTCTATGACGAACGATAACTGCCGTAAATTCAAAGAGAATCAAATAATGTTTTGCAGACAGCCCTGCATTATAGAGTTCTCAAGACCTATTGTTTTTGGTGAAGATCTTTTCAGGGAAAGGGGTAGTTTACCAGCAACGATTTTTTTTAATGAAGGGTAATTTTTTTCTATGGCAAACGATAACAGCCGCAAATTCAAACAGAATCAACTACTTTTTGCATACAGCCTTGAATTATAGAGTTCTCAAGACGTATTGGTTTTGGTAAAGATCGGTTGATGGAAAGGGGTAGTTTACCGGCAACATGTTACGTTTTAACAAGTGTATATTCTATGGCAAACGATAACAGCCGAAAATTAAAACAGAATCAAATAATTTTTTGCATGCGCCCTGATTGTAGAGTTCTCAGGACCTGTTGTTTTTCGTAAAGATCGGTTGAGGGAAAGGGGTAGTTTACCTGACACGTTTTTTGTTTTATCAACGGTATTTTCTATGGCAAACGATAACAGCGACAAATTCAAACAGAATCATATAATATTTTGCATACAGCCCTGAATTGTAGAGTTCTCAAGACCTGTTGGTTTCGGTGAAGATCGGTTAAGGGGAAGGGGTAGTTTACCGGCTACATCTTATCTTTTAACAAGGGTAATTTTTTTCTATGACGAACGATAACTGCCGTAAAATCAAAGAGAATCAAATAATGTTTTGCAGACAGCCCTGCATTGTAGAGTTCTCAAGACCTATTGTTTTTGGCGAAGATCTTTTCAGGGAAAGGGGTAGTTTACCAGCAACGTTTTTTTTTAATGAAGGGTAATTTTTTTCTATGGCAAACGATAACACCCGCAATTTCAATCAGAATCATTAATGTTTCGCATATAGCCCTGAATTGTACAGTTCTCAAGACCTGTTGGTTTTGGTGAAGATCTGTTAAGGGAATAGGGTAGTCTACCATCAACATTTTATGTTTTAACAAGGGTCATTTTTTTTTTTACGAACGATAACTGCCGTACATTAAAACAGAATCAACTACTCTTCTGTATACCTTTCTGAATTATACAGAACTCAAGGTCTGTTGATTTTGTTGAAGATCGGTTATGGGATAGGGGTAGTTTACCATCAACGTTTTATGTTTTAACAAGGGTAATTTTTTCTATGAAGAAAGATAACTGCCGTAAATTCAAAGAGAATCAAATAATGTTTTGCATACAGCCCTGATAAGTAGAATTCTCAAAGCCTTTTGTTTTTGGTGAATATCGGTTAATGGAATAGGGTAGTTTTCCAGCAACGTTTTATGTTTTATCAAGTGTGTTTTCTATGGCAAACGATAAAAGCCGCAAATTCAAACAGAATCAAATAATTGTTTGCATACAGGCCTGAATTGTAGAGTACTCAAGAACTGTCGTCTTTGGTGAAGATCGGTTAAGGGAAAGGGATAGTTTACCTGCAACGGTTTTTTATCAAGGGTAATTTTTTTCTATGGTAAACGATAACAGCCGCAAATTCAAACAGAATCAAATGATGTTTTGCATACAGCCCTGTATTGTAGAGTTCTCAAGACCTATTGGTGTCGGTGAAGATCGGTTAAGGGAAAGGGGTAGTTTACCGGCAACATTTTATGTTTTAACAAGGGTAATTTTCATTATGACGAACGATAACTGCTGTAAATTCAAACAGAATCAACTACGTTTTTGCATACCTTTTTGAACTAAAGAGAACTCAAGGTCTGTTGATTTTGTTGAAGATCGGTTAAGGGAAAGTGGTAGTTTATCAGCAACGTTTTATATTTTAAAAAGGGCAATTTCTTATGAGGAACGATAACTGCCGCACATTCAAACAGAATCAAATATTTTTTTGCATGCATCCCTGAATTGTAGAGGACTGAAGGTCTATTGATTTCGGAGAAGATCGGTTAAGAGAAAGGGGTAGTTTACCGGAAACATTTTATGATTTAACAAGAGTAAAGTACTTAATTTTTATAAATAAATTATCCTCATAAGAAGCTCATAATAATCCACTGTAGAAACGTAGATGAAAGATCTATAAATAAAGAGGTTTAGTGAACGGGGTGGGGGTAATTTTCTATTATTAAAATTTATAGTTGAAGGTGGAGGGAAGATTTTTTTATATGTGTACTACGTTATCGGCAACAAAGAAGTAGTTTTTTGTTAAAATTGCTTCCCGGGCTGTTTAGCCGTAGTCCAATGTTTTCTGCAAAACCAGACTTTTCGGCACTGGCATCGACTGCCATCATCAGTGAAAATCGAGTGCGAAAACGTGAGGTGGTATACGTTAGTGACCACAGTATTGTGGTTAATGCTGAAGCAATAAGTAGAAAGACGTAGTTTCTATGGAAATATTTCATTTCGAGTATGATTTTAAATATAAATCTTAGAACATGGAAGTCATGTATGGTTCTCCATACCGATATTTTTCCTATGGCAAACGATAACAGCCGCAAGTTCAAACAGAATCAAATACTATTTTGCATACAGCCCTGAATTACAGACTTCTCAAGACCTATTGGTTTTGGTGAAGATCGGTTATGGGAAAGGGGTAGTTTACCGGCAATATTTTATATTTTAACAAGGGTATTTTTTATGGCAAACAATAAAAGCCGCAAATGTAAACAGAATCAAATAATGTTTTGCATACAACCCTGAATTGTAGAGTGCTCAGGACCTATTGTTTTTGGTGAAGATCGGTTAAGGGAAATGGGTAGTTTACCGGCAACGTTTTATGTTTAAAATATCGGTATGGAGAACCATACATGACTTCCATATTCTAAGATTTATATTTAAAATCATTTTCAGCCAAACAGCCAGGGAAGGAATTTTAACAAAAAAATACTTCTTTGTTGCCAATAACATAGTACACATATAAAAAAAAATTATCCCCTCCCCCTTCAACTATAATTTAATTTATAGAAAATTACCCCCAGCCCGTTCAACTAGCCTCTTCATTTATAGATATTTCATCTACGTTTCTACAGTGGATTATTAAGATCTTATCAGGATACTTTATCAAAATTAAGTACTTTACTCATGTTACAACAAAAAATGTTTCTGGTAAACTGCCCTTTCCCCGTTACCGATCTTCACCAAAATCAACAGACATTGAGTTCTCTATAGCTCAGGCACATATGTAAAAAATTATTTGATTCTGTTTGAATTTACGGCAGTTATGGTTCGTCATATAAAAAATTACCCATGTTAAAACATAAAACATGAGATTTATAAAACATATCTAAGATTTATATTTAAAATCATTTTTGAAATAAAATATTTTCATAGAACCTACTAACGCTGGGGAAATCTGAGGAGCCAATCAGAGTTGGGCCTACCTGTCACTCTGCTGAATTTGGTGGAAAGCCCTGTCACTGTCGTCAAAGTATCAGCCTTGACAGGGTCCTCTTTTTCTGCAAAATGGGAGAGGCTTGAGATGGAGTGAGTGACATGGTCCCCACCTCAATGAAGAACCCATTGTTTTATAAAAATATATTTAAATTTTGAAAACTGAAAATTCTTTTCTTGTTGTAAATATTTATATTTTATAATCAAAATGACTTTATTTTTGTTACCTGGCAACAAAATTATTTTATTTTCAACAATTACCATTGTTTCAAAAAGTTTAAATAAATTTTCAAGTACTTTAGTCTTGTTAAAACGTAAAAGGTTGCAGGTAAACTACCCCTTCCCCTTAACCGATCTTCACCAAAATCTAAAGACCTTGAGACCTCTACAATTCAGGGACGTATGCAAAAACTTATTTGATTTTGTTTGAATTTGCGGCTGTTATCGTTTGCCATAGAAAATACGCTTGATAAAAAAACGTTTCAGGTAAACTACCCTTTCCCCTGAACTCATCTTCACCAAAAACAAGAGGTCTTGAGTACTCTACAAATCAGGGCTGTATGCAGAAAATTATTTGATTCTGTTTTAATTTGCGGCTGTTATCGTTTGCCATAGAAAATACCCTTGTCAAAAAAAACGTTGTTGGTAAACTACCCCTTTCCCTTAACCGATCTTCACCAAAAACAATAGGTCTTGAGAACTCTACAATGTAGGGCTGTATGCAAATAATCTTTTGATTCTGTTTGAATTTGCGGCTGTTATCGTTTGCCATAGGAAATACCCTTGTTAAAACATAAAATGTTACAGGTAAACTACCCCTTTCCCTTAACCGATCTTCACCAAAAACAATAGGTCTTGAGAACTCTACAATTCAGGGCTGTATGCGAAACATTATTTGATTCTGTTTGAATTTGCGGCTGTTATCGTTTGCCAAAAAAAAAAATTTCCCTTGATAAAAAAAACCGTTGCAGGTAAACTACCCCTTTCCCTCAACCGATCTTCACCAAAAACAATAGGTCGCGAGTACTCTACAAATCAGGAAATCAGGACGGTATGCAAAAAATTATTTGATTCTGTTTGAATTTGCGGCAGTTATCGTTTGCCATAGAAAAAAAATCTACAGACAGACACACACACACACAGACACTTTTCGGAAAACGACTTTTTTTCATGTTTTGAGCGTAGTAGAATCAGAATCTGCAATAATCTCGAACACGATTTTTTTTGCCATCACCATACTTCCATTCCTTAAGGAATATGGAAGTAAAAGGGTATTTTCTACGGCAAACAATAAGAGCCGCAAAGTCAAACACAATCAAACATTTTTTTGCATACAGCCCTAAATTGTAGAGTTCTCAAGACCTGTTGATTTTGGTGACGGTCGGTTAAGGGAAAGGGGTAGATTACCGGCTACGTTTTATGTTTTAAAAGGGGTTTTTTCTATGGCAAACGATAAGACCCGCAAATTCAAACAGAATCAAATAATGTTTTGCATACAGCCCTGATCTGTGGAGTACTCAAGACCTATTGTTTTAGGTGAAGATCGGTTAAGGGAAAGCGGTAGTTTACCAGCAACGTTATATGTTTTAAAAGGGTATTTTTTATGGCAAACGATAAGAGTTGCAAATTGAAACAGAATCAAATAATGTTTTGCATACAGCCCTGATTTGTAGACTACTCAAGACCTATTGTTTTTGGTGAAGATCGGTTAAGGGAAAGGGGTAGTTTACCTGCAACTTTTTTTTTTAAACAAGGGTAATCTTTTTACTTCCATGTTCCTTAAGGAAATGGAAGTATGGTGATGGCAAAAAAATCGTGTTCGAGATTATTGCAGATTCTGATTGTACTACACTCAAAACATGAAGAAAAGTGGTTTTTCGAAAAGTGTCTGTGTGTGTGTCTGTGTGTGTGTCTGTCTGTCTATGTGTCTATGAGTCTGTAGATTTTTTTCTATGGCAAACAGTAACAGCCGCAAATTCAAACAGAATCAAATAATTTTTTGCATACAGCCCTGATTTGTAGAGTACTCAAGACCTATTGATTTTGGTGAAGATCGGTTAAGGGGAAGGGGTAGTTCACCGGCAACGGTTTCTCTTTTAAACAAGGGTAATCTTTTTACTCCCATGTTCCTTAAGGAAATGGAAGTATGGTGATGGCAAAAAAAAATCGTGTTCGAGATTATTGCAGATTCTTATTGTACTACACTCAAAACATGAAAAAAAGTCGTTTTTCGAAAACTGTCTGTGTGTGTGTCTGTCTGTCTATGTGTCTATGAGTCTGTCTGTAGATTTTTTTCTATGGCAAACAATAACAGCCGCAAATTCAAACAGAATCAAATAATTTTTTGCATACAGCCCTGATCTGTAGAGTACTCACGACCTATTGTTTTTGGTGAAGATCGGTTGAGGGAAATGGGTAGTTTACCGGCATCGGTTTTTTTTATCAAGGGTAATTTTTTTTGTTTGGCATACGATAACAGCCGCAAATTCAAACAGAATCAAAACATGTTTCGCATACAGGCCTGAATTGTAGAGTTCTCACGACCTGCTGATTTTGGTAAAGATCGATAAGGGAAAGTGGTACTTTACCTGCAACGTTTTATGTTTAACAAGGGTATTTTTTATGGCAAACGATAACAGCCGCAAATGCAAACATAATCAAATAATTTTTTTGCATACTGCCCTGAATTGTAGAGTTCTCAAGACCTATTGTTTTTGGTGAATTCGGTTAAGGGAAAGGGGTAGTTTACCGGACACGTTTTTTGTTTTATCAAGGGTATTTTCTATTACAAACGATAACAGCGGCAAATTCAAACAGAATCATATAATATTTTGCATACAGCCCTGAATTGTAGAGTTCTCAAGACCTGTTGGTTTCGGTGAAGATCGGTTAAGGGAATAGGGTAGTTTACCAGCAACATTTTATGTTTTAACAAGGTAATTTTTTTTTTGACGAACGATAACTGTCGTACATTAAAACAGAATCAACTACTCTTCTGCATACCATTTTGAATTATTCGGATCTCAAGGTATGTTGATTTTGTTGAAGATCGGTTAAGGGAAAGGGGTAGTTTACCGGCAACATCTTATGTTTAACAAGGGTAATTTTTTTCTATGACGAAAGATAACTGCCGTAAATTCAATGAGAATCAAATAATGTTTTGCAGACAGCCCTGCATTGTTGAGTTCTCAAGACCTATTGGTGTCGGTGAAGATCGGTTAAGGGAAAGGGGTAGTTTACCAGCAACAATTTATGTTTTAACAAGGGTAATTTTTAATATGACGAACGATAATCGCTGTAAATTCAAACAGAATCAACTACGTTTTTGCATACCTTTTTGAACTAAAGAGATCTCAAGGTCTGTTGATTTTGTTGAAGATCGGTTAAGGAAAAGGGGTAGTTTATCAGCAACGTTTTATGTTTTAAAAAGGGTAATTTTTATGAGGAACGATAACTGCCGCACATTCAAACAGAATCAAATATTTTTTTTCATACAGCCCTGTTTTTTAGAGTATACAAGATCTATTGTTTTTGATGAAGATCGGTTAATGGAAAGGGGTAGTTTCCTGCAAAGTTTTATGTTTTAAAAGGGTGTTTACTGTGGCAAACGATAAGAGTCGCAAATTCAAACAAAATCAAATACTTTTTTGCATTCAGCTCTGATTTGTAGAGTACTCAAGATCTGTTGTTTTTGGTGAAGATCTTTTAAGGGAAAGAGGTAGTTTACCTGCAACGATTTTTTTTAATGAAGGGTAATTTTTTTCTATGGCAAACGATAACAGCCGCAAATTCAAACAGAATCAAACAATTTTTTGCATGCAGCCCTGAATTGTAGAGTTCTCAATACGTATTGTTATTGGTGAAGATCGGTTAAGGGAAAGGGGTAGTTTACCAGCAACGTTTTATGTTTAAACAAGGGTATTTTTTTTGGCAAACGATAACAGCCGCAAATTCAAACAGAATCAAATAATTGTTTGCATGCGCCCTGATTGTAGAGTTCTCAGGACCTGTTGTTTTTCGTAAAGATCGGTTAAGGGAAAGGGGTAGTTTACCTGCAACATTTTATGTTTTAAAACTGTATTTTCTATGGCAAACTATAACAGCCGCAAATTCAAACAGAATCAAATAATGTTTCGCATACAGCCCTGTATTGTAGAGTTCTCAAGGCCTTTTGTTTCTGGTGAAGATCGGTTAAGGGAAAGGGGTAGTTTACCTGCCACCTTTAATGTTTTAACAAGAGTAATTGTTTCTATGACGAACGATAACTGCCGCACATTCAATCAAAATCAAATAATGTTTTGCATGCGTCCCTGAATTATAGAGGACTCAAGACCTTTTGATTTTGGTGAAGATCAGTTATGAGGAAGGGGTAGTTTACCGGCAACATTTTATGTGATAACAAGGTTAATTTTGTCTATGACGAACGATAACTGCCGTAAATTCAGTCATAATCAAATAGTGTTTTGCATATGTCCCTACATTGTAGAGAACGAAAGGTCTGTTGATTTTGGTGAACATCGGTTACGAGGAAAGGGTAGTTTCCCAGAAACATTTTTTGTTGTAACAAGAGTAAAGTACTTAATTTTGATAAATAAAGTATCCTGATAAAAAAATCTTAATAATCCACTGTAGAAACGTAGATGAAATATCTATAAATAAAGTGGCTAGTTGAACGGGGTAGGGGTAATTTTCTATAAATGAAATTTATAGTTAAAGGCGGAGGGGATAATTTTTATATGTGTACTACGTTATCGGCAACAAAGTAGTAGTTTGTTGTTAAAATTCCTTTCCGGGCTGTTTGGCCGTAGTCCAATGTTTTCTGCAAAACCAGACGTTTCGGCAGTGGCGTCGACTGCCATCATCAGTGAAAATCGAGTGCGATAACGTGAGGTGGTATACGTTAGTGACCACAGTACTGTGGTTTAAGGCTGAAGCAATAAGTAGAAAGAAGTAGTTTCTATGGAAATATTTCATTTCGAATATGATTTTAAATAGAAATCTTAGAACATGGAAGTCCTGTATGGTTCTCAATACCGATATTTTCATGTTTTGATGGTAGTACAATCATAATCTGCCGTTATCTCGAACACGATTTTTTTCGCCATGACCATACTTCCATTTCCTTATGGAACATGGAAGTAAAAATCAGTTGTAATTTACTGCGAAATCATAGGGATGTCTGACGTCGAGCAAGAATTTTGTTACTTAACGTAAGGCAACGAATGAGTGTTTATTTACTTTAGACACCATTACTGCAACCACAACAATTCAACACACATAACTTTAACATAACCTTATAAGAACCCACTTCCTTACTATAATTCGTTAATTTACAGCTTGAACTGTTATTGGACACTGTAATGTGAATTGGAATTCTAAGTAAGCGTAACTGACTACAATGTGGGTTTCGGTGTCGCAATGGGCTACACGTGAAACGCACGCTCAGGAATGCATATACTGTTCTCAACACTAGCAGTACATGTGTCGACCTTTTAGGAATATCTGCGCTATTCATTATAGGTAACCAGCTTATTAAATAAGGAAAAATTATACTTGACCAGTGTAGTTCAATACTTGTCTTTCAAAAGATAATGTACAGTCCATCCGTTTCCGTTTCACTAAGAAACCTTCGGATTTACTCACCGAGATTTTTGAATGGCAAAAACGAAGGAAGTGATGCGTATTCATGGAATAAAAATAAAATTAATTATCTCTTTAGTCTTAAGTAAAGTGTTGCATTTTTAAACAAATCATTATTGTAGCCTATCAATAAATGTGAAAATTTTACTTATGAAAAATTAAACTATAATTTTAAAGAAATAATTCTTAGTTAATGTAATAATATTGGTTTTACAGAATCCACTAACAAAGCTGTCTGCCAAATTCAGTACACGCACACCATACGCCTATACGAGATTTACCCGACGAGTTCTTCACGCCTAAAGATTAAAACACATTCAGGTGCAACAATTACAAAACACGTAGGCCTAATTGTTTATAGCCCTAGAAAGCGTACAAATCAAATGTGTGTGATAAGTGCGTAGTGTATAAATGTAATTTTATAACAAAGAGTGAAAGACTAGCATGTAGAGAAACTGTCTCCTAACTTAGAGAGATTCGTAAACAAAATACAACGTTTGTAACTATAACTATTTTAGTTAAACTCAGAAATTCAGAGAAGGTAAACAGATTATTGTCCATTCCTTCGTCCTACGAAAGTAACAGTTAGCAGAAAGATTTACAAGGCCTACGTTACATACAAACCTTACATCGTGAAGCGAGTAGCAGCTGTACTTTAACTTTGAATAACCTATCGCTCTCTGGTTATAAGGCTACACCAACACTTCTTACTTAAAATCCATTCTTATAATAATTACTCACTTTTACTGAAACAGTTACAATTACTGATTAAATCTGTTGAATTTATTTACGAGCGCTGAAATTAGAATTTCAGTGGAATTTAGTCTTAAATTGTAGTAAAATTAATAAATATCGGTATGGAGAACCATACATGACTTCCATGTTCTAAGATTTATATTTAAAATCATATTCGAAATGAAATATTTCCATAGAAACTACGTCTTTCTACTTATTGCTTCAGCATTAACCACAGTACTGTGGTCACTAACGTATACCACCTCACGTTTTCGCACTCGATTTTCACTATCGGCAGTCGATGGCACTGCCGAAAAGTCTGGTTTTACAGAAAACATTGGACTACGGCTAAACAGCCCGGGAAGCATTTTAACAAAAAACTACTTCTTTTTTGCCGATAACGTAGTACACATATAAAAAATTCTCCCCTCCACCTTCAACTATAATTTTTAATAATAGAACATTACCCCCACCCCGTTCACCAAACCTCTTCATTTATAGATATTTCACGTACGTTTCTACAGTGCATTATTATGAGCTTCTTATCAGGATACTTTATTTATAAAAATTAAGTACTTTACTCTTGTTAAATCATAAAATGTTTCAGGTAAACTACCCCTTTCTCTTAACCGATCTTCTCCAAAATCAATAGACCTTCAGTCCTCTACAATTCAGGGATGCATGCAAAAAAAATATTTGATTCTGTTTGAATGTGCGGCAGTTATCGTTCGTCATGGAAACATTTCTCTTGTTACAACATAAAATGTTGCAGGTAAACTACCCCTTTCCCTTAACCGATCTTCACCAAAATCAACAAACCTTGAGTTCTCTACAACTCAGGAAAGTGTGCAAAAAATTATTTGATTCTCTTTGAATTTTCGGCAGTTATCCTTCGTCATAAAAAATTACCCTTTTTAAAACATAAAACGTTGCTGATAAACCAGACCTTGAGAACTCTACAATTTAGGGCTGTATGCAAATAATCATTTGGTTCTGTTTGATTTTGCGGTTGTTATCGTTTGCCATAGAAAATACCCTTGTTAAAACATAAAACGTTGCAGGTAAACTACCCCTTTCCCTTAACCGACCTTCAACAAAATCAACAGTCCTTGAGTTCTGTATAACTCAAAAAGATATGCAGAAGAGTAGTTGATTCTGTTTTAATGTACGGCAGTTATCGTTCGTCATAAAAAAAGTTACCCTTGTTAAAACATAAAATGTTGCAGGTAAACTACCCTATTCCCTTAACCGATCTTCACCAAAACCAACAGGTCTTGAGAACTCTACAATTAAGGGCTGTATGCAAAACATCATTTGATTCTGTTTGAATTTGCGGCTATTATCGTTTACCATAGAAAAAATCGGTATGGAGAACCATACATGACTTCCATATTCTAAGATTTATATTTAAAATCATTTTCAGCCAAACAGCCAGGGAAGGAATTTTAACAAAAAAATACTTCTTTGTTGCCAATAACGTAGTACACATATAAAAAAAATTATCCCCTCCCCCTTCAACTATAATTTTGATTTATAAAAATTACCCCCAGCCCGTTCAACTAGCCTCTTCATTTATAGATATTTCATCTACGTTTCTACAGTGGATTATTAAGATCTTATCAGGATACTTTATCAAAATTAAGTACTTTACTCATGTTACAACAAAAAATGTTTCAGGTAAAATGCCCTTTCCCCGTTTACGATCTTCACCAAAATCAACAGACATTGAGTTCTCTATAGCTCAGGCACATATGTAAAAAATTATTTGATTCTGTTTGAATTTACGGCAGTTATGGTTCGTCATATAAAAAATTACCCATGTTAAAACATAAAACATGAGATTTATAAAACATATCTAAGATTTATATTTAAAATCATTTTTGAAATAAAATATTTTCATAGAACCTACTAACGCTGGGGAAATCTGAGGAGCCAATCAGAGTTGGGCCTACCTGTCACTCTGCTGAATTTGGTGGAAAGCCCTGTCACTGTCGTCAAAGTATCAGCCTTGACAGGGTCCTCTTTTTCTGCAAAACGGGAGAGGCTTGAGATGGAGTGAGTGACATGGTCCCCACCTCAATGAAGAACCCATTGTTTTATAAAAATATATTTAAATTTTGAAAACTGAAAAAACTTTTCTTGTTGTAAATATTTATATTTTATAATCAAAATGACTTTATTTTTGTTACCTGGCAACAAAATTATTTTATTTTCAACAATTACCATTGTTTCAAAAAGTTTAAATAAATTTTCAAGTACTTTACTCTTGTTAAAACGTAAAAGGTTGCAGGTAAACTACCCCTTCCCCTTAACCGATCTTCACCAAAATCTAAAAGGCTTGAGTCCTCTACAATTCACTGACGTATGCAAAAAATTATTTGATTCTGTTTGAATTTGCGGCTGTTACCGTTCGTCATAGAAAATACGCTTGATAAAAAAACGTTGCTGGTAAACTACCCCTTCCCATTAACCGATCTTCACCAAAAACAATAGGTCTTGAGTACTCTGCAAATCAGGGCTGTATGCAAAACATTATTTGATTCTGCTTGAATTTGCGGCTGTTATCGTTTGCCATAGAAAATACCCTTGATAAAAAAACGCTGCTGGTAAACTACCCCTTTCCCTTAACCGATCTTCACCAAAAACAATAGATCTTGAGAACTCTGCAATTTAGGGTTATATACAAATAATCTTTTGATTCTGTTTGAATTTGCGGCTGTTATCGTTTGCCATAGGAAATACCCTTGTTAAAACATAAAACGTTACAGGTAAACTACCCCTTTCCCTTAACCGATCTTCACCAAAAACCATAGGTCTTGAGAACTCTACAATTCAGGGCTGTATACGAAACTTTATTTGATTCTGTTTTAATTTGCGGCTTTTATCGTTTGCCAAAAAAAAAAAATTTCCCTTGATAAAAAAAAAACCGTTGCAGGTAAACTACCCCTTTCCCTTAACCGATCTTCACCAAAAACAATAGGTCGTGAGTACTCTACAAATCAGGGCTGTATGCAAAAAATTATTTGATTCTGTTTGAATTTGCGGCAGTTATCGTTTGCCATAGAAAAAATCTACAGACACACACACACACACACACACACACACACACACACACACACACACACACAGACACTTTTCGGAAAACGACTTTTTTTCATGTTTTGAGTGTAGTAGAATCAGAATCTGCAATAATCTCGAACACGATGTTTTTTGCCATCACCATACTTCCATTCCTTAAGGAATATGGAAGTAAAATATCGGTATGGAGAACCATACATGACTTCCATATTCTAAGATTTATATTTAAAATCATTTTCAGCCAAACAGCCAGGCTGTGTCTTACCTGACTTTTTATTGCTGTATTAAATGAAAAATATTATATTACATTAAAATGAAAAAATTATAATTTTATTGCCTGGCAACAAAATTATTTTATTTTTAACAATTACCATTGTTTCAAAAAGTTTAAATAAATTTTCAAGTACTTTACTCTTGTTAAAACGTAAAAGGTTGCAGGTAAACTACCCCTTCCCCTTAACCGATCTTCACCAAAATAGAAAGTCATTGAGACCTCTACAATTCAGGGACGTATGCAAAAAATTATTTGATTCTGTTTGAATTTGCGGCTGTTATCGTTTGCCATAGAAAATACGCTTGATAAAAAAACGTTGCAGGTAAACTACCCCTTCCCCTTAACCGATCTTCACCAAAAACAATAGGTCTTGAGTACTCTACGAATCAGGGCTGTATGCAAAACATTATTTGATTCTGTTTGAATTTACGGCTGTTATCTTTTGCCATAGGAAATACCCTTGTTAAAACATAAAACGTTACAGGTAAACTACCCCTTTCCCTTAACCGATCTTCACCAAAATCAACAGATCTTGAGAACTCTACAATTCAGGGCTGTATGCGAAACATTATATGATTCTGTTTGAATTTGCGGCTGTTATCGTTTGCCAAACAAACAAAATTACCCTTGCTAAAAAAAAACCGTTGCAGGTAAACTACCCCTTTCCCTCAACCGATCTTCACCAAAAACAATAGGTCGCGAGTACTCTGCAAATCAAGGCGGCATGCAAAAAATTATTTGATTATGTTTGAATTTGCGGCAGTTATCGTTTGCCATAGAAAAAAAATCTACAGACAGACAGACACACACAGATAGACAGACAGACAGACAGACAGACAGACAGACACACACACAGACACTTTTCGGAAAACGACTTTTTTTCATGTTTTGAGTGTAGTAGAATCAGAATCTGCAATAATCTCGAACACGATTTTTTTTGCCATCACCATACTTCCATTCCTTAAGGAATATGGAAGTAAAATTACCCTTGATAAATATCGGTATGGAGAACCATACATGACTTCCATATTCTAAGATTTATATTTAAAATCATTTTCAGCCAAACAGCCAGGCTGTGTCTTACCTGCCTTTTTATTGCTGTATTAAATGAAAAATATTATATTACATTAAAATGAAAAAGTTATAATTTTATTGCCTGGCAACAAAATTATTTTATTTTTAACAATTACCATTGTTTCAAAAAGTTTAAATAAATTTTCAATTACTTTACTCTTGTTAAAACGTAAAAGGTTGCAGGTAAACTACCCCTTCCCCTTAACCGATCTTCACCAAAATCGAAAGTCATTGAGAGCTCTACAATTCAGGGACGTATGCAAAACATTATTTGATTCTGTTTGAATTTGCGGCTGTTATCGTTTGCCAAAGAAAATACGCTTGATAAAAAAACGTTGCCGGTAAACTACCCCTTCCCCTTAACCGATCTTCACCAAAAACAATAGGTCTTGAGTACTCTACAAATCAGAGCTGTATGCAAAACATTACTTGATTCTATTTGAATTTGCGGCTGTTATCGTTTGCCATAAAAAATACCCTTGTTAAAAAAACGTTGCAACTAAACTACCCCTTTCCCTCAACCGAACTTCACCAAAAACAATAGGTCTTGAGAACTCTACAATTTAGGGCTGTATGCAAATAATCTTTTGATTCTGTTTGAATTTGCGGCTGTTATCGTTTGCCATAGGAAATACCCTTGTTAAAACATAAAACGTTGCAGGTAAACTACCCCTTCCCCTTAACCGATCTTCACCAAAAACAACAGGTCTTGAGTACTCTACGAATCAGGGCTGTATGCAAAACATTATTTGATTCTGTTTGAATTTACGGCTGTTATCGTTTGCCATAGGAAATACCCTTGTTAAAACATAAAACGTTACAGGTAAACTACCCCTTTCCCTTAACCGATCTTCACCAAAAATAATAGGTCTTGAGTACTCTGAAAATCAGAGCTGTATGCAAAACATTATTTGATTCTGTTTGAATTTGCGGCTGTTATCGTTTGCCATAGAAAATACCCTTGTTAAAAAAACGTTGCTGGTAAACTACCCCTTTCCCTCAACCGAACTTCACCAAAAACAAAAGGTCTTGAGAACTCTACAATTTAGGGCTGTATGCAAATAATCTTTTGATTCTGTTTGAATTTGCGGCTGTTATCGTTTGCCATAGGAAATACCCTTGTTAAAACATAAAACGTTACAGGTAAACTACCCCTTTCCCTTAACCGATCTTCACCAAAATCAACAGATCTTGAGAACTCTACAATTCAGGGCTGTATGCGAAACATCATATGATTCTGTTTGAATTTGCGGCTGTTATCGTTTGCCAAACAAACAAAATTACCCTTGCTAAAAAAAAACCGTTGCAGGTAAACTACCCCTTTCCCTCAACCGATCTTCACCAAAAACAATAGGTCGCGAGTACTCTGCAAATCAGGGCGGCATGCAAAAAATTATTTGATTATGTTTGAATTTGCGGCAGTTATCGTTTGCCATAGAAAAAAAATCTACAGACAGACAGACACACACACAAGACAGACAGACAGACAGACAGACAGACACACACACAGACACTTTTCGGAAAACGACTTTTTTTCATGTTTTGAGTGTAGTAGAATCAGAATCTGCAATAATCTCGAACACGATTTTTTTTGCCATCACCATACTTCCATTCCTTAAGGAATATGGAAGTAAAATTACCTTGATAAATATCGGTATGGAGAACCATACATGACTTCCATATTCTAAGATTTATATTTAAAATCATTTTCAGCCAAACAGCCAGGCTGTGTCTTACCTGCCTTTTTATTGCTGTATTAAATGAAAAATATTATATTACATTAAAATGAAAAAGTTATAATTTTATAGCCTGGCAACAAAATTATTTTATTTTTAACAATTACCATTGTTTCAAAAAGTTTAAATAAATTTTCAATTACTTTACTCTTGTTAAAACGTAAAAGGTTGCAGGTAAACTACCCCTTACCCTTAACCGATCTTCACCAAAATCGAAAGTCATTGAGAGCTCTACAACTCAGGGACGTATGCAAAAAATTATTTGATTCTGTTTGAATTTGCGGCTGTTATCGTTTGCCAAAGAAAATACGCTTGATAAAAAAACGTTGCCGGTAAACTACCCCTTCCCCTTAACCGATCTTCACCAAAAACAATAGGTCTTGAGTACTCTACAAATCAGAGCTGTATGCAAAACATTATTTGATTCTATTTGAATTTGCGGCTGTTATCGTTTGCCATAAAAAATACCCTTGTTAAAAAAACGTTGCAACTAAACTACCCCTTTCCCTCAACCGAACTTCACCAAAAACAATAGGTCTTGAGAACTCTACAATTTAGGGCTGTATGCAAATAATCTTTTGATTCTGTTTGAATTTGCGGCTGTTATCGTTTGCCATAGGAAATACCCTTGTTAAAACATAAAACGTTACAGGTAAACTACCCCTTTCCCTTAACCAATCTTCACCAAAATCAACAGATCTTGAGAACTCTACAATTCAGGGCTGTATGCGAAACATTATATGATTCTGTTTGAATTTGCGGCTGTTATCGTTTGCCAAACAAACAAAATTACCCTTGCTAAAAAAAAACCGTTGCAGGTAAACTACCCCTTTCCCTCAACCGATCTTCACCAAAAACAATAGGTCGCGAGTACTCTGCAAATCAGGGCTGCATGCAAAAAATTATTTGATTCTGTTTGAATTTGCGGCAGTTATCGTTTGCCATAGAAAAACAATCTACAGACAGACAGACAGACAGACAGACACACAGACAGACAGACAGACAGACAGACAGACAGACAGACACACACACAGACACTTTTCGGAAAACGACTTTTTTTCATGTTTTGAGTGTAGTAGAATCAGAATCTGCAATAATCTCGAACACGATTTTTTTTGCCATCACCATACTTCCATTCCTTAAGGAATATGGAAGTAAAAATTATAATTTTATTGCCTGGCAACAAAATTATTTTATTTTTAACAATTACCATTGTTTCAAAAAGTTTAAATAAATTTTCAATTACTTTACTCTTGTTAAAACGTAAAAGGTTGCTGGTAAACTACCCCTTCCCCTTAACCGATCTTCACCAAAATCGACAGCCATTGAGACCTCTACAATTCAGGGACGTATGCAAAAAATTATTTGATTCTGTTTGAATTTGCGGCTGTTATCGTTTGCCAAAGAAAATACGCTTGATAAAAAAACGTTGCTGGTAAACTACCCCTTCCCCTTAACCGATCTTCACCAAAAACAATAGGTCTTGAGTACTCTAGAAATCAGAGCTGTATGCAAAACATTATTTGATTCTGTTTGAATTTGCGGCTGTTATCGTTTGCCATGTAAAATACCATTGTTAAAAAAACGTTGCAACTAAACTACCCCTTTCCCTCAACCGAACTTCACCAAAAACAATAGGTCTTGAGAACTCTACAATTTAGGGCTGTATGCAAATAATCTTTTGATTCTGTTTGAATTTGCGGCTGTTATCGTTTGCCATAGGAAATACCCTTGTTAAAACATAAAACGTTACTGGTAAACTACCCCTTTCCCTTAACCGATCTTCACCAAAAACAATAGATCTTGAGTACTCTACAAATCAGGGCTGTATGCAAAACATTATTTGATTCTGTTTGAATTTGCGGCTGTTATCGTTTGCCATAGAAAATACCCTTGTTAAAAAAACGTTGCAGGTAAACTACCCCTTTCCCTCAACCGAACTTCACCAAAAACAATAGGTCTTGAGAACTCTACAATTTAGGGCTGTATGCAAATAATCTTTTGATTCTGTTTGAATTTGCGGCTGTTATCGTTTGCCATAGGAAATACCCTTGTTAAAACATAAAACGTTACAGGTAAACTACCCCTTTCCCTTAACCAATCTTCACCAAAATCAACAGATCTTGAGAACTCTACAATTCAGGGCTGTATGCGAAACATTATATGATTCTGTTTGAATTTGCGGCTGTTATCGTTTGCCAAACAAACAAAATTACCCTTGCTAAAAAAAACCGTTGCAGGTAAACTACCCCTTTCCCTCAACCGATCTTCACCAAAAACAATAGGTCGCGAGTACTCTGCAAATCAGGGCTGCATGCAAAAAATTATTTGATTCTGTTTGAATTTGCGGCAGTTATCGTTTGCCATAGAAAAAAAATCTACAGACAGACAGACAGACAGACAGACAGACAGACAGACAGACAGACAGACAGACAGACAGACAGACATTTTTCGGAAAACGACTTTTTTTCATGTTTTGAGTGTAGTAGAATCAGAATCTGCAATAATCTCGAACACGATTTTTTTTGCCATCACCATACTTCCATTCCTTAAGGAATATGGAAGTAAAAAACCGTTGCAGGTAAACTACCCCTTTCCCTTAACCGATCTTCACCAAAAACAATAGGTCTTGAGTACTCTACAAATCAGGGCTGTATGCAAAAAATTATTTGATTCTGTTTGAATTTGCGGCTGTTATCGTTTGCCATAAAAAAAATCTACAGACACGTAGACACACAGACAGACACACACACACACACACACATTTCGAAAAATGACTTTTTTTCATGTTTTGAGTGTAGTACAATCAGAATCTGCAATAATCTCGAACACGATTTTTTTGCCATCACCATACTTCCATTTTCTTAAGGAACATGGAAGTAAAAACGTCTTGGAGACATTGGAGGAGGACTTCAGGAACTGCTCAGCAAGTTGTGTAATGGAGTACTGAGTTATGTTGATTCTTGTGACTTAGCAAGATATGTTTTTCGTGTTGCAAATCGCTTTACGAGACAATAAGGTACAAACGGTTTGGTTAGGTTAGACATTTAAATTACGCTGATGAATATTATTGTGTTCCGTCTAAGTAAAGAAATATCAGATAGAAATCTGGAAACAGATTTTTATTAGAATCTCTGTGGATTTTTATTTTAATCTACTTGCAATAGCATTTGTATTAATTGAGGAAAATTCCGTTATAATTATACAATAATTACTTCCACACGTAGCCTACGTAAATTACAATTATACGTTAGGTAATTTCTATTTAAGTCAGTCTGTTGTAGAAGTTCCTGATTGTTATTTTTCTATGTTACAGAATAACAATCTAATTACGCCATCTGTAAACTGTATAAATTAAGAGTTACCTGTTCGTATCTGACAATGTCAAAGAACTGAGCGATAAAAGTTATTCCGGTCTCAGTTTTGATTTCGTGAAATCAACGATTATGACAGACTAGAAATTTGCTTTCACGTTTTAAGAAAAAACTAATTTAAATTAGATTGTTTCTGCAGCGTGGTTCTATGTAGACGACGACAGTTTCTCAATTAATATTGTACACTATTGAAATATAAAAATGCTGCTATAGTGATTTGCTCAAATAATTACAATTTTCTTATACAGTCAACGTATTATATTGAGTCTAAACATATAATTCATTTTATTGATATTCCCTGAAATTTTCCATTCTTTCTTTCACACTTTGTTATTCTGCATGCGTCAATTCCCATTTCTGGCAACTCTGGATATATAAGGCTGGTAGTCGTGATGATGTTAACGAATGTATATTTTTAAGTGCTGTACCAAAAACACACACACACGTAAGATCTCTTTCGAATACACACTAAACAGGATACTTATCATTACTACTATAAACATACTTTTCAACAGTACTAATTGAAATTAATATGTTGTTTTACATATTAATTGAAAATAAATCTTAAGTGCTTGAATGGCACTTATCTGAATGATATTAATGCGAGCGTCTTATGCAACAGAATAGAGCTCGGCACGTGTAGGTAACATCCCTGAGCCGATAGCAATATTTGTAATTGAAACTGTTAATCGTTCATCTGTTTTCCTGTGTGTTCTGTAGGCTAAAAAGCAAGCTGTGATTGTTTAACGTTTGGGGTACATTAAAATAGAATGCTGTGTGATTATCACGATAGAAACATTGCCATATACTAATGTTAATGCCAATCTAATAATACTATAAGAATGTAATTTTTTTATGTTAAGACTTAAAATAATCATCGACACAGAAGTTACAGGTTAATTTGCACTTTAGTTATATTAGTCCCAACCGATTTCCTGACTCGTAATGTATCTAAAAGTCGTATACACTTTACAAAGAATACTTCTGTAAACAGGCGACGTCCCTGTAGCAGGTAGGAATCTGTATAAACCTCACGAATACTGTAACTCAAGAATTGTCAGTCAATAATCAAATGGATAACTTAGGCTGTTCAATGTTGAGATTGTATCTTGACTATTCATGATTTTGTTGTTGTTTTTTTGGGGGGGGGGGATAAGAAACAACTGTGTAGTTTCAAGATAATCAAGGAAACGCAGAAATAAAAATAACATCAGCGAATGATTACTTAAGCGACAAACCGCAGGAGTACGATGCCAGCCAGACAACACAAGGAGCACGTTTGATAACTAATGTGCAGCTAGGTACTGTCTAATGTACAGGTCGTCGACTTTTAAAACACTTCGCTATTAAAATTTTATATGCAATTACATTTTTTACTGGAAAAAGTACCAACCAACTACCAAACATCAGGTAACATGCCGAGAAAAAATAAACAATACTACTTGAAGAGCACAAAGCAGTTGGTTCTTCCCGTCATGAAGTCAAAATTTCAAACAAGCATTTTGTCAGCTCTGAAAGAAAATTCTTCAGAGTTCGTGTAAACGTTAATTCTACCGAAAGTGCTAAGTTCGAACACAACTCAAATACATGAAACTTGCTGAACATGTTGCTTTGCAGCACAATGAAATGTTTCGATCTCAGCACTCGACAATTTACAAATCAGCTGACAGTTTGCTTCACCAGAGGAATAACATTAAAAAATTTAAGGAATAACCTTAAACATTCGACCTAAAGAAGTCATGCAAAATTATTGCTCAACTAGAGAAACAAAAAATGTCAGAAGAAACTAATCCTGACATTAGTGGGTTTGGTGGCAACAAGCGGGTCAGGCAACAAAATTACAGTTTAAATACACAAAGACAATCGTTTACAACAATTTTTGTAGCTTAACGATTGTCCAACACGACCTAATGTAACACACAATAAATACCACTTATTTAACAGTGCCGCTATAAGTCATAGAAGTCACCCAATTACAGACGTCCGCACACAGTGATTAACAATTGTCACTTTACACTGTACTCACCTTGAATCGCTGTCTTAAAACTGAACTGGCTGCTTCGAAAACGGAGCATTTATACTTCCCCTGTGTTGAGTAATACGTGAAAAGATTTATCTGGATGCCACTAGAATAATCGACAAACGTCTGAATCATGTCTCTGGAAAGACCGAGTGCATTGCGTAATCCTGAAATCGTCCCTGCAATAATATTTCGCCATGTGGTCCTGATAGACTATCTTGAATTTCCATTGCCATTCTCGTTGTATCTGATAAAAAACATCATTGTGTCTCTTTCCCACACAGTATGGGCCTTCCCAGTTAGATTAAATTCTGGGGATCGAGAACAACAGCGCATTGTGTTATACAAGCAAGTCTTTTTCAAAACCCCGCACTGTTTCTGTGGATACCGTACCGCTTTTTCATTTTGTCCTGGTTACCTATAGTCGTCCTTTTGGTAAACGATTCATTTCTCAGAGTCGGTTCTCTAATTGCGAAAAATAATTATACGGTTCTTGGATCTAAATACGATGGTGATTCGAACATTATGTCCCCAAAAGACGAATCTCTCGCCCAAACACTAGTTTTGCTGGAATCATACCGGTTGTGTCGTATACTGATGATCTATTTTCCATTAGGAATATTGGTCTCATCTACAAGCTTCGATAGGTGCTGCTGATGTGTTCTGTTGATCCTCACAACCATTCCATCAAATTGATTTTGATCCCGGTAAAGTAATCGACGAACGTCTGAATGGTGTGTCTGGAAAGACCGAGAGCATTGCGCAATTCTGCCGCTAACAAAACGCGTGCAAAGTTTCACGTAGCCGTGCACGATATTTATCTCCTCAGCACAGCACCTCACAGCACCACCACTATACAAGCAAATCGTTTCTTCGGTTCCTTGTCTTTGTACTCGTATTCGTCTTTTCTTCCAACTTCTTGTTACCGAGCCGCCTCAGACCTTCATCACATTGTTTCTAAGACACACTGTTTTCACTCAGCTTGTCTCCTGCATCGTCCAGAGCCTGTATCAGACCAAACATGTAACATTTCAGCTGGTTACACTCCCTTCCTCTGTTTGTCATTCCATTCTGGTATCTTTTTGCTTCATCGATTATCCTTTCTATTTTTCATTCGAGAATCGTCGTTTATCGTTCTTGATGACTATGTTCTTAGACCGTCCAGAACTAGTGTTCTTGAGGATTCCGTTGACCTCTAAATCGAAGGTAACGTCGATGTTTGGTACTTCTCGATGAGCCGGTGGTAATTCGGTTAGGTCAAAGACTTCCAGAAGGTTATTGTTCTTTTGCCCTTCTCTCCCTCTAAAAACTTAAATGGTTACAGAGAGCTGGTTGTAAGATTGCGTGCTAGAAGCCTGAATTTGTTTGCAAAGTATTTTGGTAGTGCAGTCAACGATGACTCAGTTTCCAGCGACAGCGGAGCAACGTCTACCAATACCATTTCTTGAATAGTATAATTCTGATCTCTCGGCTGAGAATGGCCGCCAGCACAGCCGTACCATACGCAAATGCTTCGTCTGGATTTATGGAAAGTGTCAGCGATTTTCCGTTGAAAAGTTCAGCAGTAAGCGAGTAGAACCTCCGAGCAGCACCACGTCATGAACCGATGACTTGTCCGTCTTGCCATCGTTGAAAGCCTTCTCTACCGGCTAAAGCATGCTACTGAACAGGTCGGCGCAAAGTTCATCGATCCTGTCTCTGGATACCTTTGTATAGATGTCGATACCTTCGTGAAGATCGTCTATCTCAATGTTAGCCTCAGTGCTGGAAGGCAGCTTTCTTTTGGCTAGCTCCAGTGTTGTCCCTAGGTGACTCCTTCGTTGCTGTGAATGTCCTTAGTACTCTCGGGTTATTGTGAATCTGCTGAACGGGTTGTTCAGACAGTCTGTTCAAAACCGTCAGTCAATTGTATAAAGTAATATTTATAGATGTAGATGTATAGATATAAGTGTGTTTCGATTGTATGTGTTACTTGCAGATACGCACCGGTATCCACAATAATGTTGTATAATAAAGTGTTCAAATTATAATTATTATTATCAGTCTGATTGTGATTGATAAATATTTGGGTATCGCTGGTTAACTCCTTTAATATAAAAGTATTTCTCGCACTCCGCTAGTAACCTCCCCACTTACCATATGTGGATATTGTTGTTCTGTTAGGTGACTGCTCAGCTGTAACATACACGCTACATATACAAGTAGATATTCTGTTTGAATATCAAACGTGACTAGCATGCACAATAATAATAATATAACAGCTAAATAAAGTTCTGAGTTATTAGGAATATTTGAATTCTTCCGCCACCTTTTGATAGAACTAACTATGAAGAAATGAACTATTTTAAGTTTTGAAATTAAACTCTTTTTCCACTGGTAACGAAATGTAGAGGTTTATTAACAATTAAGAATGCTATAAAATCTTTTTAAAATTTAACAATCAGTTATTAATAATTTTACTGATAATAATTACAATGAACAAAATCAAAATGAAACTCTCCTTAGCCTCAAGGCTGGTAACCCTGTAGGTTATACAATAGTTTTTGTTTTGAGAGGTTATGTCCTCTTACATAAGTTAATTACCAATTTCGTGTGGTTCTTTTAAGTAACATGATGCCAGATACAAGATGTGGCGTTTTATAATGATATTAAATGAACAATTAATAAAAAACAAACAAACAAATATTAAAATAGAAAATTGGTACCATATAATAGATAATTATGGTATTATCGTACGCGGGAATTCGTACACAGTATGCAGTAGTTGCCTTGACAATAAACAAGTGCGTTGGCTTGCACTGCTAAAATATATTATTATATTTTAATAATTCACTGTGGGAATTATTTATTTACAAGAGAAAAAGTTATTAAAAAAAAACTCTTGTTATTGTTTTCATCTGGTTTGGATTATATGAGAACAGACTTGTGACAAAAAAGGTGGCAAATTACGGTTATGATTTTAAGGTTATCTCATAACGTGAATTGTTATTAGAGTTAATTATCTTGAGTATTGATTTCTTCTTAATCTAAGCATATACATATTATTTATAATAGTTCTGATGCATAACTATCAGTAGCATAGAATATTTTTTCGCATAAGAATTAAAATATTTATCTTCAATAATAAAAAATAAAAAAAAAACAACGTTAGTCAATTGTGCGACTATTTACTATGCTCGTATTTTGTAATAAGTACATTAATTGTGATTCCTTTAATTATGAAAAATAATTAAAATATTTATTTATCATGTTAAAAATTGCGAAATAATTCTTTCGTCAATTCTGATAAATTTCATCAGCATTATTATACTTCGCTTTTATTGATTAGCGTAGTATCTAAACAATAGGTATTTACAGAAATTTTTATTTCTGTTTTATTGTTAATTAATGAAAAAGATTGTACTCCCTGGTTTATTTTTCGCACAACACTCGCAAATACGATCGATATTGTACACTGATCGTATTTAAATCTTATTCACTCCGCACTGTACACACGTTAATGCTTGTGTTGTATTTAGGTTAAATGTGTGTTGATTACAGATCTTTACATGTCGCGCACAATTCAAAAATATAAACTTCTTCATATATCTGGTTCGCCGAGTGACACGTCCTGTCTAGTTGATGATTGATAGATGACTGTGACGCTCCTTCGGAACGTCTCCGGCTTGTCTGCCGATTTCCATTCATTCGATTGGCTGAAATGTTTGAACTCTCCGACCCAAAGTACCCTGGCTTATTAAAATTTTTAATTTTTTACCAATTTTGCGTTTGGGTTTGAGATTAACATGACGTCAGCACTGGTGCAAAAATTAATTAAAAAGTTTAAAATCGTAATAACTTTCTTAATATTTGTCTAATCGTTAGACGGTTAGTGTCAATAAATTGCGGACATCCTGAGCTTTAAATAAAGTCCAAACAAGATTATAATCCGTCCATTATTTAAATTACTATAGCGATTTTATCGATTTTTATGGTGCATCTTATATTTAATAAGTTTATTACACCAAACTTAACTAATTACACTAAAACACTTTTGATTAAACGATCTGAGTCTATATCTCAACTTGTTTAATACAAAATTTGGGAATAATTGTTACCCAAACAATGTCTGGTCATGGCGTCTTTAGCGTCCATATTTGATTATTCACAATTGTCCTTAAAACTATTTTTCCTTATCTAATAACACTGATATTGTAATCTAACAATAATATAAATGTCTATTTACATGGATTTGTACTTTAGTATATGTACAGGGCTGTGTTTCATATACTATTAGCATTGTTTCACCACTCTCCTATCTCTTTTCTTAAAATTGTCACTTTATTTATGGTTTTTCTATATAAGGTACCTTATGTTATAAATGCAACTAGTGTACAATTATAGTACCTAATTCATTTCATATATTTGTTAGCTTTTAGCTATCTGAGAACCCTTCAATTTCTATTAATGGGTTTGTTTACATTATGTCATGGCATGGTAGTCAGTTATTTTTGATAGAAACAATAATTAAATTGTTATTGCTATACTTGACATTGATTCTCAAAGTAGTATCAGACATTCTTCTGATCCTTGTTAACATTTTTATCTACTTTTAAACAAGTTTGTATGTTGCATTTTGCATAAATAACTTGCTACATATCGTTTGTTTACATTCTGATTCCACCATCATGGTCATTCAGTTTTTAATAATTTATATATAAAATGACTATTCTCATGGTTATGGTCTGTTCTCATAGTAGTGTTAGGTGTCCCTCTTACTACTGGTAACACTCTCATTAATCTTTGTTCAAGTTTTAATAAAGTATCTTGCTTAACTAGTTGGTTACATTGCCTCTGCTTACTTCTGGCTATGTATTCATAGTCAGCTAGTTTACAATATTTTGGTTACAAAACTATTGTCATTATACTTATAATCTGTTCTCATAGTAGTACCAGATGTTCATCTAACTACTGGTAATACTTTCATTAATCTTAGTACATGTTTTAACACTGTATTTTGTTTAACTAATTTGGCATACTAGGTTCCATTTCTTCTAGTTTTGTGCTATCATATTTGGTCTACTTTATTTGTAGTGTATTTCACCATAATACACTGTTTATTAGGGTGTATCATTACTTGTAATGAATCCTTGATTGCCACAATTGTTAATGGTTATTTGGTTAAACTAACATGTATGATTTTTTGTTTCATAGGTGCCTTTCCTATGGGGTTATGTAACAATGTACAACATATTCTAATGCAGCATTTTGCTACTACTAACATGACTTCAGTATGGTATTCTATTACAATATTTTAATTGTTTTAATACACATGTTTACACTACTTCTTCTTAAACAATAATACAAATATTCTTGAACTAATGACAATATCTTTCTTGTCATTGTTTGTAACTAGTTTCTGTCACATTTGTTTGCTATTTAACAAACTACTTTTGTTTGTTATTGTTCTTTCTCTGGCCTTTCTTTGTATTGTATTCTGTTTTGCCGTGGCATTCAGTTACATTTCTTTTGAAATTTACAAAGATTTTTTATTGTCAAGTTCTATGAACAATAATATAACTGTTCTATCTTATATTGTTTGGTGGTCTTATGATTATCTATTTGGATCACAATCTTCATTAAATTAGTCACACTAACTGTTTGTGTATTTTTGACTATTTAAACATTGATGTTTCCACTATGAAAATAACACATTTTCTTCCATCATAAACCTTATCACTGGAATTGTTTGTGGGGTTTATTAGGTTAAAATTAGTTAACTGGTCACAGGTTTTCACACTTATATCAAGTACTCACTATAATTGTTTGTGATTTCTTAAATGTTAAACACTGTTTCTTCACAGTCGACAATCACTATTCTTTTGGTTACTAGTATTGTCTCTAGTACACTTGATGAATGATTATTTCTTGTATGGTCTATCCATTTTCTTCTCTCTTCATGTTATGTTTCCTTGTCCTTCTTCCTCCCTTCTTCTTTAGGTTTGAACGCCTTCTTCAATATTTTCATTGTAGTAGTCGTTGTTTCATAATATTCATATTTGTCAATATATATTAGTTTGTCTGCCATCATTGTGGTTGCTCTTGAGTTGTTTCTTCCTTTTATTTGGCCTAGTTATTTTGATGATTCCCCTCACTGTTGGAATCTATTGGTAGTCATTTTGATGATTCCCCTCACTGTTGGAATCTATTGGTAGTTATTTTGATGATTCCCCTCACTGTTGGAATCTATTGGGCCTGGTTACTAACATTTTATTTTGGCTCATGGTTATTTTCTTTCTTCATTTCGTGTATGATGCTGCTATGTTACACTTTCTCCTTCATCGTTGGAACTTTACACTAATATATCTGTAGATACACACTCTTTTTTCACATAGTTTTACTTATCTAGAAATACTTTCATGCTTTCCCGTCACTTGACGTTATATTAGCTTATTTTATGTAACTACCATATTTGGTAACGTTACAATTGACGAACGTGTCAATAATTGCCTATAATTATTTTAGGTTAAATGCGGCTGGTTTCTCTCCAACGAATGCTTTAACAATCATGTTAATTTTGAACTTATGAAGTGAGGAGACCGTGTGCTGTTCAGGAGCTTTACACCTGCAATTGGTGCATTCATGTCGCTCTCTCTGATTTTGGTATTCCAAGAATCTGCTTGACGATGGCGACGTTTCCCACATTTGTAACGTTTGGTCATCTTGACTTTTTCCCATGGTTCAGAAATAGTTATGGTGTTATTGACCTTTCAAATTGCTTTTCTTGAATGATCCCTTTATTTTGCACGTTGTGACGATAATGTGACATTGGAGTCGTCTGACTACAACGTTACGACATAAATTTGTAAATGTAGGTTGCCGACTTGGCTGCAAACTGCAGAGCGTGAACAAGAGCGTCTGACAAAATTGTAGTGCCATACCATTCTTAACATTTATTGTAATTTACTATCTCTAAGGTAAATCATTAATAAATGTAAGAAAAGCAATTCGCGTCCGGAAGTCGTCCGATGCTTTAGGATAAGCCAGTCTAGTCAATCGATCGACGCTTGTTTCAAACATTTGGAGGCTCTCCTCGGAACGCTGTCGCCTCGCTTTCGGTTGAACACGATACACATCGCACAGATGCTGGTCTCCGTACAGTAATTCCATAGCTTTTATTAATTTTCCGTAGACGTTCTGGCCGTCAAGTGGTAATTTTAACAGCTCTGCGGCAGACACTTTTGTAGCGAGAATGTGTGAAAGGCCTTTCTCTTCTTCTGACTATTTACTTAAGCGAGCGCCAGCTTCAAATTGACGAAGGTAAGTAGCTTAGTGAGTACTTAAATCAAATGTTGAGGCCTTAGTGTGAACTGAGGCCCACCACAGTTAATGTCGCTTTTTCATTGCTCTTATATTTTGAATATGTTTCAACGTTTATTAATGACCTTAATAATTTACCAACTGTTTCTTTCATTTAATTTTCGACTTTAATTTTTATATTAGATTTTAATTAGATTTGTAATCGAGTCTTCTATACTAGATACATATCTTTTCATATTTGACACAGATTTTTCTGTTTCAGATATCCTAGCAACATATTTGTTCCTCTCACCTCGTAACAAACCGACTTTGGAGTGTTATTTTAATACGTAGGGCGTAAAATACGTTTCTTTCCTTCATCTGGTTCTGCTCTTATATAAACGCCTTAACGTTTTCTGCTTCATGGTTAATTCTTTTTTTTGCTGCTCCTCTGTTTCTTTTTCATTTTTACACTTACTTTTTCGTTCTGGTGTTGCCTTGCTGCCGGCAACAATGCTTTTGCTGATCCTCTGTTTCTTTTCTTTCAAGTAATGCAAATGGCTTATCTAGAAGACCATGTTCAGAAGATTACAGAACTTTTCCATTATGCTTAGAGCCAATTCTAGTTTTACCTGCCACGGGCGTATTTACGGGGGTGGGGACGAACGGGACCCAAAGGTTGACGAATTTTGTTAAGCTCTTCATTTTTAGGCTGTTTTATTATTTTTTCAACTGTGCGCACTAATATAACAGTAAATATTTTTTTTAAGTATACAAACAGGTTTATTACACAGATTTAGCGTATATAGGAAAATCAATTCAGTGCAAGTAGCCTATCGTGTAAACAATATTTCTATAATGCGTATAGGCATGTTACTGTAATGCGTTGTAGCGTTACATATATATATATTTCAATCACTTTCTGCTACACTCCGTTTCTTGATGTATATAATACTATAATACTTATAACTAATTTACCTCAAGATATATTTTTTTTTTCCTTTAGGAACATGTTTCGGGAGATCCTGTTCTCCCATCTTCAGCCTTCGCCATCTTGCTTCTGGTGCAGTATTTGTGTGTTGGCTTCTGGATGTTATTAAGGTGGTTTGTTGGTCTTTGGTCCTTCAATGTTGCATTATTGTGTGTGGTTGTGGTATCTGTTTTTGTATTTTGTGTATTTTCGATGTTGAGTGCTTTGAATATTGTGTCATGTTTTGTATTGATTTGTATTTGTTCTGGTATTAATTTGTTTTGTGTTTTATATTTGTAAATCTGTAACATTTGGGAAAATTTACAGATTTACAAACATAAAACACAAAACAAATTAATACCAGAACAAATACAAATCAATACAAAACATGACACAATATTCAAAGCACTCAACATCGAAAATACACAAAATACAAAAACAGATACCACAACCACACACAATAATGCAACATTGAAGGACCAAAGACCAACAAACCACCTTAATAACATCAAGAAGCCAACACACAAATACTGCACCAGAAGCAAGATGGCGAAGGCTGAAGATGGGAGAACAGGATCTCCCGAAACATGTTCCTAAAGGAAAAAATATATCTTGAGGTAAATTAGTTATAAGTATTATAATATATATATATATATATATATATATATATTATGTCTTATCGGGTGACACGTCTTTCCTTACGTGAATGGGTGTTACTCTTATTATACTCTTAGATGAGCTTTCCTAATTAAGCCCCACTGTTGGGTTCGCCAATTTATGGCTTATCGGGTACGTACGTCTCGTTCGAACCCCGCGATGGAAACCAATTTATAATGTAACTCCTTCCTCTCTTGTAATTAATGTGCCAATTTATTATGTATCTTATTTTAGTATGTGTTATAATATTGTTAATTATATCTCCTTTCTTCTCTATTTAATATAATTATATTAATGTGAGTGAATATTATGTGTATAGGATGTAATTCGAAATTTTCGCTCAAGCCTATTCTGTGTTGAAGAGAATAACAGAAATTTTTATTGTATTCTCCTCTCTTTAATACCTAAGCAGTCCGCGAATAGCGCTGTGGTTCCCAGACAATGGAAATTTGTAGGTTAACCCACCGCGTACGGTGATTATTGGTTACACTCTTTACTTATCTTATTTCTTATTCACACTCCATTAAATCTTATATAAATGAGAAGATATTGACATTCTGAAATGATTCTTTATTAATATTTGATATTTCTTGTTCAACAAAGTTGTTTCTCTTACGTTAGATACGAAAGGCTATAAGTCAGAAGTAATCGATTATCGATCGGATTCAAGGTTTTATATTAATTTTAGTTATGATTTTTATATTTCTTTAAATACAGGGCGTGAAAGTTCTTTCAACTGTTAGTAAGATCAGAAAATGCATAAATAGGAATACAAGGTATTACAATATAGAGTTAAGTTTTTATTAAATAATATTTAAAATAATTGTATTTTACCGTGCGCTTGGCATCGTTACTCGATGAGGCCGTGTACAGATAACCCTTTCGTCTTGACAGCAACAGATCAGCATGCAGATGAATTTGCTCTCGTTAGTCTACGTTCCAAGTTGAAAATAAAGTTTAATTCTTGGTCCTGGGATGATGCAGAAATACTGTTCCTTTTGTTCACCAATGTCCGAGTTTTGTGTTACGTGCTTCGACGAAATTCGAATCCAACTACGTTTTTTCTATTGGATTGTGTAAACTGCAAGTTCCAATGTAATTTGGTGTTTATTTTCGTTTCGTTTGCGTTATAGAATTATATCACTTTACGCAGGTAGTTATTTCTCTGGTTTTGTTAATTGATTAATTTAACATTTGTTCATTATCTGGAATTTGGCAATCCGAGTTCTTCCTTTATTTTTCGTTACTTTGTGTATCGTTTTTATATTGTCCAATTATATAATATGGTTAACTGCTAGTGGACCAAATTATTGCGATTTATTATTCATTTATTTTTAAATTTCTCTGTACTTTGTATTTAAATTAAATTAAATTTTTTCTGAGCATCTCTTAGCTAAACTGTCTTCGTTCATGTAAAATTATCCAATAATCAAATCAACAAATTCTATATACCTTGTCGTCCCTAGCAACCATTTTTTTTATTCTTATTCGATATTATGTTATATTATAATCATTTCATACAATGTTCTTCCACTCATCAAAATAATCCCTTTCTAAATTTCCATTATATCCGAATATAATCTTACTTATGGCTTGTTTACTAATTCTTATATATTTTATCCAATAATCAAATCAACAAATTCTATATACCTTGTCGTCCCTAGCAACCATTTTTTTTATTCTTATTCGATATTATGTTATATTATAATCATTTCATACAATGTTCTTCCACTCATCAAAATAATCCCTTTCTAAATTTCCATTATATCCGAATATAATCTTACTTATGGCTTGTTTACTAATTCTTATATATTTTGCTGTCTTTTACTCTTAGTCTGTTTATTTTAACAGATATTATTTTTCAGTTACCAAACATTATCTATCGGTATCATTGCACTATGGCATTATAATAGTTTATTTAATTTGAGTTTATTTATTCGTTATTGTCAATTATTATTAACTTCTACTAACTCATTAGATTGTATTTAGTATTTGTTACTAATTTCTCTACCTAACCTTCCTGATCTGACTTACTATATAATGTTATTGGTTGTTAGGCCTATCATTATACCTTGATCTACTTCCGAATTTAACTTGTTACTATCTGCAATATTATAGAATCTTTTATCTATTTATGATATGGTGGTATTAAACTCTTTTGTATCTCGTTAACAATTATAGCCTTTTTATCCAAGTTTACAATTATAATCATCTTATTATCTAAGTACATGTATACAAATAATTAACTCTATAAAATCTAACAAAAGCTTTATCGTGACCTATGGATAACACATAAAATGAAATTAATTAGTAATCAATTACTGAGTTCAACAACAGCTCTACAATGGTAAATTAATAACACATAATACTTAATTAACTGAGAATCTATTAACAGAAAACTTTCACTTGTTAACACAAAATATAACATCACTATCATGATAACAATATAACATGATACAATTAATAACAAGTACTTTTGAGTAACTTAAGTCATACACCATTTACTCATTCTCATCTACTTTGCAACATCCAGTATTATGAAACAGTCAAAATTAGTTTTTTACATTATGTGTCAATGTCTGTTATTTACCTCTCACTGAACCTTGAGGTTTATTATTATTAACATTATTACTTTCTTATCTTTTTTACCTTGCATTCTTATTATATTTAAACAATCATGGGTTGGGTTTCTGACCTTTTACAAGTGTGGATAATTAATAAATTTTCTTCCCTATACTAAATCTTATAATTTTATTACTTCCATGTTCCTTAAGGAAATGGAAGTATGGTGATGGCAAAAAAAATCGTGTTCGAGATTATTGCAGATTCTGATTGTACTACACTCAAAACATGAAAAAAAGTCGTTTTTCGAAAAGTGTCTGTGTGTGTGTCTGTGTGTCTGTAGATTTTTTTTCTATGGCAAACGATAACAGCCGCAAATTCAAACAGAATCAAATAATTTTTTGCATACAGCCCTGATTTGTAGAGTACTCGCGACCTATTGTTTTTGGTGAAGATCGGTTAAGGCAAAGGGGTAGTTTACCATTAACGGTTTTTTTTTATCAAGGGTAACTTTGTTTGTTTAGCAAACGATAACAGCCGCAAATTCAAACAGAATCAAATAATGTTTCGCATACAGCCCTAAATTGTAGAGTTCTCAAGATCTGTTGATTTTGGTACATATCGGTTAAGGGAAAGGGGTAGTTTACCAGCAACGTTTTATGTTTTAACAAGGGTATTTCCTATGGCAAACGATAACAGCCGCAAATTCAAACATAATCAAATAATGTTTTGCATACTGCCCTGAATTGTAGAGTTCTCAAGACCTTTTGGTTTTGGTGAAGATCGGTTAAGGAAAAGGGGTAGTTTACCTGCAACATTTTATGTTTTAAAAGGGTATTTTCTATGGCAAACGATAAGAGCCGCAAATTCAAACAGAATCAAATAAGTTTTTGCATACAGCACTGATTTCTTGAGTGCTAAAGACCTATTGTTTTTGGTGAAGATCGTTTGAGGGAAAGGGGTAGTTTACCAGCCACGTTTTTGTTTTATCAAGGGTATTTTGTATGGCAAACGATAACAGCCGCAAATTCAAACACAATCATATAATATTTTACATACAACCCTGAATTGCAGAGTTCTCAAGACCTGTCGTTTTTGGTGAAGATCGGTTAAGCGGAAGGGGTAGTTTACCTGCAACGGTTTTTTTACAAGGGTAATTTTTTTCTATGGTAAACGGGTAAACGATAACAGCCGCAAATTCAAACAGAATCAAATGATGTTTTGCATACAGCCCTGTATTGTAGAGTTCTCAATACCTATTGGTGTTGGTGAAGATCGGTTAAGGGAAAGGGGTAGTTTACCAGACACGTTTTTTGTTTTATCAAGGGTATTTTATATGGCAAACGATAACAGCCGCAAATTCAAACAGAATCATATAATATTTTGCATACAGCCCTAAAATGTAGAGTTCTCAAGACCTGTTGGTTTTGGTGAAGATCGGTTAAGGGAATAGGGTTGTTTATCAGCAACATTTTATGTTTTATCAAGGGTAATTTTTTTTTTGACGAACGATAACTGCCGTACATTAAAACAGAATCAACTACTCTTCTGCATACCTTTTTGAATTATACAGAACTCAAGGTCTGTTGATTTTGTTGAAGATCGGTTAAGGGAATAGGGTTGTTTACCGGCAACATTTTATGTTTTATCAAGGGTAATTTTTTTATGACGAATGATAACTGCCGTACATTAAAACAGAATCAACTACTCTTCTGCATACCTTTTTGAATTATACAGAACTCAAGGTCTGTTGATTTTGTTGAAGATCGGTTAACGGAAAGGGGTAGTTTACCGGCAACGTTTTATGTTTTAACAAGGGTATTTTTTCTATGACGAACGATAACTACCGTAAATTCAAAGAGAATCAAATAATTGTTTGCATACAGGCCTGAATTGTAGAGTACCTAAGACCTGTCGTTTTTGGTGAAGATCGGTTAAGCGAAAGGGGTAGTTTACCAGCAACGGTTTTTTATCAAGGGTAATTTTTTTCTATGGTAAACGGGTAAACGATAACAGCCGCAAATTCAAACAGAATCAAATGATGTTTTGCATACAGCCCTGTATTGTAGAGTTCTCAATACCTATTGGTGTTGGCGAAGATCGGTTAAGGGGAAGGGGTAGTTTACCAGACACGTTTTTTGTTTTATCAAGGGTATTTTATATGGCAAACGATAACAGCCGCAAATTCAAACAGAATCATATAACATTTTGCATACAGCCCTAAAATGTAGAGTTCTCAAGACCTGTTGGTTTGGTGAAGATCGGTTAAGGGAATAGGGTTGTTTATCAGCAACATTTTATGTTTTATCAAGGGTAATTTTTTTTTTGACGAACGATAACTGCCGTACATTAAAACAGAATCAACTACTCTTCTGCATACCTTTTTGAATTATACAGAACTCAAGGTCTGTTGATTTTGTTGAAGATCGGTTAAGGGAATAGGGTAGTTTACCGGCAACATTTTATGTTTTATCAAGGGTAATTTTTTGTATGACGAATGATAACTGCCGTACATTAAAACAGAATCAACTACTCTTCTGCATACCTTTTTGAATTATACAGAACTCAAGGTCTGTTGATTTTGTTGAAGATCGGTTAACGGAAAGGGGTAGTTTACCGGCAACGTTTTATGTTTTAACAAGGGTATTTTTTCTATGACGAACGATAACTACCGTAAATTCAAAGAGAATCAAATAATTGTTTGCATACAGGCCTGAATTGTAGAGTACCTAAGACCTGTCGTTTTTGGTGAAGATCGGTTAAGGGAAAGGGGTAGTTTACCAGCAACGGTTTTTTACCAAGGGTAATTTTTTTCTATAGTAAACGATAACAGCCGCAAATTCAAACAGAATCAAATGATGTTTTGCATACAACCCTGTATTGTAGAGTTCTCAATACATATCGGTGTTGGTGAAGATCGGTTAAGGGAAAGGGGTAGTTTACCAGCAACATTTTATGTTTTAACAAGAGTAATTTTTTATATAACGAACGGTAACTGCCGTAAATTCAAACAGAATCAACTAGGTTTTTGCATACCTTTTTGAACTAAAGAGAACTCAAGGTCTGTTGATTTTGTTGAAGATTGGTTAAGGGAAGGGGTAGTTTATCAGCAACGTTTTATGTTTTAAAAAGGGTAATTTTTTTATGACGAACGATAACTGCCGCACATTCAATGAGAATCAAATAATTTTTTGCACCCCCTGAGTTGCAGAGAGCTCAAGATCTATTGATTTTGGTGAAGATCGGTTAAGGGAAAGGGGTAGTTTACCTGCAACATTTTATGTTGTAACAAGAGAAATGTTTCAATGACGAACGATAACTGCCGCACATTCAAACAGAATCAAATATTTTTTTGCATGCTTCGCTGAATTTTAGAGGACGGAAGGTCTGTTGATTTTGGAGAAGTTCGGTTAAGAGAAAGGGGTAGTTTACCTGAAACATTTTATGATTTAACAAGAGTAAAGTACTTAATTTTTATAAATAAAGTATCCTGATAAGAAGCTCATAGTAATCCACTGTAGAAACGTAGATGAAATATCTTTAAATGAAGAAGTTAGGTGAACGGGGTGGGGGTAATTTTCTATTATTAAAAATTATAGTTGAAGATGGAGGGGAGAATTTTTTATATGTGTACTACGTTATCGGCAACAAAGAAGTAGTTTTTTGTTAAAATTGCTTCCCGGGCTGTTTAGCCGTAGTCCAATGTTTTCTGCAAAACCAGACTTTTCGGTAGTGCCATCGACTGCCATCATCGGTGAAAATCGAGTGCGAAAACGTGAGGTGGTATACGTTAGTGACCACAGTACTGTGGTTAATGCTGAAGCAATAAGTAGAAAGACGTAGTTTCTATGGAAATATTTCATTTCGAATATGATTTTAAATATAAATCTTAGAACATGGAAGTCATGTATGGTTCTCCATACCGATATTTTATGTAACGTCGAGGACCGTATTTCTGTTATGTTACAATATATATATATATATATATATATATATATATATGTATATATATATATATACGATACGATATTATATAAGTACGTTTAGCATAAGTATATGTATCAACCCCTGACTGAGGTATGATAACGTGCTTTCGTATATAAGTATGACATATGTAAGATTTACATAATAAAAATGATATAATAAATATACGTTAGGTATAAGAAATAATGTAATAAATATAAGTAGTATTTATTTTTAAATAAATCAAATATTGTACGTAAGCATGCATATGGAAACACATAGCTTTGTTGGTTTTTAAAATGTAACGAAGGGGAGCAATTGACACGCGCTAACTCGCAGAGGTGACGTCAGAACGACATGCGGTCGCCTGTGTATCAGTCTGCGTGTGTGTGTGTATGTGTACATGTGTAAATAACAGACAGGTTAAATTATGCAAACGAGGGTGGAAGATTTCACACAGTTTTTTAAGTACTGTACGTGAACCATAAGTCACACGAATCAGCGACATATGTAAAAACATAGCTGACGCCTGGCGCTTCAATTTGACGTTAAGTGGTCATTAATCGTGGGAACGGTTCAGACACCGTGTGAAATATTGCCATCACTGCCATAATTTACACAGCGTAACATTCAAAATTTGCATAAATAAGGTTTAATATTATACCGAACGATTGGTGTAATAATATTTATAAAAAAAAGTGTGAGCTTCATAGAAAGACGCGTAGGTTGAAACTAACGATTAAACCGACGCGCCGGCCTGTTCAATGTTGTCAGAACAGTTTCCAACAGGAATTCCAACGAGGCAGCAGTATAAAACCCCAGCGAGCGACACACTCTTTCTCAGATCAAGTTTATTTAGTACGAGGAATCCACGCATCTCGTCACCGTAAATTTTACAAAGTTTTAGTAATGTTTTAAACGGTAGTATATAAACTGAAGTGCGATGAAACCAGCAGTACGTCGGTGCAGTTATTAAAGAACTCGAGTGATTTGAAACAAACTATATAAATGAATCTACGAGAGTTGAAACTATATAAATGAATCTACGAGAGTTGTAACTACATAGAACTTCTAGACAGCTACGAGGAACAAGAAAGAAGAGGACGAGGAACTAGACAAGAAGACGAGAGGATGCAGGGACAGCACATGCAGCGACACCCAGCCGTATATCATCACGACTAGAGGTCCACGTCAGAACTCAGCATCCAGGAGACGGAGCGAGGAATTCAACGACGCAGAGACAGAGGAGCTGATACCGAAGAGGATCAACAAACTCGAGAGTCCAGATGACGGTAACAACAAAGTTAAATGGGTGCAGAAAAATAGCAGGTGAAGTCGAACTTTTATTTAATATTATAAATGACCCTGAAGTCTATCGCCAAAAGCTCTAGTTTCCATATTCAAGTTTACAAGAATGTTAATATATTTTTAGATTTGAATAATGAACATATATTTGTTCAAAAGATTATTGAGTATAACTGTAGTAATCTCTTAAATAAATGGTCTAGCAAGAACCATATTATTTTATTATATTTTGTAATTGATTAAATGAGTAATTTTAAATATGAGAATTACATAATTAGAAGATTGTTAATTAATTGAGACATTAAAAATAGAATCAATTAACGTAATAAATGTTCTCTATTAACATTTTAATAAATATTTTTATTAATTGAAAGTTTTATTTAAGTGGTATATATTGAAAACCACGCTTGTAAAGACAAGATCAATAATTTAAATGTTATACGTATTAATCACGTTCCTATAATATTTATATGTGTTATATGTATATGTCTGTGTACTATTTCAGGTCATATATAATTTGTGTATGTGTATACTATGTCTTAGAAATTTAAGAAATAAGAGTTAAACACATTATGAGTACATTATATTCAGATTGAATATAAGGGTTCATATAATAAGTAACCCGCATTAAACATTTAAATAACATGAGAATTTGAATTTAATTTTTGAATAAATCAAATGAATATACTTTTCTTAAAACAGTCGTACTAATTTCACAACCAGTACTAAATCCTCTGTACTCTTTACTTGTAAATTAAAACTTATAACGTTATTCACGTGCTTATCCACACTCAACCAACGACCAAAGCCTGCGACCCAGCCGGGGAACATCAAGGTAAATACTGCTGAAGAAGAGTATACCTCCGAGACGTGGGTAATTGCGCGCATATGAGTAAGAGCGTATGTGTAAAAGTAAGTGTATAAAAATAACGTTGTATAGTAATTGGCGCTCCAAAATCGTGAGGCTCAGCAAACAAAAATAAATTTATGTACGTTAATTATTGTTGTGTCATAATTAATGGCGTTTTAAATGTGTTGCTAAGTAAATGTTAATTATCATTACAAGTAAATGGCGCCCTGGTAATAAATAAAGTCTAATAAATAATTAGCAAAAATATTGTAAGAAAGAATTAATAGTCAATTTATGTAATAAATAATATTACAAATTGTTATATAAGTACAGAGAGAAAAAGAGATGTGAAATTAATACTGATAAATACAATAATTTAAATAAAGAAATATAGAGTCACGGTTGACCAATAATAAAAATATAATTCATATAACGGATTAGTTAGGACACAGTAGTCTACAAAAAAATGCCGAAGCAACCAACAATGGACTTCGAAACGATGTTTAAACGACTTCAAGAAGAGTTGAAAACGAATAGTGAAAAATTAGAAAATAAATTAGAAAGTAGCAGTGCAGAACTAAGTGCAAAATTAGAAAAAGTAGAAAATAAATTAGGAATAGTAGAAGATAGTAATACGAGATTAGAAACTCAAATAGAAGATAGTCGTAATAGATTAGAAATTACTATTGAAGAAGTGAAAACTCAATTAGAAAGTAATATAGAACTCACGAGGAAAACTACCCACCACTCCATGGAAATTAACAATATGAAAGATGGACTACAAGAGGAGGTAGAAAAACTACGAGCAGAAGTCAAGAGACGACCCAGTGCTATGATGATGTGTGCTGCAAAGGTAGACGATCGAGAGAAGATCAGTTTTAAAGGTAATAAATGGGAGACTCCCATAGAATTTTTACATAAGTGTGAACGAGAAATGGCAACAATAGGAAGCAACCTTAACGACAGAGAACGTATAGAATTTGTAAGTCGACATTTCCAGGAAACAGCATCCAAATGGTATACGATTGTTCGGGACCAAACAGAAACTTATGAACAGTTCAAGGCATCGTTCGAAAATCGTTACTGGAATATACATACCCAGAGAGAGGTACGAGACCAGCTGGAGTATGGGCGGTATTACGTCAACAGCAAACGTTCCATGGAAGACATAATACAACTCGTCGAACGGTGTAAGCATCTTAGACCAAGTTTCACGGAGCACGAATTAGTATTAAAATTAAGCTACCATTTTGACAGACACATTAGACTTGCCGTATATACCCAAGGAGTTAAAACCATAGAGGAACTTCTTATTCTTGTAACGCCATCATCACAGTTTGTTAATAAACAATAGGAAAGAAGAGATACCCAGCCGCAGCAGCAGCAGTACTCTACACAAAATCCAATTGTTAAACGACCTGCACACACAGGAGCTGCGCGCCACCCTAAATGATACAAACAATCCACAACAGGAAATAACGGTATCCAAAACCTATTGTCCTATATTAGGGGGGACAATAAACAATGTAAATATGAGGATTTTCGTTGACACTGGAAGTGAGGTATCCGTAATCAGCCGGACCTGCATCAACCGGAACAAAACCATTTCAAACATGCACCAGTGTTACCGATTAACAATTATTACATAACAACGGCGACAAAAATTAAACAGATTGCCACCCAACAAATATATGTTAATTTTAAGTATAATGAACTTGTATGCGATATTCCTATGATAGTAGTAGTTAAGCTTACATATGATTGTATCATAGGTATCGACGTATTAAATAAATTAGGAGCAGTTATTAATTTAGAAAATAATTCAATGACATGCAAAGTTGAGGGAGGACTCTACGAAATTAAATTTGATGAAAGTCAGAACAACGTGGAAGCAGAACAGGAACCAATCGTTATCTCCAGACCAGCTGTAAAACACGCTGCAAGTAACATCAATATGCAAGAGGACAATCAACACGAAGGGATAGAATTAATAGAAGAGTTGATACAGGAATATCAAGATATATTTAGCGACGTTCCTACAATTACGAATGCTTATGAACACAAGATTCAGGTCACCGATCCTACTAAGTTCGTACGAAGGACATATCCGATTCCCATTAAATATGCGGAACAAGTCGAAGAGGAAATCAGAAGAATGTTGGATAACGGCGTAATAGAGCGGTCCAACAGTAGTTTCATCAATCCTCTCGTTGTCGTCAAAAAGAAGACGGACGAAATAAGGCTGTGTTTAGACATGAGGAATCTAAATAGTGTCGTCGAAAAGGATTTTGATTGTGCACCGAATATAGAAGAATTATTTAACAAGTGTCAAGGAGCAAAATATCTAACCAAGTTAGACTTGACTTCGTCATTTTGGCAAATTCCCATTCGTAAACAAGATCGCAAATACACCGCATTCCTGTACAAGAACAAAAGCTACCAACATCGAGTAATACCCTTTGGATTGAGTACAATCCTCGCAGCAATTGTAAAGTGTTTGGAAAATGCACTAGGACCAGAGGTGGAACCATACACCATGATCTTCGTGGACGACATCCTTGTAATCTCAACAACGTTGGAAGAACACCTTCAGCATCTGAACACTATATTTCAAAAGTTCAGAGACGCTAATCTCTCTTTGAAGTTAGCGAAGTGCGACTTTATTAAAACTTCAATAAAATTCTTAGGTCATAAAATATCTGACAAGGGAATACAAACAGACCTTTACAAGCTACAAAGTATAACGGAGTTCCCAAGACCCAAGAACATAAAAGGGTTAAGAGCATTCCTAGGAGCACGGGTTACTACCGACGTTTTTCATCGTTATATGCGGAGAAAATTCAACCACTTCTAGAACTCACTAGAAAAGAAAGTAAATGGAAATGGGAGGTACATCATGAAGAAGCGTTCCGTGAAGTAAAAAATCTATTTCTACAGAACATTATGCTGCATCATCCACAACGGGAAGGACGATATATAATCTACGCAGATGCCAGTGACTATGCAGTAGGGAGTGTCCTGTATCAAGAAGATAAACACGGAGAGCTACGAGTTATCGCATACGCCAGTCGAGTCTTCAAAGGAGCAGAAAAACACTACTGTACGTCAGAAAAGGAAATCTTAGCGATAGTATACGGCTTGAAGCAGTTTCGTTATTATGTGTATGGAACACACTTTGAGATACACACGGATCATCAAGCGCTTTCATTTTTATTAAGTTGTAAAGCAACAAATGCACGACTAATGAGATGGATACTGGCCATACAAGAGTATTCATTCACAATAAAATATTGTAAAGGCTCGGATAATATAACTGCCGACACATTAAGTCGTTATCCACCACAAGAGACACAAGAAACTCATGAAGCTAAGTGGAAGGATGTGAAAATATTAAATATTACATATCAAACAGATGACAGAGTTAAATATTTGCTAAATAACATAGCAAGTGAACAAAATAAAGATCCGCAGATAAGTCACTTGAAGTTATCAACACTATCTAGTAGATATACGATAAAAAATAGTATATTGTGTAAACACGTAAATTATGATTGGAAAATAGTCCTATCACCAGAGATGCTAAAAACACTAACTATACCATGGCATCAAAGTTTAGCACATGCGTCTGCTTTAAAATGTCATTTAGCTTTGAAGGAAGACTTCATTTTGAATAATATGTTTAGAAGAATAAAAGCTATCTTAAAAGGATGCTACGAATGTCAAACAGCACGACATCCGAATCTTCACACATACGTAGATATGCAAAATATAAAGACACAGGAAAAGGGAGAATTAGTAGCAGTAGACTTCCTGGGCCCATTTCCGAGAGCTATTCACGGGGGTACAAAGCACATACTTGTATGTATAGATGTGTTCACCAAGGCAGTTCGACTCTACGCTATTCCAAGACCTACCACAAAAAGTGTACTGAATGTCATACTACGCAAATACGTACCGAAGTATGGTCAAATCAAAAAGATATTGAGTGACCAAGGTAAACAATTTTAAAATAAAGCATGGACGGAAACGCTAACTCAGCACGGCATACAACCAGTGTCAACGTCAATACGACATCCACAAGGAAACCTTACTGAAAGGGTAAATAAAGAGTTAGGAAAACATTTACGCATCTACTGTAATGAACAACATAACCGATGGGCAGAGTACATATCATTTTTTTGAACAAGCTATAAATGCTACATACAGTGAAGCTACGGGATATACACCGGTGGAACTGGAAACAAATAAAAGGCCTAATAGATTCTGGTCGAGAAACATTGACAAACTTCCAAACCAAAATCTACAAATTCCATTAAGTCACAAGTACGACAATGCGAAGAAGAGGATGAAAAAACTTGGAGAAAAGAGGATCGAGAGGTTCAACAGAACGCACAAACTCATCACATTCCATGAAGGAGAGAGTGTGCTACTAAGAAGTAATCCAGTGGGAAAATGAATCTACAATACAGCAAAGAAACTATTCAGACTGTACGAGGGACCCTACTTATTACAAAGGAGAAAAGGACGACACACATTTATCGTCTACGATCCAACAAGAAACAAGATTATTGGAAAGTACCATGCATCAGCGTTCCGTAAATTCCATGGATAAATGAATTAATAAAGAGTCAACTTATAAATCCATGGGAGGGACGTAATCCACCCAGGGAAAGTGAAAAAAATTTAATAACCCTTATAACCACTAATTGTGAGTTGTAATAAATAATAAAATAAATTATTTCTGAGTAAAGAAATAAAATTTGAATAAAATTCAAATTTTATTTTACCCAGCAGGGAAATTTATGCAACGATACGTTTAGCATAAGTATATGTATCAACCCCTGACTGAGGTATGATAACGTGCTTTCGTATATAAGTATGACATATGTAAGATTTACATAATAAAAATGATATAATAAATATACGTTAGGTATAAGAAATAATGTAATAAATATAAGTAGTATTTATTTTTAAATAAATCAAATATTGTACGTAAGCATGCATATGGAAACACATAGCTTTGTTGGTTTTTAAAATGTAACGAAGGGGAGCAATTGACACGCGCTAACTCGCAGAGGTGACGTCAGAACGACATGCGGTCGCCTGTGTATCAGTCTGCGTGTGTGTGTGTATGTGTACATGTGTAAATAACAGACAGGTTAAATTATGCAAACGTGGGTGGAAGATTTCACACAGTTTTTAAAGTACTGTACGTGAACCATAAGTCACACGAATCAGCGACATATGTAAAAACATAGCTGACGCCTGGCGCTTCAATTTGACGTTAAGTGGTCATTAATCGTGGGAACGGTTCAGACACCGTGTGAAATATTGCCATCACTGCCATAATTTACACAGCGTAACATTCAAAATTTGCATAAATAAGGTTTAATATTATACCGAACGATTGGTGTAATAATATTTATAAAAAAAAGTGTGAGCTTCATAGAAAGACGCGTAGGTTGAAACTAACGATTAAACCGACGCGCCGGCCTGTTCAATGTTGTCAGAACAGTTTCCAACAGGAATTCCAACGAGGCAGCAGTATAAAACCCCAGCGAGCGACACACTCTTTCTCAGATCAAGTTTATTTAGTACGAGGAATCCACGCATCTCGACACCGTAAATTTTACAAAGTTTTAGTAATGTTTTAAACGGTAGTATATAAACTGAAGTGCGATGAAACCGGCAGTACGTCGGTGCAGTTATTAAAGAACTCGAGTCATTTGAAACAAACTATATAAATGAATCTACGAGAGTTGAAACTATATAAATGAATCTACGAGAGTTGTAACTACATAGAACTTCTAGACAGCTACGAGGAACAAGAAAGAAGAGGACGAGGAACTAGACAAGAAGACGAGAAGATGCAGGGACAGCACATGCAGCGACATCCAGCCGTATATCATCACGACTAGAGGTCCACGTCAGAACTCAGCATCCAGGAGACGGAGCGAGGAATTCAACGACGCAGAGACAGAGGAGCTGATACCGAAGAGGATCAACAAACTCGAGAGTTCAGATGACGGTAACAACAAAGTAAAATGGGTGCAGAAAAATGCAGGTGAAGTCGAACATTTATTTAAAGACTGACCGCGCACTGTGGTTTTAATGTTTTAATCATTCTAAAACTATATCATCGTTTGATGATATACGAACACACTTTTAAGATCTGAGGATGGGACAAGTGTCCCGAAACATGTAAACTTTAGAGTGAAGACATTGTTGCAGAAAGTCACACACGGTAAGTTACAATATATTTGACTCTCATCTTCAGCCTTCGCGATCTTGCGTCTGGTGAAGTATTTGTGTGTTGGCTGGATGCTATTAAGGTTGTTTGTTGGTCTCTGGTATTTTAAAGTTGTATTATTGTGTGTGATTGTGGTATATGTATTTGTATTTTGTGTATTTTCGATGTTGAGTGCTTTGAATATTGTGTCATGTTTTGTATTGATTTGTATTTTTTCAGGTATTAGTTTGTTTTGTGTTTTATGTTTGTATATTTGTAAATTTTCCCAAAATTTGTTCATTATGACGCCTTTGTGTGGTATATGTTTTATTAGTGTCACATTGGTTATGTCTGGGAATTCATGTCCTGTGTTTATTGCATGTGTGGCGAAATTGGATTTATATATTTCAGGTTTTTTGTATGCGTTTAGGTGTTCAAAATAACGTTTTTTCAGCTGTTTTTTTGTTTGTTCTATTTAACATTTATTGCAATCTTGGCATTTAATTTTGTATATACCGTTAGTTGTTGTATTATCTTTGTTGTGTGGGCTATTTAGTTTTTGTAAATTATTCTTATTCGTTTTGTATGCTATTTTTATATCTGTGTTTTTAAATAGTTTTGTTAGCTTAGTCATTTTAATATTTATGTATGTGAATGTGGCCCATTTTTTGTTGTTGTTATTATTTATGTGTTGTACATTTTGATTAACTCTTAATTGTTCAGTTTTTATTTTATATTTGATTTTATTTTCTATTTTGTTTACAATATTTTTATTGTATCCATTTTCATAACCAATTTGGTATATTATATTTCTTTCTTTGTCAGTATCTTGTTTGCTTAGGGGAATTTTGTACTTTCTGTTAAATAACGAATAGAATGCTGCCATTTTATGTTGTGGTGGGTGGTCAGAATGGTTAGGTATAATGATGTTGGTAGAAGTTGGTTTTTTTATATATTGCATATTGTAGTTGTTTCTTGTGATGGTTATGTCTAAATAGTTGATTTTGTTATGTTTTTCTTTTTCTTCTGTGAACTGTATTTTTGGATGTATGTTATTGATTTGTTTTAATATGTTATCTGCATTTGTATTCGAGCACGCCTGGCTCAAGTTGTAGTGATACCGACGCACCGTGGGATAGCGGCAGAACACCTAAAGAATGTGATGTTTGTGGTGTAGGGGAATACCCTATGGAGTTTCTAAAAGAACTAGAAGAAATTCGTACGGAATATTATCCAGGTGAATGTATTAATTGGGTCGCGAGGCACCTTGAAGGAGAAGCGGCTATATGGTGGAAGTTGGTAAAGAACGAGATCATAACATTTCAGCAGTTCCAGGATGTATTCATATTCAAATATTGGAATCAGTTAGTTCAGGGGGCGGTACGTGACCGTCTGGAATACGGCAAATATAGGACAGATAGCGGGCTAAGCATGATTCAGTATATGGAAAAATGAATTTTACAGAAGCGTCAATTAATTCCGCTGATTTCAGATAAGCATTTAATCCGGAAAATCGCACTACATTATTGCCACGACATAACAGTAGCAACGCTTACGAGAGGTGTAAGTAATATTACAGATTTTCAATATTTATTGATGGAATTTTGTAACGTATTGCCGCGTTACAAATCCAGGGAACCCATCATAATTAAGCTCCGTCAATTAGATGGGCTGCCTACGTTGTAACAAAATGTATCCACAAATAATTAACTTAACAAATTTACTTACTAACTGTGTAAGGAAACAAGGGAAGGTATACTATTGATTTACGCACTCATTATACGTGTGTGACAAGACGACTTCTCTTTATTTAACATTTAAAAACATATACTGACAGATCCCATGACATTACGAATTAAACTAAAGTTATTTGAATGCTTTCTTTAAACTTTGGGATCAAAATTGATTTTATTTAGCTATACCTAGGATCCGGGTAACCTTCGGTATTTAGTCATTAAAACTTTTAGTTATACTCAATTCATGATATTAGCTTGCAAGACTTTCTTTAATTTAACCATTTGAAGAATGGTATTATTACTTGAATTATACTACGATACATTAACATATAAACTGTTACAACGTATGATGTTTGAATAGTTACATTAAAATTCTTAGATTTAATCTTTTAATCTTTACAAAGTTAATAGTCTCTGAAAAGTCTCTTTTAAGGTGTGTTGTGTAACAAATATTAGTAACCCTCGATAGACAGGCTATCGAGTCACCTTTAAATTGGTGTGTAGAAACCTCGTCCTGGGGTGTCCGTCTTGGGAATCCTTAATAGCGCCGTCATCATCTCGGTCTGGTCTTCGTCATTAAAGGGCTCAAAAGTCCGCAGGGTAGATTGAACCTTCTACGATGGTACTTGTAGATTCTCGGATGTCCTGATCTGCATATTCTGTCGGGTCTACTAGAGTTTGTAATTTCTGGTAGTTCACATCTCCAGGTATGATGTTGGAAGTGTTGTTAGTTCTTGAAGTTAGCAGTCATCTTGTTTTACACCATTTTTATATTTCGTGTTACACTTTAAGTCTCTTGTTTTTTTTACATAACTATACTGATTAATACATAACATATGCTTTCAGCAGCAATTTCTTGTATACAACATTAAGGTAAAACAAAAGTATCGGCAACATAGTGTAAGAGCTTTTGCTCGTACGTCTGTACTGCATGAAGTCAACATAGCGAGAGAGCGAATTTCTGCTCCCTTCGACTGGTACCTAACAAATGGTAGAGGGGCAATTACTGCGCGAGAATATAGTCCCTGTCTCTCTTTAAGTAAACATTTTTATTTATACAAACTATCCCTAAATAAATATACATAATTTAAATAAGTTGTTTTAGCGACTATCTGTGTCTTCAGATTTTTAATTATTAACATTAGGTTTTTTATCTTATTCTAAATTACAGAAGACTCGGAAAACATGTCGAGTCCGGAATTAACAGGTCAGCGCCTGACAACAAGCAAGGGTTAAATACGACAATAATAACTATTTACAATATGCTTTCTTATTACAGTATCTTTGGGCTTATTAATTACTTCTTCCTCTCATACTGAGTACATACAGGTTTTTATGTTATTATAGTGAGATTTAAATGGCTTAATAGCTCGCAACCTTAATTTTTAAAATTTTTTATTTTTTGATTATTGTTACAATTTAAATCGTCACATACTCCACCGCTTAATTTGCACGTTACGGTTGAGTTTTTTTTTTTTTTTAACTTCTGGGGACTTGGAGTATGAATGGGGTCAGTGTGTGTAATTTCTTTCACATAGTTGTTGGACACTTTACAAAGTTGTCCACATAGTTATTTCATATAGTTACAATACAGTATACTTTATATGTTCTTATTAACTACCTTTTTTTTTATACATACTATTTACACTTAATATTTACACAATTAAAACACAAAACTCTTTCTTATCTCTATCACTTAAATCTACTACCAGTTTTTTGTTTCTGGTTGTCTTACTCTCTCTTCTGTAGAGTAACTTTCTAAATCTTTACTATTTAGAATTCTATCTTGTCTTCTGTGAGTCCTAGGTAACTCATGTAGTTAAAGAGTGTTAGTACCCATCTAGTTAATGAGTATTCATTAATGTATGCTTTGCAGAACTGGAACTCAGGTTGATCAGGCCTCGTTTCCAAACTCTACGTTTTACATTTTTCCACGTGGTTTCAGAAATATAATTTTCTTTACTGCCTAGTATTCCCTTTTCTATTTCGGGTTATACTATTCCGTCTCTTCTTCTTATACAACTTTAGCTGTGAAATATGCGTTCTCCGCACATATTTCTGAGTCGCAGGTTCGCACAGGGCTACTGTAACGGGAGTTAGGTACTTCTGGATTTGGTAAGGGCCACACCATCGGAATGATAGTTTAGAGGTGGTCTTATCAATCGCACTACTAATGGGGTGAGTCTTGTACATTACTAAGTCACCTACTTGGTACCTGACTGAATTGCTATGATTACCTTTCTCGTGGTATCTTCTGGATTTTTCTAAGCTTGCTCTTAAGTTAGAGCGGGCTTTGTTCCATATTCGCTTTATCTGCTTATCCGTTATTTGCGGAGGCAGCAGATCGTGTATATTCCATCTTGTGGACAAAGGGTGGTTTGGTCGGTACTTGTATAGTAACTCGAAAGGGGTCGACTTGTGACCTTCGTGGTAAGCTGAATTAAAAGCGTATTGAATCCAGGATAGGTTTTGGTCCCACGACGTGTGATCGTTCGCATGATAGGCGATTAGCGCAGATTTGAGGTTTCGTAGATACCTTTCAGCAATATTGCCTTGCGGTCGATACTCTGTAGTGGTTATATGGTCTATCCCTAACTTGAAACACATATTCTTAAATTCTTTTGCTTTAAACTGTGGACCGTTATCAGATACTATACGTACTGGAGTACCGTAGTCTTTAAATAGTCTTTCCTGTAGTATTTTAACAGTTGTCGACGCTAATGCTCGTCGCATGAGATACATCCACACAAATTTGGTGAACGAATCTACACAGATCAGTAACATGGTATTTCCTGATTTGGATCGTGGATACGGACCTGAGAAATCTAGATAAAGTTTCGAAAAAGGAGTCTTTGGGATTTCTGAAATCAATTGGCTTACTTGAGTATTCCTGGCTGGTTTACTGAGGGCGCATAATGAACATTTCTTTACGAAGTTGGCTATTTCGCAGTTCATATTGTTCCAATGATATTCCTTTCGAATACGATGTATCGTCTTATTGATTCCCATATGGGCTCCTATGGTAGATGAATGGAAGTATTCCATCAGCATGGGCTTAATTACATCCGGGGCTATTATTCTTAATTCCTTTCCGTCTCTTATCTTGAGACACAGTACATTTTTACTCAATACGTACTTCTCGGATTTAATACCTTGGGTAAGTTGTTCTATAATAGGCTTCAGTAAGGGGTCTTGTTGTTGATACAGGGCAATGTTTGTAAAGGCAAGGGGGAATTCAGTAATTACGGCGTTAGCACGTGCTATTTCCGGCTTCACTATGTTTTCGGAAGTTTTAGTGGGTAACTGGAACATACGGGACAGGGTATCAGCGACTACGTTTTGCGTACCTTTTATATGCTGCACTCTGAATTTGTAGCAGTTTAATTTTAATATCCATCTGCCAATTCGTCCTAATTGTTTAGGGTGATTCAATAACTACGACAACGCCTGATTGTCGGTTTCCAAAAGGAATTCTTTATGTTCTAGGAAGGGTTTAAACTTCTCGAACGCAAAAACAATTGCTAAACATTCCAATTCATATGCGGAATACTTTCTTTCTTGATCGCTCAGTGTTCGTGATGCATAACTAATTGGTAGTCTACAGTTATCAATCTCTTGGTATATCACTGCACCTAACGCTACACTGGAACTGTCGGTTTGCACAACGAATGGTTTTGTGAAATCCGCTAGTTGCAAAACTGGGGGAGATATAATACTTTCTTTAAGTTGCTCAAACGCGTTTTGATGTATTGAGCTCCATTCGAACTTCGTTCCCTTCTTTCGTAAGGAGTTTAGGGGTGCTGCTATTTCGGCAAGATGGGGAATATATTTGTGGAAATAATTCACCATACCCAAAAATCGGGCTATACCTTTTGCATCTCGTGGGGGTGCAAATTCTCTAATAGCGCGGGTTCGTTCGGGGTCAATGCTCACCTTTCCATTCGCTTTCACGATGTGACCTAAGAAAGAAAACTGCGGGACGGCAAAACTTACCTTATTTGGGTTCACCGTTAATCCTGCTCTTAGTAACCGAGATAACACTTCACGCAAATGTTTGAGATGTTGTTCCATTGATTCACTGTATATAACGATGTCGTCCAAATAGTGATACACATATTTAAATTTAATGTCGTGAAATATCTTTTCTAATAGTCTACTACATACGGAACTTCCTTGAGATATTCCAAAGGGTACCCTAGTAAACTGGTACAAGTTAAAAGGAACTGCAAACGCGGTTAGACGTTTTGATTCTTCTGAAAGAGGTATTTGGTGAAAAGCTTGATTCAGATCCATTACCGTAAAGACCATAGCTTTAGTGAAATAATGAAATGCACTATGGATGTCTGGAAGAGGGATTGATTCAAATTCTATTCTTTTATTTAATTGCCTATAGTCTACAACTAGTCTGTGTTTATCTTGTCCTTTTGGTACTAAAAAGGAGGGTGAAGAATATGGGGAGGTAGAGGGTTCTATAACTCCTTGGTCCAACAACTTGTTGATATGGTTTCGCATTACTTCCATCTTGGGAGGCGACAACTTGTACGGAGGTAGTCGTATTACTTTCTGATCACTCAGATTAATTTTATACTCTATTAGGTTCGTAAGTCCTAGTTTAGGTGTAAGAACCGAGGAAAATTCTTTTATTAGTTTTAGTATTCTCACTCTATCTCTTCTTTCTAGGTGAGATAAATCTGAGTCTTGGTGTATTACATGTGCAGTAGATGAACAATGTTTATCTTCATTACTATCAAATTTATGTTTCCGTGTTCGGTCAAATCTGAAATAAAATACTTGCTCGTAGATGTCAAGAATCATTCCTGTCTTACTAATAAAGTCTGCACCTAATATTAAATCAGGTCCTAATTCTTTACATACTAACATTGTAAACATCCAAGTTAGGTTTTTTATTTTTACCTTAACGGTAATACTCAGGTTTATATTTATTTTACGTTTATCAGCGGTAGCACACTTTATATTCACTGGTTGGTTCCGTTTTACTAGATGATGTTTAGCTAACATGTCCGCTAATTCTTGGCTGATTAAAGTTCTACTAGATCCCGAATCAATTAAGGCGATGGTGGATGTAACGCCTAAGTCAACTCGTATTAATGGTAATAGATTTTTACTCCATTTACATTTATTAATCGCATTACATTTTTCACGAAATTCTCTCACATAGGGATCGATTTCTTTCGCACCTTTTTTTTTTACGTTGGTTATAAAATATTTTATTTTTATTATTAGTTTCTTTTCGTTCACCCGATTTAGAGTAGCTGCGGAAGACACAGGATTTCGGGTCTCCCTGCCTTACATGTTTTTTAAATTGGGGTTATTCCGTTCCAATGGCTTACTTTTGCACTCTTTCCTTATGTGCCCATATTTTCCAAAATTATAACAGGTGGGTTTTTTGCGAGGTGGGTACTTGGTTTCCGCTTTATATGGGTTTACACTTAACTTACCAGGTTTGCGCACATGGTGAGGTCTACTAGAAACTTGTCTTTCATACGAGGTTGTTACATCAGGCAATAGTGCTCGCAATTGATGTCTATTAGTTCCAGCGGTTTTCATTGCTTCTCTATTTTGATCGGAGTACCATACATTTGAAGAATGGATACTGCACTGTTCTAGATCAGCTATTGTATTGGGTCTATTCATCAATGATAGACGAGACCTTTCTTCAGGTGACACTCCTACTAAAATGGTGTCCACCAGTTGTGTTTCATTCCAGTCTACACGTAGTAGTCGAGATGACTCCCTAATGTCGGAGATGTAGTGAGCTAATCTCTCCTGATGCCCTTGTACTCGGAGTACTGTCTTTCTTTTTATTTCCTCATAGATGCCGGTGGGAATAAAGTATTTTATTATAGAGCTATGTAGCTCTTCTACTGGGAATGTAGAGGTTAGGGCTTCTAGGACACGATTTTTCAACGGGGGTTTACACTTTGGTAACAGAACTTGCAAAATTTGCCAGTCATTCAACTGCTGTAGATCCTTTATCTGAAGAAGATAACTAATGAATGTTAGTAATTTGGAAACATTTAAGCCATCTGTATACGGGATTTCGGTTAAGATTTTCTCCACAGGATGAGTCATTTTACCGTATAGGTCCGCGTTATAGTTCATAGGTGTAATTCCTCGATGAGGGCGATTGGATTCATTGGAGGTGGTGGTCAATTCATTATTTCCGGGACGAAGCTGAAAATGCTCGGGAGGAGGGGCATTTACATCTTTATCAGTATTTTGTTCTTGGTTCGCTTGCACTTGCGATACGATGGGTGAGTTCCGATCCGTGTTAGGCGGAGGTAAACCAGTGGTGGGGGATTGTACTGGAGAGATGTGTAATTTCATTAATGACTTCTCTATTTCGTCCATCCTGAATGAGTCGGATTTTCGTCTTAAATCGTTAATAATTGAAGGTAAGCGGCGTAGAGCTTCGTCTGCTAGGTTTTGTACGTCAACAGGTATTTCTGTGAGATTCGGCCAGATCGACAAATTTTTTATTCGCCTGGTTAAATGCTCTATTCTCTGGGTAGTCCGCAAAATTATTGCCGGAGATTTCTCGTCTTGGAGGGTTTGAGACAATAAGTATAGTTCACTATACTTGGCATTACAAATTTCTTTCTCGCTTTCATAATCGAGTTCGCTTAGATAGTTTAATTGCACGGGGGCATCAAATCCACATTCGCGAATTGACCTTCGTAATTCCGCGACTGTTACATTAGCATGGGGTAGTCCACGCAAAAGAGCTTCGTAAGACAGCTCGTCTTTTAATAACAAATCCGGGTTGAATTGGGCCATTTTTGTTCTAACACATTAGCACGTACTTAAAATTAATACTACTACACTACACATATATATAATAAATTCTTAAGTAATCAATTTACATAAATCAGAAAAGAACAATTTCTCTTCTAAGGGAGAGACAGAAATTCCACACACATATTTATCAAGTTAAATAGCCGATCAGCTGTTTACTGGAATGTAGGTCACCCTCTGTATTTAGTTAACAAAGGAAGGTTGAGCGTGTGTGAGAGTGAGGTTTGCTCTTATTGTTCTCTACACAATGCGATTGAATAACACCAACGACCGGTATAAACAAGAGAAGGGGAGCGCAGACGCTAGAGTGAATCTTATTCAACACTACGGACTATTATTACGCTTGATAAACTTTGACTCCGTTCATTCATATATTTTCCCAATTAAATAAATTAATATTTTGTTCACAATTACAAATTACGAACTTCTACTTAATTACCTGGGTCTACATTACATACTGCTCGTGTGTAATGACCATTATTATTAACAAACTTATTTTCACTTTTCTTTTATTTAATTTATCTACGACACATACTATGCATGTCCAACATATACTGTGCAGAATGATTCAGGAAACAACAGGTTACGGATTGTCGTAAACAAACCTGTTTCAGATTGTCCAGTTGACCAAAATTGTAATGTTTTGTCAAAATTCATGTATGCAAGTAGGTACCTGCATATAGCTTATTTGCATTGTACGACGCTAATGATATTTCAACTTATACATACTATCATTTACGTAACTTAGTAAAATATTAAATATGTTTTGAAAATTAAAGTTACTAAGGTAACTTTCTGAGTGCATAGATAAATAACTGAATATACAAATTATCTAAGCATAGTGATGCAATTTTGTTTACATGTCACAAGTGGCGCAATTTTGTTTGTGACACTCTGTACACAAATAAAACTCTCTCCTTTGTTTCCTTTTTTAAAATAGCAGAGTGGCGCAATTTTGTAACGTATTGCTGCGTTACAAATCCAGGGAACCCATCATAATTAAGCTCCGTCAATTAGATGGGCTGCCTACGTTGTAACAAAATGTATCCACAAATAATTAACTTAACAAATTTACTTACTAACTGTGTAAGGAAACAAGGGAAGGTATACTATTGATTTACGCACTCATTATACGTGTGTGACAAGACGACTTCTCTTTATTTAACATTTAAAAACATATACTGACAGATCCCATGACATTACGAATTAAACTAAAGTTATTTGAATGCTTTCTTTAAACTTTGGGATCAAAATTGATTTTATTTAGCTATACCTAGGATCCGGGTAACCTTCGGTATTTAGTCATTAAAACTTTTAGTTATACTCAATTCATGATATTAGCTTGCAAGACTTTCTTTAATTTAACCATTTGAAGAATGGTATTATTACTTGAATTATACTACGATACATTAACATATAAACTGTTACAACGTATGATGTTTGAATAGTTACATTAAAATTCTTAGATTTAATCTTTTAATCTTTACAAAGTTAATAGTCTCTGAAAAGTCTCTTTTAAGGTGTGTTGTGTAACAAATATTAGTAACCCTCGATAGACAGGCTATCGAGTCACCTTTAAATTGGTGTGTAGAAACCTCGTCCTGGGGTGTCCGTCTTGGGAATCCTTAATAGCGCCGTCATCATCTCGGTCTGGTCTTCGTCATTAAAGGGCTCAAAAGTCCGCAGGGTAGATTGAACCTTCTACGATGGTACTTGTAGATTCTCGGATGTCCTGATCTGCATATTCTGTCGGGTCTACTAGAGTTTGTAATTTCTGGTAGTTCACATCTCCAGGTATGATGTTGGAAGTGTTGTTAGTTCTTGAAGTTAGCAGTCATCTTGTTTTACACCATTTTTATATTTCGTGTTACACTTTAAGTCTCTTGTTTTTTTTACATAACTATACTGATTAATACATAACATATGCTTTCAGCAGCAATTTCTTGTATACAACATTAAGGTAAAACAAAAGTATCGGCAACATAGTGTAAGAGCTTTTGCTCGTACGTCTGTACTGCATGAAGTCAACATAGCGAGAGAGCGAATTTCTGCTCCCTTCGACTGGTACCTAACAAATGGTAGAGGGGCAATTACTGCGCGAGAATATAGTCCCTGTCTCTCTTTAAGTAAACATTTTTATTTATACAAACTATCCCTAAATAAATATACATAATTTAAATAAGTTGTTTTAGCGACTGTGTCTTCAGATTTTTAATTATTAACATTAGGTTTTTTATCTTATTCTAAATTACAGAAGACTCGGAAAACATGTCGAGTCCGGAATTAACAGGTCAGCGCCTGACAACAAGCAAGGGTTAAATACGACAATAATAACTATTTACAATATGCTTTCTTATTACAGTATCTTTGGGCTTATTAATTACTTCTTCCTCTCATACTGAGTACATACAGGTTTTTATGTTATTATAGTGAGATTTAAATAGCTTAATAGCTCGCAACCTTAATTTTTAAAATTTTTTATTTTTTGATTATTGTTACAATTTAAATCGTCACAATTTACAGCCATGCGTAACGACACCAAGGACCGGGTGTTTAACCATAATGACACACCCAAGTACGACAACAGAAACAGGGCATTCAACCAGAATGACGCACCGAGATTTAAACGTGAAACGACTGACAAAGGGAACCGCACTTGGCAGGGTAGAAGGTTTGAATGACCGGCAGAATACAACAATAACACCCCAGCACAAACTCAAGGCCGTCAGAACAATGAACCAACCCGATGGGACGGTAAGCCGGTAATGCACAGACAAAAATATGAACCCCAAGAACAGGCAATTGCGAGTACCAGCGGAACGCAAGGTCAAGCACATGCGACAGATTCAAAAACAACGAATTAATACGACTTTTGTAGACATAAGGGAAGAATTACTTAGAGATGAAGACGAATTCAATTTAACCAAAAGTGTAAGTGTCCAGAATTAGAAATTTATTTAAACGGTATTCCAGTAATCGCACTAGTTGACACTGGAAGTCAAAGTAACGCTATGTCAGAAGAATGGTTTAATAATAATAAAAATAAAATGGGAAAAATAAATTTGTTGAAAATGTCTAACACGGTAATTAAAGGGGCTATTGGTAAAAAAATCTATGCAGATAACGAAACAAGCCATGGTAGAAGTGAAAATAGGCCAGTGTACAATCGACGGTATTTTCATCATAGTACCGGAACGAATACGGTATTGTATATTGGGCATTGAAATTCTGAATGAAGGCGAATGTGTTATTAACGTACCACAGAACCGTATAACATTCAGTAACACCACCAGTCAGCAAAGAATACCTGTGGATGCAGAAATGTTAACAATTGAGATCAATGAAGGCGAGCAAAAAACGCTGAAACTAATCGAAGAAAAACTGGCTGAAGTTAACGGAATAACGACACAAACCAAGCAAGAATTAGAGGACATTTTATTAAAGTATCGCTGTATATTTAAAGAAAGACCAGGACGGATTAAGGGATCTCAGCATACGTTCATCGTAACAGACACCACACCGTACTGCTTAAAAGGATGGCCGATCCCACTCAGGTATCAGGATGCTGTGGATCAAGGAATTAGGACACTGGAGGAATATAAGTCATCCAGCGAGCTGCCAGCCCGTACATCAACCCGATAGTAACTGTTATAAAGAGGGACCAGACTGTGAGATTATGTTTAGATGCACGTAAGGTTAACTCGGTCACCGTACCCGATTATGAAGGGGCCGTGCCGATTAATGAAGTTTTGGCAAGTTGTAATGATATTAAATTTATGAGCAGAATTGATTTAACGAAGAGTTTCTGGCAAGTTCCCTTAACATCAGAATGTCGTGATTACACCGGGTTTTTGTATAAAGGGCGATTCTACAGATATACGGTTACTCCTTTTGGCCTAAAAACGAGCCTGGCAAGCCTGACACGTGGGTTGGACAAAGTACTAACGGAGGAAGTAAAGAAATTTACAATTATCTATGTTGACGATTGTTTATGTGTGTCTAGCAGCGTCGAACAAAACCTAATCCATCTGAGGTTATTAATGGAGAATTTAAAGAGGGCCAACCTCACTGTAAAGCTCAAGAAATCACAGTTCTTCCGAAAAAAAATCGACTATCTCGGATATGAATTATCTACAAACGGTATCAGCGCATCACATGAACTCCACGTCCGAGGAACCCGAAACACTTGAAAGGTTTCTTAGGGCTGACAAACTTTTATAATAAGTTTACAAGCCGTTATGCGGAGGCAATGCAACCACTTCCACAACTACTGAAGAAGGGGAGTAAGTTTCAATGGACCGAAGAATTAGACAGACAGTTCAACGAAGTGAACAATTTATTTGTAGACACTGTAATGCTTCGTCATCCAGACCCTAATAAAAGATTTTATTTACAGACCGATGCCAGGAAGTATGCGCTAGGCGGCCAATTGTATCAGATTGACAACGACAACGAAATAGGGGAGATCGCATTCCGAGTATTTCGAGTAGTGGAGTATTCCGAGGAGCCGAACTCAACTATTTCACAACCGAATTGGAACTACTGAGCGTGGTGCATTGTCTCAAGAAGTTCAGGACATATGTATTGGGACGACCATTGACCATCATCACAGACAATAAAGCTCTAACTTTCATGAAGAAATGTCAATTGACTAATTCAAGAATGACACGCTGGATCCTAGCCATTCAGGAATATGACTTTGACATCGTATATTGTAAAGGGAATGAAAATATAGTAGTCGATGTACTTAGCAGGTATCCGGAAGATTTACAAGATCATGCACCCATGGACACTAATGAAGAATTAGAAATTAACAATATAAATATCAATTTGAGCAAATTACTTAAAAAACAATTACTAAACATAGGACATCACCAACGAAACGACGAGAGACTCAATAAAATTATAAATGAACTGAACAATGACCCGAAAAGTAAACTACACGACATTTACACATGGCATAACAATAAATTGTATCGTAGAAAACGGAGAACTTGGAAACTAATAATCACCACAGAAGTAAGTGAGAGGTTAATAGAAGAAATACACACAAGTTACGGTCACATCGGGATGAAAAGAACATATCAGTTATTTAAAGAACACTTCACAGGAGACAAGGTGTATAAATTCACAAAACTCATGATAAAGACGTGCGAAAAATGCCAGAAGAATAAAGATCATCATAAAAAGGGTATTGGCGAAACAAAACCAATGCAACACCAATCTAAAGGAGAAATGGTCAGCATGGATTATTATGGGCCACTTCCCACATCAACGAGTGGAGTTAAATATTTACTTATTATTGTTAACAACTTTACTAAATATGTGAAATTATACTCAATGAAGAAAGCAACGACAGCAATAACAATCAACAAATTAAAACAGTATATTTTCGAAGTAGGAAAGCCTAAGACAATACTTACAGATAATGGGACACAGTTCACGAGTAAATCATGGACCGAGAATTTAGAGAAAGTGGGAATAAGACCAAAATATACGGCTATAAGGAATCCATGTACTAACCTATCGGAGAGAGTGAACCGACAACTAGGAAATTTGTTCAGAATACTTGTTGGAGGGCACCATACAAAATGGGCGAAATACATTCGGCTGGTGGAGGAGTGCATCAATGGGACGTATCACCATACCATCGAGATGACACCGCACCAGGCGCATTGGAGCCAAAAACCAAGAAGAGTATGGGAAAAGTTTATTGACAAGGAATTAATGAAAACCGAAGGTGGAATGAACCAGCGTGAAATATACCGAAAGATAAAAGAAAAGGGAGAGAAAAGAGCGAAGAAACACAACGAAGAGGTACAACTCATCAAGTTCAACATCGGTGACAAGGTGTTAGTCAAAACTAACCCACTATCAGACTTGAGTAATAAGATAACCGCCAAGTTTTGTGAACTTTATGAGGGCCCATACGTAGTAAAGGAGTTAAAGGGAGGGGCGACCTATGTACTAGCCAATGTCAACGACAGAGTCAATAAGGGGAATTTTCAGTACCCGACAATTAAAACCATTTTATAATTAATCGAAAAAAGAAAGGGAGAGAGAGTAATTAAACCTAAATTAACATATGTAATTGTCAATAGTTGAATGTAAATATTAAGTTAGAGGAATGTAGTAAGTATAACAATGTAGTACAGTCGTAAGTGAATGTTAGTTATACATAACTGTGAACGAACAATTCTAAAGAAAGGTTGAATGAGAGAGTGTGGCGTAGATGACCGACAAGGGGAAACAAAATAGACAACCCAGTGAAAGTGATAGTATGGGGTGTGTTGCCGATTGCAGGCAGGGTGGAAAGTAGGTCACAGACCGAAGATGTAAACAAACATAGTACGGTAGCACATTCACAGGCGTACAAATTGATTTACCAAAGATTTTATAAACAAACTTATGGGTAAATCAATTTGGGGGACAATGTAGCGTTACATATATATATATATATGTACCTAGCTATTGACGAAGGGTAATTAATAAAAAAAAACATTTGTCGATCAAGTTGTAATGTAAATAGATAAGATAAATATGAATTTAGTAAAGTTTGTAATAAATATAAGGGTAAAAGATGTTATGAATGATAATAGAAATAAGTAAATTCGGAATGAAATGCGTATTAAATAAAATAAAAACGTAGTATGACTAATAACGAAAAGCAGTATTTTGACAAAGTAACTAGAGAATAAGGGAGTGGTGCAGGCGTCTGTTTGCCGACACCCCGGCAAACAGAAGATACAATACTGAGCGGAAACGGTGCAGACCATAAAACTATAAATGCATTGTATTCGCGATACAGCAAAAAACTTAGCATTACTGTTAGAAAGTAGTGTTAACGCCCTTAGCCAAACAATGGAATTCACCCACTCCAATGGCTGATTTTAGAAAGCAAAGCGTCATTTTTTTAAAGTAACGGAAAAACGCGGTAGACGTCAATCGCCCAAACTATGCACCAATCACCGAAGGCGTCACTACTGAGCGGGAACTAAAGGAACCTCACAGATGGATGATTTCAAACTAAGCGCTGAAAAATTTAAACATAAGCCAATTGGAAAAACAGACAGACATCAGCGTAGAGGGAGGAACTCTGTCAGCACATCAAAAGAACGGGCAACAGCGAAACGGGGAGCTTCGATAACAACCAGACGTGGAGTCCATGTCACTCCGAACTGAAACCCCCTTTATTTTTATAAGTTTTTTTGTAAATTTTTTTTTATTTTATTTTCATTAAATTTTTTCTAAGGGGAGAGACATAATATTCAGAACTAGGTGGTGAACCTAGAGGAAGCATAAAGTGTGCACAGGCCCAAGCTACAATTATAGACATGTCCCCCGGTGAATGACAGGACTTGCAAATGAAAAACTCTGTTAACAAACAAGCGTGAACTTTATTGAGCATGCAAGCATTTACATGATATTACCAGGTGTAAACCCAACAATGAGTAAAACCATGAGTAAAATTGAACTACATGAATATATATATTGCTACGACAGCATAGAACAATCTAGGCGTTTATCGAATGTGCCAGAAAGATCTCGACGTAAGCGTGTGGTGTACGTGCTACTAAACGCATGTTGCGAGAATTTTCTCGACTTCGCTCGGGCGCTCGGACTGTGTCAAGGCCGCAGCAATTACGTAGTTCGCGAGAGATAAGACGCAGTTTGGAAGCTTCTGGTGTGTGTAGCGTAACTATAAATACATCGCGTCGCGGCCTTAGTTTTTCAGTTCAATGCGAGATTTTTGACTGTGCGGTTCGAGAGTATTAGTGCGATATATTTTACAGAGCGGGTCGGGTTATTACGGTGTACGTTCAAGTAGTTATTAGTGAAGTGTTGCGTTTTGTATTCGGACGGTATAATTGTAATACAGTTGAGTTTTAATATTAGTGGACATTTTATTGCGTATGAACAATTTCATTTGATTTGTTGTAGACACTGTGTTGTTAATTACGAACTGTTTTACTATAACAATTAAAGGTGTGATTAGTGACTTAATTGGTGTCTTGTACTTATTTTGTTTCCACTGTACCTACGACGATCGAGTAGACCGTCGTAACAGTGGTGTCAGAAGTGGGATAGAACGGTTAACAGTGGAAACAGTGGACGCGTTGTACAAGACGAGTGTGATTCGTAATTAATCAGTAAACATGGATCCCAGTCAGATGATGGAAGCTTTACAAACACTGCTGCGGCAGACACAGGAAGAAGCAGAGAAACGACAGGACGAGAAAGCGGAAGAAGCAGAAAAACGACAGGATGAAAAACGCAGGCAGGAAAGAGAAGAAGCTGAGGAACGTCAGAAAGCACTAATGCTAGAAACAGAAGAAAGACAAAAAGATAAAACGGAAGCTCTCTTTGAAACTATGCAGAAACAGTTGCAAGAACACAGTGCCGCAGAATTGGGTATCCTACGAGGTGAGCTTAATAAACAAGTTACTAAAATATCGGAGGTACAAGAGTCAATGACATTAAAAATAGCTGAAGTAGAGAAATCTGTCTTGATTGTTGAAGAATCGATGTCTACAAAAATATCTGTTATAGAAGAATCTGTGTCAAATAAAATATCTGCAGTAGAAAACTCAATGGCAAACATAAGAGAACAAATTAAAATTGAAGTTGAACAGTGCATGAAGATTCAACCAAAACAAATTTCTGAACAGACTGTACCAGAGATCAAGACAGAAAAATACACAGAAAATAAGTTAACAGAGAAAGTCACTTTGCCTGCAGTAGGGACAGTTCATGTCAAAGCTCCAACCTTTGACGGAAGCACTCACTGGGCAACGTACCTCCGCCAATTTGAAGCTGCTGCATGCGCAAATAATTGGACAGAAAAAGACAAGGCTGTTTCACTTGTTCTTGCATTAAAAGGACCCGCGGCAGAACTACTACAGAAAGTGCCACCTGACAGCCAGAACACCTATGCCGAGTTGATAAAAGCTCTAGAATTACGGTATGGTGATAAACATTTGCGAGATGTGTACTGCACCCAGTTGAGAGCAAGGCGACAGCATTCCGGGGAGAGTCTTCAAGAGTTTGAAGCAAGTATCGACAGACTAATTAGACTGGCCTATCCTGAAGCGCCAGAAGATTTTCGAACGCGTTTTGCGATGCAGACATTTACTGCCGGTGTCCGAGATAACGAACTACAGCAAGTGTTATGAATGGCAAGACACCAGAACAGTGCGAACGCCCTGGTACATGCTTTGCAATTTGAGGCCGCCAAATCAGTGTCTGGTTGGACAAGTCATAAAGTGCGCGAGCTAAAAGATCGCGACGGCGCAGACGATGAGGAAGAAGAACAAGGAACAGAGACTCGACGGTCGGCGCCACAGAACAAAATAAGAAAGGATGGAAGACCGAAGTGTTATCGATGTGGGAAACCTGGACATCTACAACGAGATTGTCGGGTTAGAATTCAGCAGCAGGGAAACGAGCAATAGTCGGTACAACGGGGCGTGTGCTGACTAACTGGAGGAACGAAGCCCCTAGAGAATACGCAATTTCTACGCTTCAGAAAAACACCGGGAGCTTGGTAGTTACCGGATTTGTTCAAGAAAGGCCAACCTCGATTACAGTTGACACAGGCGCAACAGTTTCTATTGTGCGCCCCGACGTGGTGAAAGATCTCAAGCCAATCTGGTGCTCTTGCAGCTTGCGAACAGCTACTGGACGGCCTGTAAAAGTGTATGGAAAAGTGGAGATACACCTACGCCTCGGTAGACTTGAGTTTAATCATCAAGTACTTGTTGCAGACATTGTGGATGAAGCAATTCTTGGTGTGGACGTTATGAACGCATACGGATTTATAGTCGACTTCAAAAACAATGTCTTGAGAATCGGAGGCAAAGAGGTAATGCTATCAACAATGACGACAGCAGAAAAATCGATGGACGTCATAAACCAAGTGGCCGTAACTGTTCCGCCAAACTCCGAAAAGATCATCACGGTTAGAACTGCGGTAGATACTAGGGGCAATCAGTGCTCTATATTCGAACCCCAGGTAGTCAGCACACCGGGCATACTAATTGCCAGAAGTTTAGTAAAACCTGACGAAACCGGAAATGTACCTATTAGAGTGGCGAATATTTTGGATCAAGCTATCACTTTACAAAGCAATACGCTCCTAGGCAAATTGACTCCTGTGGCCTGGGTAGCCGGAATAACGCAACGAAGACCCAGTTCTTCGGATACTTCTAAATTACCAGAGGAACTGCAAGAATTATTGAACAGATCTTCTAACGACCTCTCAAGTGGTGAGGTAAAAGAACTCGGACAGTTTTTACACGAATTCAAAGATTGTTTTGCAGTTCGGGGACAGTCACTGGGAAGAACCTCTCTTGTGCAACATCGCATCAATACTGGGGACACAACACCGATACGCCAACCTCCTCGAAGGCCTCCATTATCTAAACAAGAGGAGATGTCTCGGTTAGTACAGGACATGTTGACAGAGGGAGTAATTGAACCTTCGTCAAGTGCTTGGTCTTCCCCTGTAGTGCTGGTAGCGAAGAAGGATGGTGGATTGCGTTTCTGCGTAGACTACCGGAGGTTAAATGATGTTACAAAGAAAGACTGCTATCCATTACCTCGCGTTGACGATACACTCGACACGTTGTCCGGAGCACAGTGGTTTTCCACATTGGACCTGAAGAGTGGATATTGGCAAGTGGGTCTCCATCAAGAAGACAAGGAAAAGACCGCTTTCTCGACCCCAAGTGGCTTATTCCAATTTAACGTCATGCCATTTGGACTCTGTAATGCACCGGCAACATTTGAGAGATTGATGGACCTGATACTCCGAGGCCTGACGTGGAAAACTTGCCTTGTTTACTTAGACGATGTCATAGTGATCGGGAAGACTTTCGAAGATCATTTGGAAAACCTTAAGGAAGTTCTAACTAGAATTCACGGTGCACAACTGAAGCTGAGCCCGAAGAAGTGTTCTCTATTCCAGAAGGAAGTACAGTATTTGGGCCATCTAGTTTCGGCAGCGGGCGTTAGCAGGGATCCTAATAAAGTAGACACCGTAAGAGACTGGCCAGTTCCAAAGAATAAACACGAAGTTCGGAGTTTCCTGGGGTTATGCTCATATTACCGACGTTTTGTGAAAGGCTTCGCTACTATTGCTAAACCACTACATGAGCTAACGGAAAATAAACGAAACTACCAATGGTCGAGAGAGTGTGAACAAGCATTTAGAACGTTGAAGATTGCATTATGTTCGCAGCCAATTCTCGCTTTTCCAGCTTCCGAAGGGAAGTACATCGTAGACACAGACGCAAGCAATACTGGTCTAGGAGCAGTTTTGTCTCAAGTGCAGAACGGTGAAGAACGAGTAATAGCGTATTACAGCAAGACGCTTTCTAAACCAGAGAGAAATTATTGTGTTACAAGAAGAGAGTTGTTGGCAACTGTCAGAGCTTTGGAGCACTTCCATAAATACCTCTATGGGAGAGAGTTTTCACTACGTACTGACCATGCTGCACTTGCATGGCTCTTGAGATTTAAAAATCCGGAAGGACAGTTGGCAAGGTGGCTCGAACGTCTGCAAGAGTACAACTTCAAGGTACAACATCGGCGGGGGCGCCTGCACGGTAATGCAGATGGCTTATCACGAAGACCGTGCCCGGAAGACTGCCGACATTGCCACAGAAAGGAAGAACAAAACTCAAGCGAACATGTTGAAGCCATCACTCTAGATTTCCTGGCTGACGGCTGGACAACACAAGACTGTAGACAAGAACAGATGACTGATGAAGACATTGGACCGATCTTGACAGCAAAAGAGGAAGGTCGCCGCCCGGATTGGCAAGATATCTGCCATGGTTCCGAAGTGCTGAAGGGCTACTGGGCACAATGGGAATCTCTCACCTTAGAAAACGGATTGCTGAAAAGGGCTTGGGAAAGTGCAGATGGACGAGACGTGGTCATGCAGTTGATAGTTCCCCGAAGTAAAGTGCAGTCTGTTTTGAAGGAGATGCATGATGGAACATCTGGAGGCCATCTTGGCGTTAACAAAACCCTTGACAAAATACGGAAGCGATTCTATTGGCTTCATCTTCGCCACGACGTAGAGGAATGGGTTCGGACGTGTGAAATATGTGCTGCAAGCAAGGGCCCACAAACCAGAAGCAGGGGAAAAATGAGACAGTATAACGTTGGACAACCTTTCGAGAGAATTGCCATAGACATTGCTGAACCATTCCCAGTTACTGACGATGGAAACCGGTACATCATGGTTGTAGGTGACTACTTTACTAAGTGGGTGGAAGCCTACGCAATTCCAAATCAGGAGGTTACCACTGTGGCAAAGCAGTTAGTTCACAACTTCTGTTGCCGTTATGGAGCCCCTATGGAAATCCATACGGATCAAGGGAGAAATTTCGAATCAGGAGTGTTTAAAGAATTATGCCGTCTACTTGGAATTCGAAAGACCAGGACAACGCCTCTGCATCCTCAGTCGGACGGGATGGTTGAGAGATTCAACAGGACACTTGAGCAGCATCTTTCGAAAGTTGTTGACGAGAACCAAACAGACTGGGACCAACGTATACCACTATTCCTTATGGCGTATAGATCATCAGTACATGACACAACCGGCATGACTCCAGCAAAATTGGTGTTTGGGCGGGAGATTCGTCTTCCTGGGGACTTGATGTTTGGATCACCTGAGACTCAGTCCCAAGAGCCAAAGAACTATTCCTCGCAATTAGAAAACCAACTGCGAGAAATGAATCGCTTGGTAAGAGGACGGCTCAAGATTGCCAGTGATAAAATGAAAACTCGGTATGACATTCGCAGCAATAGTGTGGGTTTCCAAGAAGGAGATCAGGTCGGGTTGTTCAATCCAAAGCGCCGTCGTGGTCGCTCACCTAAGCTTCAGTCTAACTGGGAAGGGCCCTACACTGTAAAAAAAAGGATTAACGATGTTGTTTATCGGATTCAACAGGAAGGACAGCGAAAGTTCAAGGTCGTCCACCTAGATCGCCTGGCGAAATACAAATTTAGAGACGCTTTGCCAGTTCGGGACGAACAGGCTTAAGGAGGGGGCAGTGCTACGACAGCATAGAACAATCTAGGCGTTTATCGAATGTGCCAGAAAGATCTCGACGTAAGCGTGTGGTGTACGTGCTACTAAACGCATGTTGCGAGAATTTTCTCGACTTCGCTCGGGCGCTCGGACTGTGTCAAGGCCGCAGCAATTACGTAGTTCGCGAGAGATAAGACGCAGTTTGGAAGCTTCTGGTGTGTGTAGCGTAACTATAAATACATCGCGTCGCGGCCTTAGTTTTTCAGTTCAATGCGAGATTTTTGACTGTGCGGTTCGAGAGTATTAGTGCGATATATTTTACAGAGCGGGTCGGGTTATTACGGTGTACGTTCAAGTAGTTATTAGTGAAGTGTTGCGTTTTGTATTCGGACGGTATAATTGTAATACAGTTGAGTTTTAATATTAGTGGACATTTTATTGCGTATGAACAATTTCATTTGATTTGTTGTAGACACTGTGTTGTTAATTACGAACTGTTTTACTATAACAATTAAAGGTGTGATTAGTGACTTAATTGGTGTCTTGTACTTATTTTGTTTCCACTGTACCTACGACGATCGAGTAGACCGTCGTAACAATATATATATATATATGTCAGTATTCTTCACAGCATAAGATTGTGAGTGAATTTGAGCTTAAATATAAATTGTATAGACCCTGCCACGCTATGTCCAAGTTAATTCTTGCAATAATTTTGTTCACAAGTAAAATTGAAATCTTTGAGTGCTATATAAAGTGAAATTAAAGAGGCTAGCCTTTTGAGTAATTTTGTAAGCTCATTCTTTTTTGATTTCATAATTTCTGACACATTCCCCTCCAAAAGTGAAAATTGCACACAAACACATACATAACATATATAACACACATCCACCATTTCTGTACTGAACCTCTCATAATAACCCCTTGCAATAAAGAACAAATAAATATACGTATATATAACAAGGCGAACTTAGTAATTCTCAGTTAATCACCAGTAATATTCAAATATAAATAACACGGGAAATGGAAATGCCCCCAACAGAACCAGAGACTCAAAAATATTAATCAACTACCACATCAATAATTATGAAGCAACTCCGCGTATATAATCATGAAAATAGTTTAAGCACGTAAAGAAATCAGACAGCCCCCTTTAGTCCGGAATTCTGCCCTGACCATATGACATGAACTAGCAGAAAATAACTAACTCTCAAATAGATTTAACTCATTAAAAAGGGTAAAACTTAGAGCAGAGCCTGCGGATACCTGTGTGTGTGTGTGTGTGTGTGTGTGTGTGTGTGTGTGTGTGTGTGTGTGTGTGTGTGTGTGTGTGTGTGTGTGTGTGTGTGTGTGTGTGTGTGTGTGTGTGTGTGTGTGTGTGTGTGTGTGTGTGTGTGTGTGTGTGTGTGTGTGTGTGTGTGTGTGTGTGTGTGTGTGTGTGTGTGTGTGTGTGCAATTTTCTTACATAGTATAAGAAGATATAATAGGTTGCATAAGACTTAATTATATAAGGTCCACACATGTAGGCACAGAACTTAACATGAGAGTTTTTGCAGAACTTTAGCAAATTAGAAGCGGCCTCATGAGTCTGCTTCTGGGAGCTTCTGTGGATTCACAGTGTAGTGGTAGTTGAGAGAGTATAAAATAAAGAGAATGGTCCCACCTGGATCGTCCGGTGTACTTAAGTAACCCTGGTTAATCTGTAGAGTCTTGGTAGCACCAATAAGTCCTGGGGCAGAGTACCTCCACGAGTGTGTCTGTGTGCGTGAGTCCCGACTGACGGCATGTCATGGCTTAAGTGTAATCTCTGCCAGAAGGGTAGACAGCTGAACATCTACACCCGACACCCATCTCGCCCTTGTTCGAGCACCTGGAGCAGAACTTTAATTTAGCCTCTCATAGAGAAGAGCAACGGAGTCTGAACAGATGAGTGCCGTCAGTCGAGAGCAGGCTACCTAGCTGAGGGTTCAAACAGAAAAGAGAACGATTTGTAAGTAATGTCTAACCACGAAAGTTTGGCAAATGCAGGCACACGCAGATCACAGCTGGGCCTGCAGCCTGAATATCGTCGCTACACAACAAACCGTCTACATACGCAGCGGCAACTCGATGCAGTGGCACTGCGTGACGTCAAGAACCCGCCCGTTTTAAAAGAACATCACCCGTCTCGGCAACCGCCTTTCTCCGGCCGAACAAAGTACGGCACACCCTCACCTCAAAAGGGCAACATGGTTGACCCAAACCAAACCAGTACTCGACCTCGACTGTTGTAGGGATCCTGGAAAATCTCAGACTCTTATTCGCACTTGGTGTGTTCAGTGCCTCAGGAAAACGAAAGAAGCAGAAGGAAGGGGTGTAAGTATGCCAATGTGTGTCTGAAAGAGAAAGTGTAAGTGTGCGTCCTGCATGCTCGCCGGGCCCTGGTCCGCATGCAGAGATAAGGAACAGAGAAGAAAAGGAGAAAGACAAGAATCGCTGATACCCGCTCTGAGAACTGACCACCAAGGCCTCCTAAAATTAACAACTGAGACCCAGGACCATAGACTTCTATCACGTAACAAAACTTTTCCATCCAGGACCATAGACTCTATCCCCCCTTCCCAGGACTGAAAATCTCTACCACACTGCGACCATCCCCCACGCGAGTCCTCTCCGCCATCCAAACTCTCGGGACCGCCCCAACACGTCACCCTCTCCAATGACCACCACCTACCTCTGCTGGTACTCACATATCCATACCCGAAGGCCAACAAGGTGCTACTAACCTTGATATGCGAGTACCCTTCGAGAACCGTCCACCTCGTGGACCGACCAGCCATGTGCAGCAAAACAAGGCATCATCAATCCTTGACACATGACTGGCCCACCTCCCCACACTAGGGTGGGCGGACCCGATTCACAAGGCAGAGAAGACCGCGCAGAGGGCATGCGAACATCAATCCCTTCTCTTACCTTTTCAAATACAGCGTAACTAGCAGGGGGGGTTACTTCTCACCGTCTAAACAAACCACTCTTAACCCAAAAATAAAACACCAGGGAAATCAACCGGGGAATGCGGCATGGACCGACCCTACAATGATCAACAAACAAATTCAACCACTATTAACAACGAAACAACAGCACATAACTTCTCCATCTTACTTTTAGAACAGGGGAAACTGACGATCTCCAGATCTCCAAGACCACGACAATCTAAGGGCACTCTCCAACTCTCTAACTTTCTCCATGATAACCTTCCAGAACAGGGGAAACTGACAATCTCCAGGACCACAATCTAAGGGCACTTTCGGCAAGGTTCTCTAACTCCTTATTGATAGATTTTTTTTTTAACGGGAGGGGTAGGAAAATTGGAAAGATGGAAGGGGCAAGGATCATTGAAAGGTCAATAGCTAGGACTAAGGGTAAGGACATGGCTCCCTCCGGAAATAAGGATGAATGGAGGAAACCAAGGCTCGCGTGGGCAGGGGCGCAACCCTGAAGTAGACGAACACCACTGGGACTGTGGGGAACATCTACCCGCTACCCGTTAACCGCTTCTTCTCACCTTTCTGTGACGAACTTTAGGTACTAGTTCTTTTCGGACACCACTCTCTGAGAAATTATCTCGTGTTGGGCTGCACTGCTTTGTTTCTTCTGAATCAGAATCAAGGCAACTTACCTCGCTACTTTCACTCCGCTTTGGATTATCCTCATCATCTAACTCCTCTGCTTCTCTTTCTTCCTCATGCCCTTCTTCCTCTTCTACAATTTCCCCTTCTTCGTCCCCATAATCCAAATCAACCTCATGACACTGCACCTCCTCACCACCTTCCAGTTGCTCGTCTGATCCATCTTCAACCGCATCTTCACCCAGCTCCTCACCAATTTCTTCATCAACCTCTTCTCCAATGTCACTGACATCAACACGTTCATCATCATCATCGCCATCATGTCCACTACCACCATCTGAACACTGCACATCCTCGTCCTCCTCTAGTTGCTCACCTGGTCCACATGAAACTTCTTTCCGTTCTTCGGAATCCTCCGCACTACATACAGAAGGCGTCTGCACATCTTCACCCACTACATCATTCTCACTCACACACTCCACAACGCTGCCGCTCAACTTCTACCTCACTTGCGGCATGGACATCCCCGTGTCCATCCGCAAACTCAGACTCTTCAGTCTCCCTAACACTTACAACTATACTCCCCTGCGCAGCATCTGCAGACCGGACTTCTGACTCTTCCTTCAATTCCTCTCCTTCACCACTCTCAGCAACTATAGCGTCCTCAACATTTCCCACCCTGGAATCCAGCTGTCCAGGTTCATGTGCAATGACTAAATTAATTTCTACTGGCGATGGTAAAGCTACACCATCAAGTGACTTCTCATATCCCTGCGTAGACGATGATGATGTCACAGGATCTGGATCCCTCACGAACAATACCGGAACAAATTCTGCGGCATCTGGATTCAACCATGACGTCCTCTCTGAGTCCTGCAATTCCGTATTAACAGACGTTTTCTTGTCGTCTCGTATCGATCCACAGAAGTTTTTCCGCTCTTCTTCTGCTTCACTTCTTCATCCCCTACTCTATTAGGCACTGGTAATTCCTCTGGAACGTTTAAAGTTTCCTTTCTCTCCAAATAGAAATAACGCCTTGCTACAGGCTCCCTACTTGCCGATGTTTGTTCCCTAACATAATTTCTTCTTCCCCTGTTAATTTCATACTTCTTTTTTTCGGTGCTGTTACCGTCTTCTCACTTGCCACCCCCTTGTAACCTCCATTACTTCCGGAATATTCAGTTTGTCTGACCGTCTCTTGTGTTCTCCACCAACCGCCATGTTTGTCCTTTTTAGCTCTTCCTAATGAACCATTGGAGTATTGGACATCTTTAGCCGCTCTTCCCCGGGACTCATCATTCTCCTGGACCCTTCTGGCATGCGCACACCACCGGTCCAGGTCCGCAAAAGAGCGTGGAGGCTCTGCGAAAACCAGCCGGGATCTCTCTTGGGGATTCAGCCCTTCTCGTATTACCTGTATAACTTCCGTCTCGGGCAACCCAACCTTAATATACGGGCAGCTTTCCTTACATCGTGCACGAAGTCCCCCAGTGCCTCTCCGTTGGCCTGTAGGCGATAGAATAACTTAAACTTCAGCTGGTCACGTCGTCGACGGGGTATGAAGAAATCCAACACTTCCCCATGGAAGGTGTCGACACTGCAGCCCCGACGCAGAGTGTTGGTGACCATACCGGCCAATGAACCCCGGCAATACGGGTATATAAGGGACAAGACCTCCTCATCGGACACACCCGGGAAATCTGCCAACTGCAGGACTAGGTCCAAGAAGACCAACAACCTGTCCTCATCTACTCCATCCAACACCGAAAGTTTCTGGAGAACGCCTGAAATGGGGTGGGGCAAACTCTGATAGCATACCGCCGCCAGAATTGCACAATTCACAACACACAACAATAAAACGTAAATCCCAATGAAACACCTAACACAAATCTAACTTACAAAACATACTGACAAAGAATCCGGAAAAACCTCAAGTACTATACTTCCTTTGAGCCGCCCCAGAGTGCTCTAGCGATATGACGAGATGGGTGTATCATAAAGGCAGAGAGAGCCACTCGAAATGCCCAGAAGAGAACACAACAATACAAGACAACAAAACTAACTCACCATACACAATCCACAAAGTATACATAACATCCAACAGGATTCGGGAATATATATATATATATCAACACCACGACATCTGGTCGGACCATAACCGCATTCCTAAATCCACGGTACCGCAATGGAATGCCCTCAATAAGCAAATACTACATAACGGGGGTGCTATAAAACAATTTGTCTCTTTCACAGAACAAGTCCCAATCAAAATCGACAAGTACCGACGGCTCCCATCATGTTCAAAATTTGTCTAAGCTCCATAGTATGACCGAGTAAGACTAATTAGCTCACCTTCATATTCAAACGATTATAACCCCTTTCCAACACCTACCTTACACTCAACACCACAGAATAATTACTTAAACACTAGCACATATTAAATCATATTAAACTTAATCAACCCCTTATTCATTTCTTATAAAAATATCCCACTATTCAGATTATTTATTTTACTAAACTGTTAAATTGCAATTAACTTTTCTTTAAACACCAGGACTCAGATCAAAAAATAATTTGAAATAATTTGCAAGCCCCAACACCAGCTGACATGCCTGTAGCCACACCAAGTTTTATTTAACATAATTAATGCAAGTCTCCAGATTCTAAAACTTCCAAAGTTCAAAAAATAATGCAGAAATAATGTTTACTACATCCATAGAATCATAACCACGCTCTGATCTACCATTTGAAACCTCCCTTTATTTTTATAAGTTTTTTTTTGTAAATTTTTTTTATTTTATTTTTATTTTATTTTTATTAAATTTTTTTGTAAGGGGAGAGACATAATATTTAGAACTAGGTGGTGAACCTAGAGGAAGCATAAAGTGTGCACAGGCCCAAGCTACAATTATAGACATGTCCCCCGGTGAATGACAGGACTTGCAAATGAAAAACTCTGTTAACAAACAAGCGTGAACTTTATTGAGCATGCAAGCATTTACATGATATTACAAGGTGTAAACCCAACAATGAGTAAAACCATGAGTAAAATTGAACTACATGAATATATATATATGTCAGTATTCTTCACAGCATAAGATTGTGAGTGAATTTGAGCTTAAATATAAATTGTATAGACCCTGCCACGCTATGTCCAAGTTAATTCTTGCAATAATTTTGTTCACAAGTAAAATTGAAATCTTTGAGTGCTATATAAAGTGAAATTAAAGAGGCTAGCCTTTTGAGTAATTTTGTAAGCTCATTCTTTTTTGATTTCATAATTTCTGACACATTCCCCTCCAAAAGTGAAAATTACACACAAACACATACATAACATATATAACACACATCCACCATTTCTGTACTGAACCTCTCATAATAACCCCTTGCAATAAAGAACAAATAAATATACGTATATATAACAAGGCGAACTTAGTAATTCTCAGTTAATCACCAGTAATATTCAAATATAAATAACACGGGAAATGGAAATGCCCCCAACAGAACCAGAGACTCAAAAATATTAATCAACTACCACATCAATAATTATGAAGCAACTCCGCGTATATAATCATGAAAATAGTTTAAGCACGTAAAGAAATCAGACAGCCCCCTTTAGTCCGGAATTCTGCCCTGACCATATGACATGAACTAGCAGAAAATAACTAACTCTCAAATAGATTTAACTCATTAAAAAGGGTAAAACTTAGAGCAGAGCCTGCGGATACCTGTGTGTGTGTGTGTGTGTGTGTGTGTGTGTGTGTGTGCGTGCGTGCGTGCGTGCGTGCGTGCGTGCGTGCGTGCGTGCGTGCGTGTGTGTGTGTGTGTGTGTGTGTGTGTGTGTGTGTGTGTGTGTGTGTGTGTGTGTGTGTGTGTGTGTGTGTGTGTGTGTGTGTGTGTGTGTGTGTGTGTGTGTGTGTGTGTGTGTGTGTGTGTGTGTGTGTGTGTGTGTGCAATTTTCTTACATAGTATAAGAAGATATAATAGATTGCATAAGACTTAATTATATAAGGTCCACACATGTAGGCACAGAACTTAACATGAGAGTTTTTGCAGAACTTTAGCAAATTAGAAGCGGCCTCATGAGTCTGCTTCTGGGAGCTTCTGTGGATTCACAGTGTAGTGGTAGTTGAGAGAGTATAAAATAAAGAGAATGGTCCCACCTGGATCGTCCGGTGTACTTAAGTAACCCTGGTTAATCTGTAGAGTCTTGGTAGCACCAATAAGTCCTGGGGCAGAGTACCTCCACGAGTGTGTCTGTGTGCGTGAGTCCCGACTGACGGCATGTCATGGCTTAAGTGTAATCTCTGCCAGAAGGGTAGACAGCTGAACGTCTACACCCGACACCCATCTCGCCCTTGTTCGAGCACCTGGAGCAGAACTTTAATTTAGCCTCTCATAGAGAAGAGCAACGGAGTCTGAACAGATGAGTGCCGTCAGTCGAGAGCAGGCTACCTAGCTGAGGGTTCAAACAGAAAAGAGAACGATTTGTAAGTAATGCCTAACCACGGAAGTTTGGCAAATGCAGGCACACGCAGATCACAGCTGGGCCTGCAGCCTGAATATCGTCGCTACACAACAAACCGTCTACATACGTAGCGGCAACGCGATGCAGTGGCACTGCTTGACGTCAAGAACCCGCCCGTTTTAAAAGAACATCACCCGTCTCGGCAACCGCCTTTCTCGGGCCGAACAAAGTACGGCACAGAACGAGGAAATCTTTGTTGAAAGTTTGAGTGTACAGACGCGGGACTGAGACGAGGAAGTATGTTTGAAAGTTAGAAAAATAAGGAATCGAGCCGCACGTTAGAGTAAACGAACGTAGCACTATCAGAACAATGAAAGACGTATAGTTTTGTCAATGGTAAATGAATATAAGTGTATGAAGAACGGAAGGACAAACGCGAAAGTCAGTATCGGAAAGTATAATTATGTTATGTGCGCGGAATTGTGAGTTAATCAGTCAATTTATAACCTGTGCGCGTCGACCAGTAAAAGCGCGAAGCGAGTGATGTGTCAATCTCCAGACAAGAAATTAAGTGATTGTGAAATGCAGTGCACCCAGCAGGAGAACCGCTATTGGAATTCAACAGAACAAGTAAACGTATTAAAGCCAAATCATTGTCCATTAGTTTATCAATTTACTGAAACAAACTTAGTTGTCTGACTCAAATGCTCATTTCATTCTAAAACAACCCACAAATCGTTCAGAGTTAAGTAAAATTTATAACAATGCATTTATATGTAATATGAGAGGTACTGGTGTGAGTAGTAATAGAGATTAAATTAATAGGGATAGAAATATTAATATGACAAGTTCAAACTATGAATTATTAATGATAAACGATAAATCAAATGCTAGAATGTGAGGTGAATGGAAATACCAGTATAATAAAGATGTTTTGTTTGTATCAATTAACAGAAGATGTTATAAACCTTGTAGTAATGAAGAATAATTCATAAGAAATATTGAAGGATGTTTTAATCAGTGATAAATATTAAATGTATGTAATCTTAATCAGTCAGTATAAGTTCTTTTAATTCTGAACGATCTGAGTTATTATATAACCCCTTGAGATTGAGTCCAGCTCTGGCTCCCAACAATTTAATAAAACCACAAGCAAGTAAGTACCAATTATATTATTGTCAACAAAAATAACAAAGCAAATATTATTATATTGATGCCACAAAACGTGATGCAGTTAAAAGAAAGTAAATTTAATTATATTGTCGCCTCAACGCGGGGTGAAACGCGTTGTAAATAATAATATTGTCGCCCAACTAGGGAGCTTAAACTACAAAAGTTTAAAAGTGTTAAGCCTGGTATAATGAAATGAGCAGACACTATGAAATAAGAAATGTACATGTAAGTAGATTTAGTAATTAATGATAACAAGGAGTAGTAGTAAGATATTAAACAAAAATAATCAAATAACTCAACCAATTAACAATCAATTAAAAATGGCTAGTGGTAGAAGTGAGAATAATAGTAACGAAGTAGAGTTCGAAGTAAACAATCAGATGGCGGAGACGGGTATAATTGAAGAGTTAACAAATAATGGGAACCCGCCGGTTTCTTCAGAGGCGAGGGGACCAGATGAAGAAAACGCAAGTACTGAAGTCCCACCACCACAAACACAATTAGATATAGCATCAATGCTACAGCAATTATCCAAACAAATGGTGGAAAACATGAAACAACTTAAAGAAGACAATATACAGTTAAAGAAAGACATTAAAGAGAACAAAACCCGATTAGAACAAAACATTAAACAACAGTTAGACGAGCATAAGAGTCAGATAGAGCAACAAATTGAAGAGATGAGATGGGAAAACAAAGAGTTAACTAATAAAATGCGAGCCGAAGCGAGAGAAGTAGTACAAGAGGAAATGGAAACATTCCAAAATCAGGTAAAGGTGCATTTGGAAAGGGTTGATCAAGTTATTAAGCAGAAACATGCCGCGGTCACACCAGAAATTAAGGTTGTCAATAAGAAAATAGTCACGAACAATCGGAAGAATGAAGAACAAATAAACCTATGCAAAAAAGACATTGGCCGTGAGTTGACAGGAGTCAGAGAAACAAATGAGGAGCAGATGGAAGAAATTCACGGAAAAGTATGATAACAACTTCACAGAGGTAGACGGCAAATTAACGCAGATAAAGGACGATGTGCGAGCACGCCTGGCTCAAGTTGTAGTGATACCGACGCACCGTGGGATGGCGGCAGAACACCTAAAAAATGTGATGTTTGATGGTGTAGGGGAATACCCTATGGAGTTTCTAAAAGAACTAGAAGAAATTCGTACGGAATATTATCCAGGTGAATGTATTAATTGGGTCGCGAAGCACCTTGAAGGAGAAGCGGCTATATGGTGGAAGTTGGTAAAGAACGAGATCATAACATTTCAGCAGTTCCAGGATGTATTCATATTCAAATATTGGAATCAGTTAGTTCAGGAGGCGGTACGTAACCGGCTGGAATACGGCAAATATAGGACAGATAGCGGGCTAAGCATGATTCAGTATATGGAAAAATGTATTTTACAGAACCGTCAATTAATTCCGCTGATTTCAGATAAGCATTTAATCCGGAAAATCGCACGACATTATTGCCACGACATAACAGTAGCAACGCTTACGAGAGGTGTAAGTAATATTACAGATTTTCAATATTTATTGATGGAATTTACAGCCATGCGTAACGACACCAAGGACCGGGTGTTTAACCATAATGACACACCCAAGTACGACAACAGAAACAGGGCATTCAACCAGAATGACGCACCGAGATTTAAACGTGAAACGACTGACAAAGGGAACCGCACTTGGCAGGGTAGAAGGTTTGAATGACCGGCAGAATACAACAATAACACCCCAGCACAAACTCAAGGCCGTCAGAACAATGAACCAACCCGATGAGACGGTAAGCCGGTAATGCACAGACAAAAATATGAACCCCAAGAACAGGCAATTGCGAGTACCAGCGGAACGCAAGGTCAAGCACATGCGACAGATTCAAAAACAACGAATTAATACGACTTTTGTAGACATAAGGGAAGAATTACTTAGAGATGAAGACGAAATTCAATTTAACCAAAAGTGTAAGTGTCCAGAATTAGAAATTTATTTAAACGGTATTCCAGTAATCGCACTAGTTGACACTGGAAGTCAAAGTAACGCTATGTCAGAAGAATGGTTTAATAATAATAAAAATAAAATGGGAAAAATAAATTTGTTGAAAATGTCTAACACGGTAATTAAAGGGGCTATTGGTAAAAAATCTAAGCAGATAACGAAACAAGCCATGGTAGAAGTGAAAATAGGCCAATGTACAATCGACGGTATTTTCATCATAGTACCGGAACGAATACGGTATTGTATATTGGGCATTGGAATTCTGAATGAAGGCGAATGTGTTATTAACGTACCACAGAACCGTATAACATTCAGTAAAACCACCAGTCAGCAAAGAATACCTGTGGATGCAGAAATGTTAACAATTGAGATCAATGAAGACGAGCAAAAAACGCTTAAACTAATCAAAGAAAAACTGGCTGAAGTTAACGGAATAACGACACAAACCAAGCAAGAGTTAGAGGACATTTTAATAAAGTATCGCTGTATATTTAAAGAAAGACCAGGACAGTAGAGGGAAAATACTGGTCCTGACTCAAGTACCGTTATCCCCCCACCACCACCCCATGCCGCCTTTCGCGCGCCAAATTCAAAGAGATGCCGCCGTTCCCGCGGTCCAAGATTTTTTCCCACGCTCTTCCCACCACCAATGGACCCGCAGCATCCGCGAATTTCCGCGAATAAAACTTTTTATTTGTTTAATTTGTTTTTTTATTTTTTTTTTAAAGATGATTTGCATATCAAGGGGTGTGTGGGGGTGGGGTAGGGTTCAATGGACCACCCGCATCCGCGAATTTCCGAGAATATAATTTTTTATTTTTTTTAATACAGCTGATTTGCATATCAGGGGTGGTTGGTGGGTGGTGGGTCAATTCTCTCTTTGAATGTAAATAACTATCTCTCTCCCTCCCTCCCTCTCACTCTCTCTCTATCTCTCTCTCTCTCTCTCTCTCTCTCTCTCTCTCTCTCTCTCTCTCTCTCTCTCTCACACACACATTTAGTAGATTACTGTTGCATCTCACTCTCTCTCTGCGTGTTTATGTAACGGGTCTCGTTCTCTCTCTCTCTCGCACACACACATTTAGTAGATTACTGTTGCATCTCACTCTCTCTCTGCGTGTTTATGTAACGGGTCTCTCTCTCTCTCTCTCTCTCTCTCTCTCTCTCTCTCTCTCTCTCTCTCTCTCTCAATACAAACGTAAAGAAACAATTTGATACGTGAAGAGATAGCTGATTTGCATATCAGGTGTGGTTGGTGGGTGGTGGGTCAATTCTCTCTTTGAATGTAAATAACTATCTCTCTCCCTCCCTCCCTCTCTCTCACTCTCTCTCTCTCTCGCACACACACATTTAGTACATTACTGTTGCATCTCACTCTCTCTCTGCGTGTTTATGTAACGGGTCTCGCTCTCTCTCTCCCTCTCTCTCTCTCTCTCTCTCTCTCTCTCTCTCTCTCACACACACACATTTGAATGGAAGTAACTATCTGTCAATTAACTGTAAGTAACTTCTGCAGTGTCCAGATTAACAACCGCGCTCTCGTTCTTCCAAGGCAGTCTGTGTGGTAAAGTGTTATGCATAAAAACTCCTTTGAAATAAGGTATTTACAAAAGTTTTGTGTACACATACAAATCGCTGTCGGACAATGTACGCACTGCTCACACACACATTGTGTATGTCTCTCGCTCTCTCTAGCTGCAGACGTTGACAGGAATTCCCTTATTCAAATCGATTACGGTGTCACTGTACACAAACTTAAATATGGTTTACAGACCATTGTAATTTTAAAAATTCATTTTTGCATTAATTAAATATATATCGTAAACAATTATATAAAATAAATACAATATGAAATAATAATATTTCGTCATTGTAAGATTTTAATAAAACAATTATCAGTTTAAATAATAATTTTCGTGATTGCAAGATACAACCTGTGTACACGTAAACTTAAAATATAGTTTACCGCTGTGGTAGGAAATTCAAACTATTAAATTGTCTCTCACTCGCTCTCTCTCTCACACATTTCTGATTACTATACAAATAATTGCTTGCATGTTCAGAGGTTTATAACGAAATAAATTAAAATAAACTATAATTTGTTTTAAATGATTAACTATATATTTACACCACTGTATACAAACTTAAAATATAGTTTACAAACCGTTGTAATACAATTATTCAAAAATGATTAAATATATATTTACACCACTGTACACTTTAACTGGTTTTAGAAAGTTATATTCAGTGTGGTAATTAGTGATAGCAAGATTAACTATGTATGCACACACACACACACACACACACACACACACACACACACAAAACGATACAGAATTAGATAATAGTTATTATTCGCTAACTTAAACCAAGGGTCATTGATCGTGAGTACATCGTCTAAATCGGTGCGTCCTACTTTCTAATTTGACACATGACAGTCATTAGCAGCGGTGACAGTAATTCGAATTACTTACGGATTAGAAAGTATTTACTCCAAAAACGGACACAAGCTGTCCCCACTACCAGAGTACAATATATACGCGAAGAAAATCAGTTGCAATTTCTCATTCGGCTGTCTGCGTGTGCTCATACATCGTGAAATCTATCACTGCATTTTTAATAGTTGAAAGACTGTTTTGTATTATTAATGTACGTCTTACGAGTCTTCAGTATACACAACGTTCATCATTAAGGGTGTGTAGACAACACATACTAGTTTGGTAAGTGTACATGAAACATTTTGAATACGTTAATAAGTGAACATAATTTTATTGTATGTACAGATTTTATTTAAACGTAAAAATTATTCACATTAAAACATTATCAAGTGCATTATTTATTGAATTTAATATATGACTCGTTCAAATAAGTATGTATGTGTGTGTGTGATCAAATTACTATGTCTGTTACAAAATTCCGAAATTTATTCTTGTCGTGCTTTTTATATTACACTACATAATTTTATTGTATGTACAGATTTTATTAAACGTAATTTATATATTACACTATATAATTTTATTGTATGTACAGATTTTATTTAAACGTAAAAATTATTCACATTAAAACATTATCAAGTGCATTATTTATTGAATTTAATACATGACTCATTCAACTAAGTATGTGTGTGTGTGATCAAATTACAATTTCTGAAATATATGCTTACCGTACTTTTTATATTACACTTCTAATTGAAGATATATTTTAGGTATAGCTGAATTTTAAGCGTGCGAGCCTTCAGTGTGCATACAACGTCTGTCATACAACATTCGCTAGTTTGTTGCAAGTAAAAAAAAAAAAAATCTATGTACAGCATGGGGTGGGTTATACAAATAATAATAAATTGTGTACTATATACATTTATTAAAATACGTACACAACTCCAAGATTATATTGTTACAAGTATGAAAATATATCTAAACTATTATATTGTTACAAGTATGAAAATATATCTAAACTAGTTTTTACAATTAAAAAAAAACACACATTTCAAAGATTATATTGTTACAAGTATTAAAATATATCTAAACTAGTTTTACAATTAAAATACATACACACAGCTCCAATATTATAATGTTACAAATATGAAAATATATATATATTGTAACGGTACATAACCCGGTCCCAATAAAGTAAGTCATGAGAGTGAAAGTCAGAAATGGGTAGAACTAAAGCTCGCTCAAAATTTAATTATATCACTCCACATAATAAACAATTCGAGTGGTATATAGTGCGAAGTGAGTTCTAGTGTACCCATTGAGGTGAAAAAACCAAAGTGAAATTAATGTATTACTAAACTGTGCTGTATGTTTTGGATAGGATAAAACTATGGAAGTAGTATGTAATAGTACTAATTGATTTTTGTGATTTTATTTATTTATTGTAATTTATATTGTATGAACCACAATTTGTTATACCCAAGTTAATATTATATTGTTTCAAATAATTATGTTAGATTGTAAGAAAACCCAGGGTTAATTTTAAAAGACATAAAAATTTTAACTACCAAAGATAATATAAAATTAAAATAATCCTAGGAAGGAAAGGACAACAGGAAGTAGTACCGGGTATGAACACTATTCGATACTAAATAAATAATATATAAATTTATTTAATGATAATAAAATGATAAAATATTTATATACAAGGTCATTAAAAAATTAACCAAAACATATTATATGAATTAAATTAGTAAATAAACCGGAATGGAAGGGAATTATTTTTCCATAAATAAAAATATAAATTTATAATAATCACAAACTGCCTACATAATAAAAATACTATGTGTTACTAAGAGTGATGGAAAATAACAAGTATTGTTATTAAGAATAAAATTTTGAACTGAACCAGAGAGTTGAAGAATCGATGCGACAAAAATTATAAAAAAATAACCTTTTTTGGACGTTGGAGGAGGCGAAATTCACGCAAGAGTAATAAACGAAGTGAATACTAACCAATTATACCTGAGGAATCCAAATTAAAAGGTGTTATACATTAAAAACCAGTGGATGAAACCATTCTGAGGATCCAATATAATTCGGCCTACGTCTAGTAGACAATCAGAAAATCATCCAAATGAAAAGGAAATAATAACGCAAGACGTACCTCATCACAGAATAAAACTTCAATCCAGTAAGGACAACACGGAGCGAGGTAATATAAACATTTTTCGTAATAAATCCCGAATAAAACTCGTTTTTTAATAGTGAAAATAGAACAAAAAATATTAATTGTATCATATGTTTATTTCAAAAGTAAACAAATACATGCTGCTCTCTTACGGCAGTTCCGGAAACTACGTAATATCCGAAAATTAAACCAAATTATTTATTAATTTCTTATATTTGTAAAGCGTAGCATTTAGCCATTTCTGACACTCTCATTATAACAAAGAATTCACCCTGAACCCTGGGGAATTAATAAGAATTATGTAATAACTGATGTATTTTATTATAGCGTAATATTGGTTAAATAACAACATATATGTTTTGTTCTTTAGACAGATCTATGTTTACTCGGTAAAGTCGAGAGGATGTTTTCTTTTTAAAAAGATTAATTGTAATACCTATACTTTGGTGGCTGGAGACAAAAGTCAATAATCAATAAAGCAATATTATTGAAAATTAATATTGAATTATAACGTGTTATAATTTATTGTAGTGGATAGTTAATGAAGATTTCAGCACAACATACAGAAAAAATCGTCACAACAGAGGGGCAAATATGATACTTACTCTCTCTTCTGTATAAGGCTGAACAAATTACCTCACACACTCTCGATTTCTTTTAGATTGAGTAAAACAAGATAAACGAAATCCTTTATTTATACCGTTTAAAACGTCAGTTAGTATAATTTAAAAGTGACGCATACTGCGTGAGGCATATAATAACACTTCCATAACACCTCACGGATTAAGCGGTACGTTACAATATTTAAAACTAGTATTTACAAAATATGTATAAAATAAGACTTAAACACGTCTATGTACTGTGTTGGACAATGGCGTATATTCTACAAGCGAATCATGTAGTATCATACAGTAGGCAGTCGTCTGCGTAGGAAAATTCATTGACGATTAAAATTCTAAACGTACATCAACCGCTGAAGACTTAAGCGTATCGTCTTGTTTGCTACAATCGAATACAAACAGCGGGGCTTTTGATTTGAATAATTCTGGTGTCAGTACTGGGCTGACGTCTAAACGGTGGTAATACGAACTTTGAAAACTGGCGTACATATTGTACAATAATGCAACACGGTCTTTCCCAATATCCAAGATTAAATTATCGTAAGGATAATACTTGTCGATTAGAAACAGTCTCGCATTGATCACGTTACAATGATCGAATTCATCGGCGTGTGCTGTCAGTACATTCTTTCTTGCTGACTGAAACGCTAACACAACAAAGCGTGGTTTTTCTAGCTGACTCGAGGTCTTGACAATCCAATTCTGCCTTTTAGTCTGTGGTAAGGCAGGATACTCGTGCAACTCCCAGGCCCTAAAAGGCATAGTTATCGGGTGGTCTTTCTCTATGAGTCGTAACAGTGGTAATCTGTACGCATTAGCTACATGTACATAAGGCATTTTCCAGTAAACTTTATCTAGTTCAAGAACACAATTAGCATGTTTCCATATCTTGTTATTGCGTACGGCGCGTGTGAGTGAAATGAAAAGTGCGTGATACTGTCTTCAAAGAACGGTTGCTGCTCCACAGATAATATTCCACTCGCCATGTTACTTGTTTACAACAACAACAAACCCAGTGAAACGACGGTTAACCGATGTTAATCGTTTCAGTTTCGAACGAGTACTGATGCGTTTCCTAACTGATCTTTCTTCTTCTTCTTCTTCTTCTTTTATTTATGACGACTGTGGTAGCAGCGGTGGCGAAGAAACAAAGTACAAGCCCATGTCTATAGTCGTTTTAGATGTAAACGCACAGTGATGACTTCTTCACGAAAATCTATTACGTCACCGTCCTGGTCGTGTAAAGATAATGTTATGTTGTCCAAACGACTCACATTCACAGGTAGGTATATGACGTTTGTAGGTGATTCAATTATTTTGAATCCTGGTTCGACTGACGGATAGAATGAGTGCAGCGTGTGCTCGTTTTTACTGTTCTTGTATGATCCTTGCGCTATATTACACCTTATCAGTATACTGTTCACTTTTATAATGTTAACTGTGGCGTCAGACATGTGAGTTTTATTCGCTTCAAGCAGACGCTTTTCCTTGAAACCCAACATATCACCGATACCGCACACTGTTTGTTGAAAGTCAATATCCAATGCACAAGTCAGTTCACATTTCAGTGTATTGTTGTTAGGACGTAGACTAATCTTTGAGTCTCCTAACTGCTTTTTGAGGAAGGCTTCTATGTCACCGATTTCATAAGCACCCGTAGGTAAAGTTATCAAGTACCACGTTGTTCCGTCCCGTAGTGCTGGAAACACATTGTTTTTTCCCTCAACAACGTTCGGTATACTGTTGTATGTAGTAAAGTCCAATAGACCTACATACCATTCGCCGTTTGTTAGTTCGAGAGGCCGGAAAAAGTCACATACAAGAGCGGCAGCATTCGTACCTGTTAAGGTGACCGACAGCGAAGACATCTTGTCGCTTACTGATCACTCACGCGTTAAGAGGTCCAAACATACATGCCCACAGATGACTGTGTGTGGCGGCTGTTCACGCTCGTAATTGTAGTAAATGTCAGTGTCGGTTCCAAAATACTGTGTCAGCTCAAGAGGTGGCTGCATATTACCATACGAGTCAAAGTAGTAAACTCGATTGTTTCGCTTCTTGTAGCAAACCCAGTGCGTACCAGGTCCTTCTGCACTGCCCAGATTAACAACCGCACTCTCGTTCTTCCAAGGCGGTCTGTGTGGTAAAGTGTTACGCATAAAAACTCCTTTGAAATAAGGTATTTTCAAAAGTTCTGCGTACACATACAAATCACTGTCGGACAATGCACGCACTGGTATGCAAACTAGTTTTTTTGTCTGTAAGGACGTAGGTATAGACCTGACGCTATTTTTTTATTGTTACGTTTATGCCTTGAGACTGTTTTGCGTTTGGTGTTGTTACGTTTGCAGGTCGTTTTGCGTTTGCCCGCGGATTGACGTTTAATTCCTGAACCCTTCTTCTTTTTTCTGCAACCACTACATGAGCTCCCTCCACCCACTGCTGATTTTGCTTTCATTGCGGCTGCTACAGCTGCAGCATACACTCTTTCACTAACACCGGAATTCCAAACTTTCACTCGTTCCCACGCTTTGTCGGCAAGAACGCGATCAGCTATACGTCTTCGACTGTTGTCTTTGTACCTTGCGTAGGCGATATCGTGTTCGCGACAGGCTTCGTCCAGCTCGCTGATTCCGCGCTCGCCGCGTGCCAATCTCTCTTTGAGTTTTGTTCCGGGTCCACAGAATCGATAGCCGGGTAGGTGTAATTCTACTGGTAATGCGTCCACCGCTCGATTAATCAAAGTAGGTACTGACGACGAAACGATAGCGGGCACAGTGTTTTTAAGTATTTTTCCAATTACACCACGCCCCATTCTTTTCTTACGAAGTACGTGCATTCTTGTAAACAGATCTCCAATCCTTGATTTCCGTTTCCGTATCGAGAACGTCTATTAAACGTCCCACCTCTTCAATATATTCAGACAGTACTGAACGCTGTGTCGCGCTGTCTTGATATTTATAGACAAACTTTATTAGATTGATTATATGAGCGTGAAATATCTGAGTGACCTTGTACAATTCAGTCTTTATATGTAGTTTTAATTCGTGCATTTGTCGTACAGTGACTGCGTCTGTGTCAGTTACTCCGTCCGCTATATTCGTAATTTTTCTTTCGCCAGCGTAGAAAGCATTGCTTTGCAAACTGATTGTGTTGTCGTATAAAAATTCCAAATTCACAGCGTCTTTGCTGGCGACTGGCGCTTGCACGTGTGTTAGCCGACAGTCATCAACGATTACGTTACCTGCACAATCTTTTCTCAAACTCTTTGCGTCTACGTATCGTTTTGTGGCTGCATCTCTTGATTTAAGCGGATCGTTTAGCATTATTATTCGATGATCTTTTGCGTCTACGGTAGCATCGTTCTTGTACTGTAAGCATGCATCCTTTACGTACTGTAAAGAAACAACATCGTGCAGCTCTTCAGGATCACCCAAGTTGCGTATCTTTTTGTTTTTCACATCAAAGTGACCGTCGTTAGTCACTCCTAAACCGATATCCTCACGCAGACTTCGATGAGTTTCTTTTCGCATTCTTACAATGCTGTCGTGTCTACCGAACTTGTCTACACTCATATTTATGAAGAACTGGTGGTCATAGAACGGTGCGTCTGCTTTTATATGATAATGCCGGCTTCACGTAATTCTTCCAATATCGAAACGATTTCATTCCTATGACCAGTATGGCCACTACTTTGAGAAGCCATTAACATTCTCAATCGATTAACCAACTCTTTAGGATCATCCCAATGCACGTAATCGATTGCAGTGTTCGGCTTCATCTCCATATAGCCACTCCCTATACGTACGTTTTCTTGCACTCGATGCAAACAATTTAGATATTACTAGTCGGTACTTGACGCCACTGTTACTGTTTATTCGCGTATTGTATTTATATTTTTGTTTGTGTCCGTTGGTTGCTAGTAGTATGGACTTGTATTTCCTCATATCGTCCTTATTGTATTTTTTCGGTAGTTTCATAAACAAAAGTTCATACAGACCGGGCGTACCCTCGTAAATTTTTCCTTTGACATGAAAGTTGTCGTTATCATCGATTTTCACATTTGAATCACCTATCATCCATTTACCGGCCTCGTATCGAACACCATACATACGATCTATAATCCGTTTACAGTCAGCTGATTCGCACAAACGCATATATTTGTTTGCTAATGAATCGTCACTGAAATGTGAAGCGTTAGGGTTCCATGCGCTATCGTCACTGAAATGAGAAGCGTTATGACTCTGCGTGCCACTTTCGTTTTCAGTTATTACGTGTTGTGTAGGCTCTTCTTGTTTTATCTGCTGCTTCTCCTCCTCCTCCATCATATCACCACTTAACTTTCGTGAAATAGCTTCTAACGGTTCCAGAATCGGTCTGTAATTTTTTCTGAACAGAGTCGAGACCAGTGATTTCACTCGGTAGTGGGACTTCTTCGTTCTCGCTTTATGCGTGATAACCTAAACCTTCATCAGCGAGTGATTTCATCACTGTTTCTAGCATTCTGTATTTTGGTTGAAATAATGATTTTGAAAACACGTATACGTTGCGGAAACGTAGACCGTTGGCATCAAAAAGTAGGTTGAATAGCACATTGGATTTTCCACAGGAACTTGGGCCTGTAACGATACAGCGAATACTGTTCGGTAATAGCGGACCATGTTTACGTTTGGCACTGCCTTCGTCACCAGCCAAAAAGTCCATATCCTTTATTGGTAATTTGTTTGCTTGCTGTACAATCTTCATCTTTGTGAATACCGAAAGCATACTGTTTTCAGCACGTGCTGTCACCTTTTTATATTAGATCTTTCTTATGTATCCATGCATCGTGTTTACCATCGAAACCGAGCCAACGAACACGCACTCTGTCACCTTTGCGTTGTAACACCTTTTCCACTAGGTATACGTCACCGACTTTGGACTTACTAATCTCGTGCTCGTAAAAAACACCTTTCAACACTTTGTTTAGATGATCTTTTAGCAGATAAGTGACGGGGATCGTAGTGGATTGTACTTTATCCACAGGGAATATTTCGTTAGTCCAATTTGGTGTATAACCTTTGACGAACGCCATTTTGTGCTTACTTATACGAACACGGTCACCAACTTTAAATTTGAACGGTTTGTTTGAATTGATTTTAGACGTTGTGTTCTTCTTTATTCGTTCCAACACTATATGTTCATTGGTGTCATTCACTTGATTAGGTTTCATACCATTGCTTCTGTGCACAGTAAAACATGGGATCTGTGAAGAGGAAGAAACGTTAACCAAAAGTTACAAACCGATTCTCGGTACTCTTCTGTACGTTATGTATTACGTAGAGGTAGACGAATGTTTTTTCAATATCAAAACCACGTATACCTTACCGTTAACGTTACAGCAATGTACTACACGGTTCGTGCTCTTCTGTTGTATAACGATATGTACTATGAGGAGATAGACGAATGTTCTTTCATAATCAAGAAACACAGATATGTTAAAGATCATTTCGTTGGTCTAAGCGTACATTTATTATGTAAATCATCTCTTTTTCAGTCATCTACGTATGTGCATTTGAATTATTTGCGCATGCGCATAACAGCTTTTTTAGTACAGTTGCACACACATCGACGCTCGCACTATATATAACCTGTGAACTTCGCAACAGCGTCTTACTTACCACTCGTTCATGTTGCTGAACACTACCGCGCTACAAATTGTATGTTACAAATTGATATTTTAATTTACTTTGTGTGATATAAAGCGTTTAAGATACACTAACATAATACCAGCGTTATAACAGTTTCTTTGTTTTTCAGTATTCACTCTCTCGTCTGAATATCATCATGTCCGACCTTCAGCAGAATCCGGAACAACAACAACAACATCAGCAGGAACAGGAACATCCTCAACAAGGTAAAAATTTAAATACCAATTGGTACAGTTAAGAAATTGTCTCTCTCTATAATTATGTAGCAAACCAAACTTGTTTGATATGAATTAACATATGATCCAACTCTGTCTAACATGTACAAGATAGTCTCTTGACGTTGTTTAGAAATTGATATGGCGGAGAAAATTTTTTATGTTCTGACATAGGTTTGTCACCTTCTTCCCAATGTATTGTCTCTTGACATCGTTTAGAAATTGACATGGCGGAGAAAATTTTTCATGTTCCACCATAGGTATGTCACCTTCTCTCCAATGACCTAATTCAATTCCGCAACAAAAGCATTTAACTCTATCGTCTATGAATGACATACTATGTCCACAAACATCATAATTTAGCGGATAGTAGTAAAACCCGGCAAACGCTAACTCGTCGGGGCTGACAAACGTCACTTCACAATACTTGAACGATTTTCTTCTTTCACTTTCAATGCTAAAATCAGGAGTAGCTGCCATCTTCACAGTTTGCAATAAACTAACGTATTACTAACGTGTACTATCTGTTTATTTACCACAAACATGAATTTGTGTGTGTGTGTGTGTGTGTGTGTGTGTGTGTGTGTGTGTGTGTGTGTGTGTGTGTGTGTGTGTGTGTGTGTGTGTGTGTGTGTGTGTGTGTGTGTGTGTGTGTGTGTGTGTGTGTGTGTGTGTGTGTGTGTGTGTGTGTGTGTGTGTGTGTGTGTGTGTGTGTGTGTGTGTGTGTGTTATTCATCATTCCTATTAGCAAATACACATGTTTCTATTGTTTCAGTTATGACACGATTTTATATCGTACGAAACACCAGTATTAGAGGATCCCTCACAACATTTAATTACCTGCCCGTGTACACGGACACGGGAGATCAAGATATATTATCGATAATGACTGAGGTGTGACCTTTATTGTGCAAGGATATTCTGGCAGAACAAGCACGTTTACGTAGTATCAAATGGCATATTGCGTGCAGGATACGTTTCACTAAAACTGTGTTAGATGGTGACAGCGGCGAAGAAAAAGAGGTAACCAAAGACGCCGTCTTCCACGGACGTTGTCGTACGTTGCTCACGGACGACAACGACGACTTGAACTGTCTACTAGACGAATCATATGACAAAATCACGAATAGCATATCCAATTTTACCCGTGACGGGAGCGGATGGTCGGTGGACGCTGTTATGAAGCTGGAACCGGTTGTTGGACGGTACCGGCCGCTAGCAGCATCCTCCTACATTCCTACCCCGCGAAAACTTGCACTCACCAAGGCAGTAGTCAACATCAAGAACCCCCAAGATGAAATGTGTTTTCTATGGTCTGTTCTAGCCCACATACACCCTCAAGAAAGGAATAAAGAACGTGTTTCAAAATACATCTCCTTCGTAAACACAATAAATATGTCCGGTATCGAGTACCCTGTTTCCATAAACTCAATTTCTAAATTTAAAACACAGAATCCCAACATTTCTACAAACGTTTTCGGCTATGATATAGAAGACAATATCAGAAACGAATCAAAAAATGAGGTTTATCCGTTAAGAATTACCCCCAATAAGGACAGATTACATCATGTTAATCTTTTACTTCTGTCCGATATAAATAGCCGAAAACACTACTGTCTTATCAGTAGCATTAATAAATTGTTATTTTCCCTAACAAAATTCAATCGTAAATCATTTTACTGCGACTACTGCCTGCATCGTTTCTCCACAGAACATGGTCTGTCCGAACATCTCCCCTACTGTACACCTTATGGTGAACAGAAAACCAAAATGCCCACAGAGGAGGAGAAGTTTATGTCATTTAAAAATTACGCACACTGTCTCAAAGTACCCTTTACCGTCTACGCCGACTTCGAGTCCCTTATCACCCCCCTTCAATCGTGTTCACCAGGTAACGACATTCTGACGACAGTGAAAGATTTAGGTGACTTCTACTCAGTTGATAGCAGTGGTGTCCGCCAGAAAATACCTTCTCCTCCTGTATCGTCCACATCATACGAAGCGATGCATATTCCGTCAGGTTTCTCCTATGCTGTCGTTGATCACGCTCACAGCCTCTGGAGAGAGGTTAAAGTATATCGTGGTGAAAACGTTGTAGACACTTTCTTCTCGTGGTTGATGAAAGACGTCGAGGATATGATGAAGGTAGTACGACATAACGTACAATTAATTATGTCCGATGATGACAATGTTGCGTTCACTAACGCCACCGTTTGCCATTTGTGTGAGCGCCCTTTGACAGACGATGACAAGGTACGCAATCATTGTCATCTTACGGGGAAATTCTTGGGAGCAGCCCACAATAGCTGTAATCTGAGCTACAAGATGCCGCGTCATATCCCCGTCTTCTTTCACAACCTTCGTGGCTACGACTGTCACCATTTATTGCAGGGTTTAGGAAAATATAAGGACCAACACGTATCCTGCATTGTAACATCTAGTGAGCGTTACGTGTCGTTCTCCCTGGGCCCCTTGCGTTTCGTAGACTCTTTTCAATTTCTTAATCGCTCTCTGGACACACTCGTTACCAATCTGTCCACGTCCGAGAGCCAATTTCCTTTGCTTAGAGAGAGAATGCTTAGACGGGGTTTCGACGAACAGACCAATCTGCTCGTACGCAAGGGGGTATACTCTTACGCGTACGTTGACAGTATTGATCGGTTCAATGAAACAAGTCTACCCGCTCGTGAACACTTTGATAACCGGTTGATGGAATCGTCTATTTCGGACGCAGATTACGAGCACGCACAAAACGTGTGGAGTGCATTCAATCTGCGTACGTTTGGAGATTACCATGATCTGTATTTGTTGACAGACGTAATACTGCTGGCCGATGTCTTTGAAAGTTTTCGAGACATGGCCTTACGCGATTACTGCTTGGACCCATGTCATTTTTACTCGCTTCCCGGACTCGCTTGGAACGCGATGCTAAAAATGACAGGGGTCGAATTAGAGCTGTTGATCGATATAAATCAACATCTGTTTGTAGAGTCTGGGGTCCGCGGAGGCGTCGCGATGATATCCAACCGGCATGCCATCGCTAACAACCCTCTGATCCCAGATCAGTACGATGTTTCGAAACCGACCTCCTTCATTCTGTATACGGACTGTAAAAATTTATACAGTGCAGCCATGTCGCAACCACTCCCTTACGCAGACTTCCGATGGCTCGATCGTAATGAAATTGAGTCTTTGGATGTACGTAATGTGAGTGATGATTCCGACATCGGGTACATCCTCGAAGTCGACCTACACTATCCTAATACACTACACGACCTGCATTCCGACTACCCGCTTGCATCTGTGCGCCAGCGCGTAACACCCGATATCCTTTCTCCCTTTTCCAAACGTTTACACGAGAGTATATACAGATCATCGTATAACGAATCAGGGTCAACAATGTCATCCGTAGAGAAGTTGTTAACGACTTTGGAGGACAAACAAAATTACGTTCTCCATTATCGAAATTTGAAATTGTATTTAAGTCTTGGTTTAGAGCTGAAAGCGACTCATAGGGTGTTGTGTTTTAAGAAAAGCGCTTGGTTGAAACCGTTTATCGATTTCAACACCCGCAAGAGGCAAGTAACCGTCAACAGCTTTGAAAAAGACCTTTTCAAACTGATGAACAACGCCGTATACGGCAAGTCGCTGGAGAACGTACGGAAACATATAGACTTTGAACTAGTCTCAGATGAACGACGGCTTCAAAAACTAGTTTCCACACCTAGGCTGAAACGTATGATTCGTTATACGAACGATCTGGTGGGGCTCTCACTCCGTAAAAAATCCATCGTTCTTTCCCGTCCCGTGTATGTCGGCTTCACGGTGCTTGACGTTAGCAAAACGATAATGTACGACTTTCATTATCGTTACGCTGTCGGCAAGTACGGCCGTAACGTTAGATTGCTAATGACAGATACAGACAGTCTGATGTATAGTATTCAAACATCTGACTTGTATGCAGACATGAAGGAGGACCTACACGTTTTTGACACATCGGATTACCCAACGTCTCATCCTTGTTATAGCCTTAAAAACAAAAAGGTTGTCGGACTGTTCAAGGATGAAACGTGTGGTCGTCCTATTAGAGAATTCGTGGGTCTCCGAGCGAAATGTTATTCGTTCCTTGTGGCCCACGAAGATCCTACCAAAGAGTGTCAAAACGTGTATGTAAAGGTGTACCTCGAGTTGCGATTAAGAGGAGTCTACGACACGATATGTATCGCAAGTGTCTCACTGATCATTGTCAGTTTTCTACCAGTGCGCTTTGTTTACGTAGCGATCATCATACGCTGTACACGATCCGGGTAAATAAGCAGGCGTTGTTACCGTATGATGATAAGCGCTATGTATTAGACAATGGTTGTGATACACTTGCGTACGGTCATTATCGAATACGTTGCATCAACATGGAGAACGATGACGACGACGACACCTCCCCACCTGTTAAAAAAATTTGTCTCCATGTATAGTACCCCCCAACACTTGTTTCTTTCGTCAGCTGATGTCTCTCGACGCTTCAGTCCAGACGTCTGTAAACGTAAGTTCGCATATTAATATCGCAACGATATTTGTGTGTTTAAACATAATATATATATAGAGTTTGTAATGTGTGGTTTCTCTGTCTTACAGTATTATGGATAACACTGCAGTTATAATTGACTTCCAGTGCTTTTTCGATGACAACGGAAAATATATTGTGAAGGAACTGTCAATCATGGACGTTCTGAGATTTGCTGGTAGACATTGGATTTTCACTCCGCCTGCTACATCCGTTACGAATCCAAAATACGCTAGGGCAAACCACTGGTTAACGTCAAATTATCATAGACTTAGATGGAGCGAAGGAGAGACACCATACGACAATCTTGTTTCATTGTTAACATCACATACACGTATATATAAATATGTGTTTGTGAAGGGTTTTGAGAAAAAACGTTTTTTACAATCAAAGATAATACACAATAATATCATCAATCTCGATGACTTTGGTTGTCCTAAAAACATACCGTATCTATTTCACGGAACAGAATGTCTTAGACATTTCAATTCTTCTGACCGATGTGCCAACTATAAAGTGCATGCTATTCGAGAATGGATGATTCATGATTTTTGCTTTAAACAAACATTTTTAATGTAACAAATTTAGAAAGTAGGTCACAGCGAATGATGACATTTATATCTCTAATTCTGTTGTGGACATGTACATACATGCATAGCTGTAAGCGGTGACTATTTCCTTATGAAAGTGGAATGTGGACTTTCCTAATGACATTGTTATATTTTTGGTGTCTCTAATTTCGTCTGGGGGGACATGTTCATACATGCAAAGCTGTAAATGAAAGTGGGACACAGACTTTTCTGATGACGATGTTACCACCACCACTATCACATTGTACTGTCCTTTTGTGTCGAATATTCTGTCATTGTTTGGTTCTCTTTCGTTTGATACAGACGTGTTCACTAGCGTCTTTCTCTCTCTCTTCTAATAATGTCGTTTCTTGTAAAGTTTAATGCTGTAAGTGCTATCGAGTACAAGCGATGTTCAGAATTGACAGTGAATAAAAAATATCCCATCATGGTCTTAACAAATGTGGACACAAAATATGGGAACTCTGTGCTTGCTACGTTGGAGGATGGTGACCACCAGTATCGTGTCTATCTTTCCAAGAGGTATGCAGGTGTCTTCACGAATGAGGAGCTCATATCAAACCCAAAGAACTACATTTAGTGTATCGAGGGACGAGGAATCAAACAACGCAGGTGGAGGTTGTGTCCTAACAAACAATTTATTGATGTGTGTGTGTGTGTGTGTGTGTGTGTGTGTGTGTGTGTGTGTGTGTGTGTGTGTGTGTGTGTGTGTGTGTGTGTGTGTGTGTGTGTGTGTAGTTTCAACTCCCTGTACTTAACACTTTAATAATTGAATTTGTATGTACATGATAAATGTATCATTGATTCTAATTAGTATTTTTTTACAAAGTTTCGTTGAATAATATTTGGTTCGATTAGAAATTATTTTAAAATACATTAACTTTATGTGATAAATGTATCATTGATTCTAAGTAGTATTTACAAAGTTCCAGTGAATAATATTTGGTTTGATTAGAAATTATTTGAAGGTACATTAACTTTATGAAAAATGACACATACTTGAAAAAGTTTACTTACTTAACGCATTTGATTCTTTCTTTCCACTGACTGTGTGTGTGCGTGTGATAATTGAATATTTATCATATCAGTGATTCTAATATCGACTGTATTGTTATGTTACAGATAAACTTTCATGTGGACTGTATCTACAGGCGTGAAATTATTATTATTTAAAAATTATTATTATTACTATTGTATTTATTTTATATAACAATGTTTGTTGTGATATATATATTTAATCAAGGTTTGTAAACTATATTTTAAGTTTGTGTACAGTGGTGTAAATATATATTTAATCATTTAATTTATATAACAATGTTTGTTGTGATATATATATATATATTTGATCAATGTAAAATGTATTTTTGAATAATTGTATTACAACGGTTTGTAAACTATATTTTAAGTTTGTGTACAGTGGTGTAAATATATATTTAAAACAAATTATGGTTTATTTTAATTTATTTCGTTATAAACCTCTGAACATGTAAGCAATTATTTGTAAAGTACATTAAATTATGTGAAATGCTACACCGAAAGATTCAAATCATACCTTATTGGTGCTGTCAACTATTTGAATGCGAGAATTTCTACCGACTTTTGTAGCAGCAGCAGCAGCAATACGCATTACATTAAAACTAGCACGTTATATTATTCATTGATGTACAAACAATTTACATGGCACACACACAATAGGCTAACATTTATTGTGAAGTTGTTAACGTTCCCACCACAGCGGTAAACTATATTTTAAGTTTACGTGTACACAGGTTGTATCTTGCAATCACGAAAATTATTATTTAAACTGATAATTGTTTTTATTAAAATCTTACAATGACGAAATATTATTATTTCATATTGTATTTATTTTATATCATTGTTTACGATATATATTTAATTAATGCAAAAATGAATTTTTAAAATTACAATGGTCTGTAAACCATATTTAAGTTTGTGTACAGTGACACCGTAATCGATTTGAATAAGGGAATTCCTGTCAACGTCTGTAGCTAGAGAGAGCGAGAGACATACACAATGTGTGTGTGAGCAGTGCGTACATTGTCCGACAGCGATTTGTATGTGTACACATAACTTTTGAAAATACCTTATTTCAAAGGAGTTTTTATGCGTAACACTTTACCACACAGACCGCCTTGGAAGAACGAGAGCGCGGTTGTTAATCTGGACACTACAGAAGTTACTTACAGTTAATTGACAGATAGTTACTTACAATCAAATGTGAGAGAGAGAGAGAGAGAGAGAGAGAGAGAGAGAGAGAGAGAGAGAGAGAGAGAGAGAGAGAGAGAGAGAGAGAGAGAGAGAGAGAGACCCGTTATATAAACACGCAGAGAGAGAGTGAGATGCAACAGTAATGTACTAAATGTGCGTGCGCGAGAGAGAGAGAGAGTGAGAGAGAGGGAGAGAGATAGTTATTTACATTCAAAGAGAGAATTGACCCACCACCCAACAACCACCCCTGATATGCAAATCAGCTATCTCTTCACGTATAAAATTGTTTCTTTATGTTTGTATTGAGAGAGAGAGATAGAGAGAGAGGGAGGGAGGGAGAGAGATAGTTATTTACATTCAAAGAGAGAATTGACCCACCAACCACCCCTGATATGCAAGTCAGCTTTATTAAAAAAAATAAAAAATTATATTCGCGGAAATTAGCGGATACGTGTGGTCCATTGAACCCCCCCCCCCCACCCCAACAAACCCTTGATATGCAAATCAATTTAATAAAAAAAATAAAAAAATTATATTCGCGGAAATTCGCGGATTCGGGTGGTCAATTGAACCCTACCCCACCCCCCACCAACCCTTTGATATGCAAATCAATTTAATTTAAAAAATAAAAAAATAAAATTAAAAAAATTAAAAGTTTTATTTGCGGAAATTCGCGGATGCTGCGGGTCCATTGGTGGTGGGGAGAGCGTGGGAAAAAATCTTGGACCGCGGGAACGTCGGCATCTCTTTGAACTTGGCGCGCGAAAGGCGGCATGGAGTGGTGGTGGGGGGATAACGGTACTTGAGTCAGGACCACTATTTTCCCTCTACTCAGGACGGATTAAGGGATACAGCATAAGTTCATCGTAACAGACACCACACCGTACTGCTTAAAAGGATGGCCGATCCCACTCAAGTATCAGGATGCTGTGGATCAAGAAATTAGGACACTGGAGGAATATAAGTCATCGAGCGAGCTGCCAGCCCGTACATCAACCCGATAGTAACTGTTATAAAGAGGGACCAGACTGTGAGATTATGTTTAGATGCACGTAAGGTTAACTCGGTCACCGTACCCGATTATGAAGGGGCCGTGCCGATTAATGAAGTTTTGGCAAGTTGTAATAATATTAAATTTATGAGCAGAATTGATTTAACGAAGAGTTTCTGGCAAGTTCCCTTAACATCAGAATGTCGTGATTACACCGGGTTTTTGTATAAAGGGTGATTCTACAGATACACGGTTACTCCTTTTGGCCTAAAAACGAGCTTGGCAAGCCTGACTAAAGAAATTTACAATTATCTATGTTGACGATTGTTTGTGTGTGTCTAGCAGCGTCGAACAAAACCTAATCCATCTGAGGTTATTAATGGAGAATTTAAAGAGGGCCAACCTCACTGTAAAGCTCAAGAAATCACAGTTCTTCCGAAAAAAAATCGACTATCTTGGATATGAATTATCTACAAACGGTATCAGCGCATCACATGAACTCCACGTCCGAGGAACCCGAAACAGTTGAAAGGTTTCTTAGGGCTGACAAACTTTTATAATAAGTTTACAAGCCGTTATGCGGAGGCAATGCAACCACTTCCACAACTACTGAAGAAGGGGAGTAAGTTTCAATGGACCGAAGAATTAGACAGACAGTTCAACGAAGTGAACAATTTATTTGTAGACACTGTAATGCTTCGTCATCCAGACCCTAACAAAAGATTTTATTTACAGACCGATGCCAGGAAGTATGCGCTAGGCGGCCAATTGTATCAGATTGACAACGACAACGAAATAGGGGTGATTGCATTCCGAGTATTTCGAGTAGTGGAGTATTCCGAGGAGCCGAACTCAACTATTTCACAACCGAATTGGAACTACTGAGCGTGGTGCATTGTCAAAAGAAGTTCAGGACATATGTATTGGGACGACCATTGACCATCATCACAGACAATAAAGCTCTAACTTTCATGAAGAAATGTCAATTGACTAATTCAAGAATGACACGCTGGATCCTAGCCATTCAAGAATATGACTTTGACATCGTATATTGAAAGGGAATGAAAATATAGTAGCCGATGTACTTAGCAGGTATCCGGAAGATTTACAAGATCACGCACCCATGGACACTAATTAAGAATTAGAAATTTACAATATAAATATCACTTTGAGCAAATTACTTAAAAAACAATTACTAAATATAGGACATCACTAACGAAACGACGAGAGACTCAATAAAATTATAAATGAACTGAACAATGACCCGAACAGTAAACTACACGACATTTACAAATGGCATAACAATAAATTGTATCGTAGAGAACGGAGAACTTGGAAACTAATAATCACCACAGAAGTAAGTGAGAGGTTAATAGAAGAAATACACACAAGTTACGGTCACATCGGGATGAAAAGAACATATCAGTTATTTAAAAAACACTTCACAGGAGACAAGGTGTGTAAATTCACAAAACACATGATAAAGACTTGCGAAAAATGCCAGAAGAATAAAGATCATCATAAAAAGGGTATTGGAGAAACAAAACCAATGCAACACCAATCTAAAGGAGAAATGGTCAGCATGGATTATTATGGGCCACTTCCCACATCAACGAGTGGAGTTAAATATTTACTTATTATTGTTGACAACTTTACTAAATATGTGAAATTATACTCAATGAAGAAAGCAACGACAGCAATAACAATCAACAGATTAAAACAGTATATTTTCGAAGTAGGAAAGCCTAAGACAATACTTACAGATAATGGGACACAGTTCACGAGTAAATCATGGACCAAAAATTTAGAGAAACTGGGAGTAAGACCAAAATATACGGCTATAAGGAATCCATGTACTAACCTATCGGAGAGAGTGAACCGACAACTAGGAAATTTGTTCAGAATACTTGTTGGAGGGCACCATACAAAATGGGCGGAACACATTCGGCTGGTGGAGGAGTGCATCAATGGGACGTATCACCATACCATCGAGATGACATCGCACCAGGCGCAATGGAGCCAAAAACCAGTGCCGTAACGAGGGCGTGGCGAAAAAGGCGCCCGCCACGGGCGCAACTGGGTTTGGGGCACAAAACAAAGAATACCGACCCGGTTGAGAGTTGCACGTGGTTTTTATTTTACTTGACCATTCTACTCTACATGAATCATTGAATCGACACCGACTGTCACTGACCGTTTTTCGTCTCCTGACCAATTAAACAGAGACACGTATTATTGCGCGCGCATCACACACCCTCTCTTTCTTACACTCCTAGCCCGCGTTCACATGAGGCGAAAAGCTCAGCTCAGCCAATCAGAACGTCAGGAGAAATCAGGTGACGTTGATACCCATGTGTGAATGCAGGCTCATACAAGAACGATCTATACTGTGTAGTGTGTAGGCAAGGCGCTACAGTCTTTGTTGGTCGTTCCTCGTTCATAAGATCAGCTGTGTTGTTGCTTTGTCGTAATTATTTTTATATATTTTCTCTCTTTTGTGGAACAAAACATACTGGAAAAGAAACAATTTTGTTTATATACAACACACTGGCATACTGACTAAGTAAGTACTATAAATATTATTTATTATTATTATTATTATTATTATTTACTAAATAATTATATTAATAAAAACACAAATTTCAATTAAAAAACCCTTCTAGGGTAAAATGCCACAAAAAAAACCGTCCGGTGCACAGTTTAAAAAAATAAGAGAACAGAAGATTGAAAATATAAAGAAAAATATAACTCCGATTGATATTTTTCTTAAAAAATCATCTACACCTCTAGTTCATTCAAACTTAACAACTGAATTAAATCTGCCTTCTACAAGTAGTCATGTTACATGTGAAATTGAAACAGAAGAGAAAAGTACAATTGAACATCAAAACCAGGAAATCGAGAAGCAATGTACATGTAATGATGATAATTATATGGTTGATGTTAAATTAGAAAATATTGATAATAATGCAAAAATAATAGATTTCAATGATCCCACAACATGGCACTTAACTAATAGTAACATACAAATATTTGTTCAACATGGATCAGAGTTGTGCGGTAATTTAAGTGTTTATCCTGATAGAGAAAATAGGCATTTTGATAAAAAATGGTTTGTAAAAACCATGTCAAACGGAGAACAAGTACTCAGAAATTGGTTGATATATTGCAAGCGAAAAGATGTTCTGTTTCCCATGTATTATTTTTGGAAAAAATCAGAATGTATGGACCACTGCGGGGTTTCGAGACTGGCAGCATTTAAATCCTATGTTACCACGTCATGAAAATTCATTATATCATAAAAAAAGTTATGTCGAATGGAAAACTTTCGAATCAAAAATTAAGAAAGGTGGTTTTATAGACGATCAATTACAAGAAGAAATTTTAAAAGGAAAAGAAAAGTGGAGGCATATTTTAAAAGTTATTTTGGATGCCATTCTGCACTGCGTAAAAAATAATGACGCTTTGAGAGGAACTTGTAAAAAAATTGGTCATCCCGAATGTGGAAAATTTCTGAACACGATAGAATTAATTAGTCATTACGATCCTATTATTGCGCAACATATTGAAAGTCATAAGAAAAATCAAGTTAATTATTTCTCTCCTATAATACAAAATGATATAATTAATATAGTTGCTTCTAAAATTAGACAGCATATTATTTCAAATATTCAAAAAGCAAAATATTTTTTTTATTTTATTTGATAGCACACCTGACACTTCTCACCAGGAACAGATGACGCAAACTTTGCGCTATGTTAACATTGATCCCAACACGAATAAATGTAGCATTGAAGAAACCTTCATAGACTTTATTGTGACATGAAAAAACTGGCTAAGCACTTGCGAATGACATCGAAAACAAGTTAACATTAGACGGATTAAATATTAGAAATATAAGAGGGCAATCATATCATAATGGAGCGAATATGGCAGGTAAATACAAGGGGGGACAAGCCAGGATATTACGTTTCAACAATATGGCGAGGTTTGTTCCATGCACGGCTCACGGCCTTAATTTAATAGGCGTTCATGCTGCACAAACATCTGTTCAAATGAAATCATGTTTTGAAACAATTCAACAATTGTTTAACTTTTTTGTAAATTCTACTAGTAGATGGGATCTTTTGAAGGAAAAATTATCTGTTCGTCTTAAAGGTTTAAGTGACACGAGGTGGTCCGCGAAAGCTAACGCGGTTAAAGCTTTACGAAATCAATTGCCTTTAATAATAGAACTTCTTAATGAAATGTGTGATGGACAAAGACAAGTTACAGTAGACTCTGTAACAAATGCTCGAATGTTGCTAAAATTATTAACAAAATTTAAATTTGTTGCACTATTAATATTTTGGGATACAATATTAGGAAAGATAAATAAAGTAAATTTACTTTTACAAGAAAGGAAAACCACAGTCGAAAATGCTGCGAAAATGATAAATGCTCTAAAAAATGAAATTCAACAGTACCGAAATGATGTTTTCGATTCGATTCACAATTCAGCAAAAAGTTTAGCCGAAACAACAAATATTGAAACTTACATTCCAGAAAAGAGACGGCGCAAAATAAAAATATGCCTGGTGAGAAAGCTACTGATGATTCGTTTGCCATCAATGAAAGTGCATTACTAAAAAAAGAAATTTGTGAAGTTTTAGATATAATACTGATACAACTCAATGATAGATTTACTGCTTTGCAAGAGGTCGCAAACGACTCCAGTTTTTTAAATGGACACGCTTTAAAAATCATGCCGCTAGATGATCTTAAACAATGTGCAACAGACCTAGCATTGAAATATAATAGCAACTTAGATGCTCCAGAATTTGTATGTGTAATTGTGAGTTTCAAATATCAAGCCATGGAAGTCTTTGAAAAAGGGGATATGGACGCTTTTCAAATCTTGCAAAAAAATTACGAACTCTCATTACAAAACACGTATCCATATCTAGACATAGCATTAAGGATTTTCATAACAATGCCTGTAACAACAGCTTCCTGCGAACGTTCGTTTAGCAAATTAAAAATTGTAAAATCGTACCTTCGTTCTTCTATTGGACAAGAGCGATTAACAAACATGTCTATAATATCAATTGAAAAAGATGTTTCCAAAACATTAAATTATGACGGTATAATAGATGTGTTTGCAAATGAAAAAGCGAGAAAAATTACTTTATAAAATATGCTGAACTGTTTTATGTTTTTATTATATTAGTTTAACATAAACCTATGTTTTGTATTTCTTTTATTTTGTCGTCATTGAATATGAATTAAACATTTGTTCTTATTTAGGTTATAGATTATTTATTCATACAAATACCTTGACAAATACATTATTGTATATACAGGCAACTCATTTTGAGGTTAATAGTATTTAATATATTGCATTTAGTAAAATTTAACTTGTTACATTAAAATTTTAATTTTTTTTGTCATTATTGAGTTACGGGGAGGCGCAAGTTAGACACTTGCCACAGGCGCTTCATACCCTCGTTACGGCACTGCCAAAAACCAAGAAGAGTATGGGAAAAGTTTATTGACAAGGAATTAATGAAAACCGAAGGTGGAATGAACCCAATGTTATGTACTCCACATCTCACGAATAAGACATCTTAATGATGGATCCGAGCAGTTAAGAAAGAAAGTATTTACTGGTCGTAATAAGACTCGCTTGTTTCCCAATGCCTTTCTAAAATATAGTGCTCTGATAAAAACTAATGTTTTTTTTTTTTTTTTTTGATTGGACTCAAGCTTAAACCGCACAGTCAAGTTATTCCAAACACACTGACTAGAACATAGTCGTGCTAAATAAATATTTGCTAGCACATAAAATTATTTCATTTTTTTATAATAAACTGGTCATCATAGAAAAACAACAAACAAAACCCCTACAATAAGCTGCCTACTCGTAGGTGATTGAACTTGGCAACACGGCACCCGCTTTCGCCGCCGGAAGGCCCGCTTACACACGGTCCAGCGCACACACACCCTTGCATGAATATCACTCTGTATAAAATCGGCATCTCAATGTATGTTTGCAGCAGTTGTGGATTTTGATAACCACGATCAAGAGCTTCAAGACAAGACCAAGTCTGCCTTTGTACGACTATTCTGTACCGAGAAAAAGTTGTTTCACAAAACTGGTAACAAATTTTTTTTGGATCGTAAATAAATTTTGTAATTTAAGTAGTGCATTGAAAACACTTGTGCCCATACCGTATAAAAATTTAGTTATGATCGGATCAAGGGTTTTTAATTTATATAAATTCAAAGAGAGCGGTTTCTTGAAAAACACAAAAAAACATGGACTTTTTTTACTCTAACCGCGAAAAAAAATTTAAATCAACCTTCAAAAAATATGTTTCTTATACAGATTAACGCAAAATTAAACGCGCAAAAATTTGATGTAACTAGTTTTTAAGTAGACCTACAGGTTCACTTGTAATTAACGCTTAAACTCGAGTATCCATAATAAAAAATCCGTCAGTAGTAGTACTTTTTGTTCAAAGTACAAAACGGTGAAAAACAAGTAATAGCGTATTACAGCAAGGGGCTTTCCAAAGCAGAGAGAAATTATTGCATGACAATAAGAGAAGAGAGTTACTGGCTATCGTCCGAGCTTTGAAACACTTCCATAAGTATCTGTATTGAAGGGACTTTTCACTGCGTACCGATCATGCTGCACAAAATTGGCAAAGGTGAAACGCAGTTGGCAAGGTGACTTGAACGCTTGTAAGAATACAACTTCATGGGGTAAGAATACAACGGGGGCGTCTACATGGTCATGCAGACGGCTTATGTCGACCATGGTAAGAATATTGCCAACATTGCTGTCGAAAGGAAGAACAAAACACCACTGGACAAATTCAAGCCGCATTGTAGACTTCATGGAAGACGGTTGAAGGACACAAGACTTCCAACAAGAACAAATGGCTAATGAATGTGTATGTCAGCAACATTACACGAATGTGTAATGTCAACAACGTGACGGCAAAAGAGGAGGGGTTTCACCCTGATTGGCAAGATATCTCCCATGGTACTAAAGTGCTGAAGATATATTGGACACAATGGGAATCTCTAAGCTTGGAGAACGGATTGCTGAAAAGGTCCTGGGAAAGTGCAGTTAGACGAGACGTTGTCATGCAGCTTATAGTTCCCAGAAGTAAAGTGCACAATGTTATGAAGGAACTGGACGATGGAGCATCCTGTGGTCAATGTTAATAAAACAAATGACAAAATTATATTGGCTTTATATTCGAAATGATGTAGTGGGGTGGTGTCGGACCTGTGAAATATATACTATCAGCAGTCATAGTTGCCCAGACTGTTACGTCTTCCTTCTTCTTCTTTAGCCCAACAAGCCGTAGTGAGCTCTGGCTTCCAACTTTCGGTACTGTCCCAATGTGCGTACCCGCAGTCATTTTCGATATTTAGATTATGCGATATGTAGTGAATTTTGGCTTCGATATGTAGTGAATACCGCATATAATTTTATATAGGTGAAAGAATTATACCAATTTTAATTTCGTATGTTGCAAAATAGTTAGGTGGCGATTGCAATTGGTTTTGTTTGTCATTTTTTTAATGGAAAATGTAGCAGTAATATATCACCGACGCGTGCCTGTGACGCCAAAAGTTGGTGTTGTTAGGTTAACATGAAAACTGAATTACACATGGAAACCAATACGTTGTAATGTAAAACTCGTTTTTTTGCGAAAATCACGAAAAACCCAACTCGAAGTAATATATAACCCGACCCATGCCTATTACTATACATGTCACTTATTTGTGGCAGAACTCGTTTTTTTTGTAATATTATTTTTCCAACATGTACTCGTTTTGTAATTAACCAAAAACAAACGTCCGTTACATACAATTTAAAAAAACATTTAATTCTGAGAAATTCATATAAGTAAAGTCAATAAAAAGCAAATGAATGTTATAAAAAACAAATGTCCACTGAAGAAGAAACAAAACAAAACTAAATGTAATTAATTATTGTAATTCAAAAAAGCATAAATACTCATGTTTGAGTATTCATACTCATATTTCCACACCTTAAAGATATTGTTGGAAATGTTCTTCTTGATTATAGGAGCAATATCAGTAATATGACCACTGAATAATAATTGGTGCATTTAACTAGTCTCCAATTATACCACAACTTAACGACAATTTTAACCACAATTATACTCCAAATTTAAGGACAACCAGTTTTGAAAATTTGACTATTGTTTCATTTGGATTTTCAGTTGACCACCTGTGACATTTTTAAAAATTTTGTGTTCCATTTCTCACAAAAGTAGATTCTTCAGTGAATACACACAATTAACGATTATTTAGTTATCTTTTATCCATAGGCAACAATTTAATCTTAACTCATAGTCACCTGGATGAAGATGTTGAACAGTATGCAAATCCAGGAATACCAGGAATACAAATTCTCTTTAGTGTCCTGTGACGATTTTAAAAGAGGAAAAAATGAAATAAAAGAAATTTAAAATAATTTAAAATCTCACATTAAAACAGAACATAAACCCCTAATGAAAATGATAATGTAACCCCGCCATAATACCCAAAATAAATAGTTTTAAAACCTAAAAGAATTCTATAATAAAATTGCGATAACACCCCTTAATATTTAACCCTTCCCTGTGTACTTATATGCCTGTTTCAACTTGTAAAAATCTAGTACGGACATGAAAATTACTCTGTATTGAAGCGAAAATTAATAATTATGATAATTAAATAAGAAGACGTAATAATAATAATAAAAAAATACCTAACTCAATAAAGAAAATGTAGTATTATTAATAGTAGTTAATTAGTAAAATAATAATAATAAAGTACGAACTATTTTTCTCTCTCCGCGCGAACAAATCCCTCTCCCTACTAACTGCCGCAAAACCAACCCCAGTCGAGCGAGAATCAGCGACAAGGTAACAGCTTTACCATGTGTCGTAAAATAAAGTGTAAATATAAAAAAATTAATGGCGATGTAACTGAACGTAATATTTCATGGTGACAGACTCCACAAGTAATTGAAATGTGGTGAAAGTAAAACGAGTTATGTAGTTGAACTGTAGTGAAATAACTAAAAGTAACTAACTTAGCCGACACATCTTTTAAAAAAGGAAACGAAATGTTTAAGTTGTAAGGTACGTTCTATCCAAACATTATAGAGTAACATTAGTGCAGTTAAAAGCAAAATGTAAAGTGTAAAAGAGTGAACACCGTACATCAGGAGTGAAGTAACAACGACAAATTCACGAGCTTCAGGTAACAGCATCCTTTCGTGTTCGCAACTAAGAATCTACAAAATAAATGGAGACACCCGAACGACATCGTAGAACTTCTAGGAAACGCAACTGTAGAGTAACAACAAGAGAACCCGCCGCTGATCACATTGTATCAAGGTGAAACCAAACAATTATATTTTTAACAATGGCAACAAAAGCAGTATATTGTTTGCAAAGACTTATTCTAATAATGTAAATGTTAACATAGTAGTGTCTGTAATTACAATAATGAAATAGTAATCTGATAATAGTTAAAGGTAAAAGGTAATTCGAAATTTGAGCAAACTAGTATTCAAATAGTTTGCATAATGTTGACTTATTGTAGAGCATTCTTAAGTTAAAACCCGGATCCGAGGTATTTGATGTAGTTAATAAACATATAATTTTATTTTGATCACTAGAGTAACATGTTAAAAGACGTAAGAGCATTTGATGCACAACTTTTGAGTAATTTATTTGTTTAATGTAATCAAACAAAATAACAATCATATTTAAAGTATTATTCAAGAAAATATAATAAAGAGATGTTATGGTTATCAAAAAGGTGAGTGAATATATCTACCAAATCCCTTGTCAATACTCCTCAATTCACGGGAGCCTATTTAACATTTCTGTACTTATTAGGTATTTTTGATTTTGTAAAGATTATGGCAGCCTGTTTAATTGACCTGAGCCAATTAACCAGGTTCCCGAATTGTAACGTTATGTGACACGTCACAAATGCCGCAACTCTGCTTAATTAATGAATAAATGATAATTAGCAAGATAAAATGCCCTGTGTTTGTCATTTAATATGTGGTAGAATTATTCACTCTATGAATGTTAATTTAAAATACGCAAAAGGAGAATTGAAGTAAGTAAAATCAGAATTAGGATAATGTGTTTTTATAATCATTATGTGTCGTAATAATATAATATAAGATAATAACCATGATATATATGGTAAGAATATTTAGATATAATATAATAATTATTTATACATTGTAACCCCAGGGTAAAACCTGTTTAAAAATGCATTCCCCAACTTGTCTGTTTAACGACAATCTCAGACAAGAAAATGACCTGTTCCCGCTTGTACCCAACTATCCCTTTGTTACGCTCTGCCACCTCAAGTAGACAATACATCACCTCCCCCTATTGTATTACAAAATGTGTGACCCCTTGCCCAGTAACAAAAGATTTCAGACATCGTTTAAAAAAAAAAAAACAAGTAAATAATTTTATAAATAAGATGCGCACTTTTATGACTTGTGTTGTTAAATAATAATTGTGTACCCTGGGCTAATTAACAATAACTTGCTAAAATCACTCTGGATTTGTGAATAAATAAATAGAGTTTTATTAATAAAGTAATAATAGTAGTGTTAGGAAATCGACATAATAAGCAAGTCCCCGCTTGTAAAAATATTCAATTTTCAACCTGACGGTAGTTACAGGCTAGTTCATGTTTGTTTCTTGACACGAAACAGCTCGAGAAAAGTACCCTCTCCCCTCGTATACAAGTACGTTGTGTGAATGACATTCCCTGGTTGACTAAACAGACAGTCCTGTGCAGGAAGTGAAACGTGTTCCAAATTGTCAGGAATCACCCTTCTTTGTTGTAAAGCCTTGCCTAGGTGGGCGGTGAGCCACCGTAACGCACACAATAGACCTCCCCCAACCAGCTGATCTGTTGTGTGAATGTAAACATAATGTACTCTTCGTATGAAATTTCTCTCTACTAAAATGGTATTATCGTTTTGTTTTGATTAATTATATATGTCCATATTGAGAATTTATTTGTTGTGAGATAAGTTATGTTGATTAATTGAGATAAGATTGCATATGGAAGCTTAATATGAAATAAGATATATATGTGTATGTGTTTAAATGAATTAACGTTAACTATGTTAAACATTGAGAAAACGAATTAAAGATGTGACATAAGTGTAAGATAATCAATTGATGAATAGAAATAATCTGAGAGAGAGAAATTTCAGTATGAAATTTTGTGTCCAAATATAAGTGTTTGAAATAATAATAAATAATAAGTCATTTAAAATAAAAAGTTTAATAATATCGTAAATTATTATAACACGTTAGTATATTTATAATTATAAAAGTGTAACAAAACTCAGCTTAGTAACGGGCCGTAACATTGCGTACGCATCGCTCACTCCACCCCTTTTTTTGAAGCAAGTCTGTGCAAGTTAATAAGCTGTCCACCAGCTATTGTTAAATGGAACAATAGAGAATTATTCTCCCTCAAGAAACTTCCCTCTTTGTACGCATAAACTATGCCATTGTTTGAAGAAAACTAGTTTGACCCACATTCCAAAGTAACAGCTGATCGTTGAAAGTAAAGTGTTTGTCTCCTTTTGTTTATGTATTACAGCTGATCATTTAAAAACAAAAATTATTATCTTCGTGAAATTCCGATTCTCTCGGTAGCATAAGAAATTAGGATAAGAATGAATCTAAGGTCAAGTATGGGATTGGCTTTAGATTTCTGTAGTAGAATTAAGAATTATAATTAGGTAACGTAACAAGTCACAACGGCGCCGCACTGAAAAATTCTTTACAAGGGTTAAAGAAAGTTCTTTACAAGAGTTAAAGAAAGTGCAGAAAACTAACTACTAGAGTTAGAGTATGCAAAATGTAATCAGTCGGGCCACGATATTGTGAGTTACGGATAATTAGGGAAATTAGTATTAAGAATTAAAATATAAATTAGCATGGTAAGAAGTGAGATAAAGGGAATTTCACGGAGGAGAACATTTAAATGAACAAGATTATTTAAAGAGATATAGAGAAAACAAATCGTGTACTAAATTAAATTTTAACACAGAAATCCACAAACATACTCCCGGTACATTCCTAAACAAATAAACCGGAGTCTGAGGCTTAAGAGGAGGAGTATGTGACGATTTTAAAAGAGGAAAAAATGAAATAAAAGAAATTTAAAATAATTTAAAATCTCACATTAAAACAGAACATAAACCCCTAATGAAAATGATAATGTAACCCCGCCATAATACCCAAAATAAATAGTTTTAAAACCTAAAAGAATTCTATAATAAAATTGCGATAACACCCCTTAATATTTAACCCTTCCCTGTGTACTTATATGCCTGTTTCAACTTGTAAAAATCTAGTACGGACATGAAAATTACTCTGTATTGAAGCGTAAATTAATAATTATGATAATTAAATAAGAAGACGTAATAATAATAATAAAAAATACCTAACTCAATAAAGAAAATGTAGTATTATTAATAGTAGTTAATTAGTAAAATAATAATAATAAAGTACGAACTATTTTTCTCTCTCCGCGCGAACAAATCCCTCTCCCTATTAACTGCCGCAAAACCAACCCCAGTCGAGCGAGAATCAGCGACAAGGTAATAGCTTTACCATGTGTCGTAAAATAAAGTGTAAATATAAAAAAATTAATGGCGATGTAACTGAACGTAATATTTCATGGTGACAGACTCCACAAGTAATTGAAATGTGGTGAAAGTAAAACGAGTTATGTAGTTGAACTGTAGTGAAATAACTAAAAGTAACTAACTTAGCCGACACATCTTTTAAAAAAGGAAACGAAATGTTTAAGTTGTAAGGTACGTTCTATCCAAACATTATAGAGTAACATTAGTGCAGTTAAAAGCAAAATGTAAAGTGTAAAAGAGTGAACACCGTACATCAGGAGTGAAGTAACAACGACAAATTCACGAGCTTCAGGTAACAGCATCCTTTCGTGTTCGCAACTAAGAATCTACAAAATAAATGGAGACACCCGAACGACATCGTAGAACTTCTAGGAAACGCAACTGTAGAGTAACAACAAGAGAACCCGCCGCTGATCACATTGTATCAAGGTGAAACCAAACAATTATATTTTTAACAATGGCAACAAAAGCAGTATATTGTTTGCAAAGACTTATTCTAATAATGTAAATGTTAACATAGTAGTGTCTGTAATTACAATAATGAAATAGTAATCTGATAATAGTTAAAGGTAAAAGGTAATTCGAAATTTGAGCAAACTAGTATTCAAATAGTTTGCATAATGTTGACTTATTGTAGAGCATTCTTAAGTTAAAACCCGGATCCGAGGTATTTGATGTAGTTAATAAACATATAATTTTATTTTGATCACTAGAGTAACATGTTAAAAGACGTAAGAGCATTTGATGCACAACTTTTGAGTAATTTATTTGTTTAATGTAATCAAACAAAATAACAATCATATTTAAAGTATTATTCAAGAAAATATAATAAAGAGATGTTATGGTTATCAAAAAGGTGAGTGAATATATCTACCAAATCCCTTGTCAATACTCCTCAATTCACGGGAGCCTATTTAACATTTGTGTACTTATTAGGTAGTTTTGATTTTGTAAAGATTATGGCAGCCTGTTTAATTGACCTGAGCCAATTAACCAGGTTCCCGAATTGTAACGTTATGCGAAACGTCACAGTCCTCCAGACTTTAGTACCAGGTATGCCTGTTTGATGTGAAATCCTTCTGGTGCCGAGTTGGGGACTCTGCTATATCATTTGAATGAAATTCTCATTTTCATCTTCTGGGAATTCAATATAACTAACAGCCATTAGATATATAACCCATTAGTTCGTAAGTTAAGAAAGACCAGGAAAATATTTTGTTATAAGGCACTCTTTTGTTTGGAAATCTTCATTGGTATTCATGTTTTGCAGCCTAAGAATTTTCATTACGGTACTAAAACCATACACGGAAACAACATCTGCACACTCATTGTTTCCACACTTGAAATTATCCTAAAAAAAGTACATACTACAAATCCCAGCTTACAGGTTAGTTATATAAATAATTAAGCTACTGTATCATAAATTAATTCTTAAACAGTGTTTCCTGATTTGAATTCAAGATTTTGAGTCTGAACAGTACGGTATTTCCAACTGTAAATTTATCTAAACTTTTAGGAACAATTTAGTTAATGGTGTAGAAATTATTTTTGTTTTTAAATTATTCTATCCATGTTAACTGAAATTGTTGTTATTAATAAATTATTACTATTAACAAATAAATAAATGGTTTACAGTACATTACCAGAAGAAGAAATTTCTTACATTTTTTATTGCGTTTCTTCTTCAACAAAATTTGATTTTTGATAACATTCATTTGTTAACATGATAATGTTTTTAGGCTGGGGGTCATTCCACAAAATGCGTGATACAAAGTGTGTAACGTCATCGAAAAATGTAACGCTCCAGGTGATGTTAACACTATATTTTTTCCACACTTTCGATTCCCCACAGTCTAGAAATCTTCGGTCTCTGTCGTTTTAACATGATAATGTTTGTTATATAGTAAATATATAAAGAAGGAGTTATTGAGAAGTACGAACGTCGTACTTCTATGACGACGTTCAAAGTATATAGTCGTGAATCGGTCAGAAATCCGTACGAACATCGCTGAACAGGAGAGTCTGCAATTTATGCACATTATACGTTTCAAAAGCCTAAAAACATTATCATGGTTCGATGTTTCGGTTTCGTCGAAATTCTTTACAATTTTTTTATTAACTTTACTTACATAAAATCTGTCAGGAATTAAATTATTTATAAATTATGTTAGAAATTTACATTTATTTATTGACACTTTAAGCAAGTAAATTCACATTAAACATGAAAAAAGTTATTTACCAAGCTTTTCTAAAAAAACAACTCAAGATACAGTTATGGGACTCCATTTTTTCAATTTTTCAGATCAAAAACCAAATGACACCATCAAATGTATCCTTTAATTAAGTTCAAATATTTTCAGTAGAGTTTAATTGTAGCCTTGGAGCAGAAATCAAGATGAACTTTTTCACAAGCCATAAATCGAAAACTAAGCGCTTTTGGATCTTTTTTTATGAAATTTCTTCTTTGTTTCAACCCGTAGTATGTTCCATTCCTCTTAGAAAATCCGGTAGAGGTAGAGGAGAAGGTCCAAAATTGGGCTAGGGTCTAAATCCAGGCTAGCAGGCTTTCGGGTACTGTAAGGTGCTGCAGTCTAGCGGAAACAACGTGAAACGTTGCTCAATGTCAAGCGAATTGCCGTCTATTAGTTTCAAGTTGGTGCATGAGTAGATGACGCTGTGGCCCAGCAATTCTCATTTTTAGTGTTTACAAAACTTTTTCAGGTATGTATTCATTATCATCTTATGAGGCACACACGCATAACTGAGTAAAATCACTTATACAAGGGACATTTCATAAATAATGTACATAATTGTTTTATTTGCTTACATGTTTATTTTCTGACAACATCTCTTTACAATCCTTCAATATACTGTAGTCTCCCTGCTACTCAATTACCGTGTTCCAACGTGTAGAAAGCTTTGCAATCCCATCTAATACGCCATCTTTGTTCATCTGACGAACGGCTTGGGTAACGGCGGCAGAAAGCTCTTCAAGAGATGAGCTTTAACGATGTCCTCGCATGGGTTGTTTCAACTTTGGGAATAAGTCAAAGTCTGGAGGACTCATGTCAGGACTGTAGGGTGGATGAGGTAACACTTCCCAACCGTATTCACGCAGCTTTTTAGCTACGGTACTGGCGACGTGCGGGCGAGCGTTTTCATGGAGAATGTGTGGCCCAGATTTGAGCAATTGAGGTCGGGTTTTGTGCATTTTTCTGTTCAGTTTTTGAATAAAATCACGATAATACAGTCCTGTGACACTTCGACCACATGGAACTCTGTCTGTCATAATGATTCCATGATGATCGTATAACGGAAAATTTGATCAATTGACAATTTTAATAAATAAACTATGCTGAAAGCAAAAAGAAGGGTGTGTTTTAGAAAGCGGGGAGGCATTTGAGACGCCAGAACCGTAGGCGGCAATAGTTGAAAGAAAATTACTTGTAAAAGGTCTGTAGAGTAAAGCAGTAAGTTAATAACGCCGGCGCTGGGGCTGACGAAAATAATGAATGTACTTTTATGTTAAGGCACGATTTGGGACACTACTGTCATAAAATGTATTATGTGCTCAGATAGTAAGGGTGTTTGCCAAACGTTGTAAACTTAAGTGCATATAACAATAGCTGCCGTTAGACAAGAGAGAGCGTTGTGCGACAAAGATAACCATAGACGCTAGTCTTTTTAGCACGTGGCACACGGAAAAACGTTGGGCGAATCAGGAAAAGCGTCATGTACTGCGCGGGAGGTTTTAGTTAAGCAGATTGGGCGAATTTGTATTTAGCGGTAGTTTGAACCTATAGGAACGTTTTGCTGTAGATCGTAAGTAAGAGAGACTCGAGGCAAGTATATATTGTGAACTTAGAGAGAAATAGAGGCAGTCTTCTTTATATCGGCGGAATTATACGAAGAGACTCGCGTACGTTGTTTTGCGTCAGTTATATATTTTAATAAATAACATAAAGAATAAGTAAATTTCTCAGAAGTAACAAAGTACGGGAACGCGATATTATTAATACTAAAGTTATAAATAAAGTTTCATAAATCGTAATAAGTCAAAGAGTGGATGATAGGAGTTATAATAAACAATAAGAAATAATAATACATACGAAGTTCTATTAATTCAATACGTAGCGGTAAATCGCGGAAGAAGGCGGAGGAGTTCGAAAGAAAGTTACGACGGTATCAATTAGTAGAGCCAAACGCGACGTGAACCGAGTTACATGCACTTAAGGTCTATTCAGTCATCTTTGTGTCCAGAGTGTAATTATACAACATAGTTATAGGTATAATCCATATGTTAGTGTAGTGCACCTGTGATAAAGTGAATTGTGCAGTTTTAACCAGGATTAACACACGACGACGGCTGCTGACGAATCACCGATCTACAACAGCTTCAGAACCACGCACTTTGGAAGGAATCTTACGCAAATAACGAATAATGAACATTTAATTCTATGTTTTTGATAAATATACATATGTTGTATTCAACATAGTGACTCAATCTGTCATAAAGGACTCATTGCTAATTAATAATAACTTATTCAATTTGTACGATAAACAATTCAAGTCATGTAAAGAAATTTTTGTAATGTATAAATACAAATTGTTCATTAAAAAGTTGATTAACATACTTTAATTTGTGTTAATTATTACTGGTGCCCTGAGGTAAATCAAGAGTCGGTACACTGGAATAAGTACCATAAACTATTATTTAAATTATTAATATCATATTTGATCAAAGTAGTTTGTGATCTTATTTCTCACATGCTCGTAGGCCAACATAATTTTCAAATAAATAATTTAACTCTTTTCAAAGGCCTATCTAGAAGTGTATTACAATCGTAAGCGAAGATCATCATTTGTTTCACCTTGGATTGAGCTCGACGAAACTTTTTTGGACGTGGGGAGGATTGACCTCTCTACTCGTTTGACTGTGATTTCAACTCCGGTTCAAAGTCTCTAACCCACGTTTCATCAATAGCGATGATTCGATGCAGGAAAGCTTGAACTTCAACGACAAATCTTTGTTTCAGCAAGGTCGCAATGTCCAGGCGACATTGCTTCTGTTCAGCACTCAATAACATCGCGCAGAAATATTTCTCTTGTTCAAATTTTATGTCAGAATTCGGAATACGGACGTTGTTGAAATTCCTGTGGCTTCAGAAATTTCCTCACATGTCACACGACGATCTTCTTCAAGAGTATCTGCCACAAGTTTCACACTTCTTTCATCTGTTGCTGTTTTCGGCCTTCCTGGTCTTGCGTCGTCGTTTATGCTTACACGACCTTCAAGAAAACGATTTGCCCAGCGAGAAACTGTACTACGGTCCACTCTTAACGCACCGCACACTTCACTTAAAGCATTGTGAATTTCGGTTGGGTTTTGCCACGTAAAGTTTCGATCTTAATGTCTGATCTTTGATCCTCAACAGTCACAGTACCCGAGACCGGCGCAGGCTCCATTTCTAAATCGCGTTATTAAAAAACAATACACGGTATTGATGAAACAAAACCACGTGCTTCTTCCTCAAACCTTGAACTACAACTGACGTAACAATCACTATCGACGCGTCCTTCACTACGCAGTGTTGCCAACCTGTGCATTATTTATGAAATGTCCCGCGTAGCTATCATGTTAAGGATAATTGGGGCTTTTGTATTTGTTTTTGTTTAAACGGTTACGCAACACCTTCGATTTTTAGTTAACCTCAAAAGTTGGAACTAGGAATGGTCTAAACTCGGGCTACCATGCATGGTCTAAATTCGGGCTACTAGCCCAATTTTGGACCACGTTATCAGAATGCTAATATTGGGCCTTTTTTTGTTCCAGAATGCCTAGGAAAACGCCGAAAAAACATGAATAACCACCTCATGAAAGGAGCTCCTCCAGGGACGGTTGGCTTTGTTCATCCTTCGGGCTGGATTCAGTCCAACATCTTCACCAATTGGTTCTCACACTTTGTAGAAAAAGTGAAGCCTTCAGAGCAAATCTCCAGGGTTGCTTCTTTTAGATAGTCATTACAGCCACGTCTGAAATGTTGACCTCAATGAGTCAGCTAGAGAAAATCATGTTACGATTGTGTCATTGCCACCGCATTGCTCACATAAACTCCAACATTTGGATAAAACCTTTATGGGTCCTGCGTTATAACTGGGACTCCATACAAGAACGCGTTGACTGACTCATTGGAGGAAGCATATACAAAAAAATCTAAAGCAAAGAATGTAAAGAAGAGACTGAACTTTGAAGAGAGCACAAACAATGACTTGTGCCGCCCCTTGGCAAGACAACACAAAAATCGGGAACTAGTTTAATTATTTACCAGTAAACTAAACCAGCTGCCGTTGTTAGTAAAACTCTTACTAACAAATTACAAAACAAGTAAGATATAGGAAACAGACAAGGTATGCATAAACTTATTCACTCACTAGATATTAGCTAAAACATCTCTTTATTGCTATTGAAATATTAATCAAACATTATTCCTGATTTTAAAGAAAGTTATTTTAGTAAATAGTGCTTTTACTGCTTCAAAGATCTTAATTGTATTATTCTTGTTATATCAAAATTTATTCATATAACTGTTGCTTTTAATACCACGGATCCGGGTCTCAATTTTCTCAAAATTATTAATTTATCAATATATACATTACGGTTACTATTACTTCTTACAAAATTACAAAATATACAAATCTGATAATTTGTTCATTACATTGCGAAAGTTCTTTAAAGTTCTTTGTTACTTCTTATTAAGGGAAATTTACAAAAGTTGTGGTTTGATATCACCTGAGGTAGTTGTTGTATTCTTGGGACATCTCCAGTTGTCTTCTACGGGTTGAGTACGTTGTTCTTGGTGTATCTACATCGGGTTGATTTTTTAGTTTACTTGAAGCTCTCGAAGATAGGTTGTTTACTTGAAGTTCCAAATGTTGTAATTTCACTTTTCTTAGTGCAGATTCTTGTAGTTCACATTTTCTTTATTTTAATTACAGTTATAGTTCTCACTTTTCAGTACTACAGTCTAGTAGTTAACTATGTTACACTTACATTTGATTTTGTTTTTAAGAGATGTGTTGGCTACCTTTTTCTATTTTATTTATATATTTTCTCACAAACTCTAGACACTACATTATTCACAATAACAAGATTTCACGCTGGATATACTTCTAGAGAACATACACATACGTATATGTGTACAACACCAAAACTCACGTCTACTCATTGCGACGTTCTACGGCCGAATGCGTACGGTTTAGGGGAGAGGGCTCAGTAAGCTAGTGCGTATTTACGCGCTAAGAAAATAGTTCGTACTTTTCTTCTTATTATTTATTCATTAATTAGAAGATAAATACTTTATGTTTATTTTATTATGACTTAGGGATTTCTTTATTTCTCTAGTCGCATTTTTTAATTATTTAAGTAATTATTATTATTATTCACTACTTAATACGTTTCTTGGCGTGTTGGTACTGGAAGGTTTCAAGTTGATTCAGGAATCTGGGTATAGGTAAGGGTGTATGATACTCTTACTTATTAAAATTAAAAAATTTTAATCTGTGCGATTTTTGATACATTTAAAATCGTCACAGACTCAAAGAAATCTAAGAAAATTAAAGTTGACAAAAAAAAAGTCAAAGGAAAAGGACGGGAGAGATCGAGTTCAGATTCAGAAGATTCTCAAGGTGTGACTTCTGCACTCAACACTGTAGATGACGATTTCAGTGACTTGGATATCCCTGCCAAGTCAAAGCAAACTGGAAGATGATGACGCTGTTTGCATGTTTTGTGAGGGACGTTTCTCTAATGACACGAGGGGGGAATTGTGGATAATGTGTTCAATGTGGGCCCACAACGAGTGTGCGGGTGCCGAAAAAGATAATTATATCTGTGACTTTTGTAAATAAATTGAATAAGGCGTCTTTTCAAATAACTTAAAGTTAAGATTTAGGCTAGGGCTACTGCAGTTTTTTGTTTTTTCTTTTACAAGTTAATGAGTTTCTTTTTTGATTAGTAAAACATAACTCTGGATGTGAGTAAACGATTTAAATATAAGTAAAATATTAGTCTACGCAAAGTCTGATTTAAAAGTAAGTAAAATATTTAATTTAGGTAATATTTTCTAGTGACTTGAAACGGAAATTTTATTCTTTTTATATTTAAGTTGATAAAAAAAACTTCGAAAAATACTTAAAACATTAAGTAGGCCTATAAGTTCTGTACTTTACTATGAGTTCCATTTTTTGTTCAGAAAATGAAGCATTGTACTCAAAAATATTAGTTTATCCAGTTTCAAGTGTTTTCTTCAGTGTTCCTGCAAATTTTTAGTGGTAGCCCAAATTTAGACCCCACTTGCAAAATCAGCAATTTTGACAAAACTTTTTTGAAAAATTGTTTAAAAAATATTATTAAAGATTTTGACAAAATAACGATGGAATCTAAGAAAAAACCTTCCAATCTGGGATTTGTGATGGGTTTTATGAAATTTACTTCACTAGAATATGATATATGGTGGAAAATATAAATGGTAGCCCAAATTTTGACCTTCTCCTCTAAACTATAGATGCCGTGATTCCTTGTGGAATTGCTGAAGGGAAACTTTTAAAATCACAGTTAATGAATATTTTTCCATAGTATTTAATTATAACATTATGAAGTGTGATAAAGACCTCAACAAACAGTGCAACACTGGAATCAGATAAGCAGAATTTATTTATACTTTTATGCTTTTGTATATACCTAGTGTGTGACTACTTTGTTTAATTTATGAAGATACTAAGATTTCATTTGCAACTGTTCATATGTGATGTTTTTAATTATTATTCTACGTTAATTAGTTTCAAAGAACAAAAATTATGTATATATAATTTTCTGTTGTTATACACTCAATATGTATTAAAATTAACATGTTTTAATACATATAGGGAATATTATATAATA